>JBCEWE010000393.1:800000-1152500 GCA_039877035.1 Silurus lanzhouensis | reverse complement strand
GTGATTTACTGCATCACAAAACTGCTTCCTCTCACTTCTACAGCTTCTAAACACAACTTCTTCACCTGAATGAACAGTTTTTGTTCAGTAAATTGTAGGGATTGTTCCCAATTATATTAATGAACTGTTCTACTTACCGAGTGGAAAATCGCAATGGAGCATGGGATCCTCATACAATGACGTCAGCGCCACTGATGAATTAATAAATAAATAAATAAATAAATAAATAAATAAACGTGGTGAGGGAAGACACGCAGGTAGTTGGTGAGAAAGAGGCAGTTTTAGAGATAGAAAATGTGGAAAAAAGAAACCATGACCTGGATTGAGTAGCCCTGCCATAATTAATTTATAGCAAGCTATTGTTTTTTATTCTTATTTACCGTAGTCCCGATCCCGTTCATAACACAAAACGGACTGCAGTCTGATTCCCCAACACGTCAAAATTCAACGCCGCAGGATTCGGTTCAGAGATCTACAGAAGTCTATGGGAATCCCTGCCTCAAAATGTGACTACAGGGGATCCTGCCCAAGCGTCCATATGTGACGAGTTGGGAGTGAGAATGTGTTGAAAATGCACCCTTGTTAGGAAACTAAAGAGAAGATAATTTTATGACAACTTTTACATCAAGCCTTAATAGAAAAGACAGCATTAAAACAGATGTACAATGTACCGGGACCAGTATTTAAGGTATAACTTATGTTAATACAACATTATATTCTGGTGTATACAATGCACCCTTGTTAGGAAAGAAAGAATAAAGAGAAGAACATTTTAAATCAACTTTGAAATCAAAAAGAAGAGACAACATTAAAACAGAGGTATATTACTAAACCTTTTAAAGTATACCTATTATTGAGGTAGAGTTAAACACTTGCTTTATTTATAGGAGAAGATACAAACAATTTATTTTTATTAGGTAATTAATAAAAGAATGCTCCCTTTTGGTGTGTGTGTGTCTGTATATGTTTGTTTGTGTGTGTCTGTATAAGAGTTCCGAGAGAAAATTGTTTTATGGTTTGAGGGTCCCTGTGAATTCAACCAGAGAGGCCAGGGGGTTATCTGGCTTTCGGGGTGGTGTATGTGTGTGTGTGTGTGTGTGTGTGTGTGTGTGTGTGTGTGTGTGTCTGTAAGGTATAGAAACTGGCTTGTGTTATCGGTTGAATGCTGCTTTAAAGCTGGAGGGGTCAGGGTTTGTCCTGCTTTGTGTGTCTTCCGGGGGTGGGGGGTATGACACTGTGGTATACAAGCTCTCAATAAAAGTGTAAGCCGTGGCGCTCATCCTTTGATTGAAAAGCAGATTTCAAGGGTTAAAAGAAAATTCCTAAAACATGAAGTCTAAATGACACGTGCCAGACGCTACATACCCACCTTTTGGATGCTGAAGTTTCTGATGAAGGGTAACTTCGTCATCCAACAGTTATGAAGGTCGGCTGGTAGGTGGATCATGTGAAGGCAGGTGGATCGTGGTGGCCTGATGGCGTTAGCTTCTAGTTTCTCTCAGCCATTAATTTCCCAGGCTGAGGGTTGAGCTTAGTGAAGTTTAACATTGTCTCTGACTGAGTCCTACATCTCTGATGGTTTTGCTTAAAGGTGCGGAGAAGAGCAGCAGTGCACCTGTTCATTGACCCTTGCCATTCATTGATTCTTTCCAACAGGAATAGGGTAAGGCCAAGGTTCAGTGCATACCCGATGGCTGTGGAGATGGAACGCGGTAGTGGTCCAGGATCGGGTAACAGGGAAGACACTGTTTTTGCGTCTCTGCCATTAGCAGGTCCAGCTGATCGTTAGCACATGCTGGGTTCTTCTGAGCCTCCTCAAGTTTACCAGTCATGGCGTTTAACCAGGTCTCTAGTTGATCCCAGTGGGCATCAGGACTGGATGGTCGGGACATGCTGGTTCACTGGCGAAGAGACAAAGACAGCACGAAAGGCCAATGCAAGTTCTTATGATATTAGTTAGCTGCGCTAATAGGCAATTATATATTCTATGCCCAGTCTGACCTGTTGGGTTCAGACAACTAGTGGAGGATAGATCAGGTTGGCGGCGTGATTACTGTTAGTGTTAAGATGGTTTTCACACTGTTTCACACACATTCCTTTGTCTGCTCAGTGTCTATAGAATATTTACGATGTTAGTCTGTAATGTAAACAGGGAGTCCTTATCTGGACTCACACATCTCCAGCTAGTATATCCTCTTGTGTAAACAGGAAACAACTAGGTCAGGTTTCTTTTCTCTGTATGTGTATATATACGTTCTGCCGCCTGCAATAAACTGAAGAGGAAGCATCTGCTGTGTGCGGTGTGATTCTTCCCTGATCAGAAAGGCCTACGGGCATCGCAGATCGTATGGAAAACCTCTCCAAGAATTAAGTTTCGTTTGGGCATGATAAAAATCTAACAATTACCTAATTGATCACCTAAAGATTTGGGTACCTTAAGGTTGCTAAGCTTCCGTGATAAGTCTTAAGTTAGGACTTTATTTCAGACCAAAACTAAATAAAATTAGAACAAACACATCAGACTCACAACACAAAAGTGATAGAGCAGGACGAGGCCTGTAACTGCTGTTATGGGTTAGGACGGATCTTTACAGAAAAGGGAGCTCTGTCGGTGTTAGTTTGTGGTTATTTATCTTGCTTGGATGGTGGCAGCAGGCTAAAAACGCATTGAAGGTTGAGGGAAAGGTGTCTAGACCCAGTCTCAGTCGGTGCCAGGGAAATAGCTGGTTGGGTGGCTTAGCTCGTGGTGATGCACGGTGGATGCAACCTTCCTTCCCTGACGTGGTAAAAGGGGAAGTGCTACAAAGGTTAAACCTAAATAGCCAAACACATTTAAATTTTAATTTAACTTCACCCTTTGTTTAAAATTTTATTTAAAATAAGTAAGAGGAAGTGGAAAAAAAATAAATGAGAAGGAAGAAAAGAGACAAATAAAAATAATGATAGTAATAATAGTAATAAAACAAATAATGGTAGATAACAAAAGTGATAATACACCCAAGATGGCGGCTTGAGCACATCGCGAGGCTCAGGGTTTCTCCAGAATCTGCAATTTTGCGGTATTTCTGTTGCTCATATTGGGTCTGTTCGTGCAGAACAGCTGTGCATATACATCGTACACCCGACGTGAGCTTTTGGATATTGGTTTACGACTTCCCGACAGTTTTATCGACAACCTTCATCTCCTTCCTGAGATTACCAGAGCACATGAGGCAGTTCACTCTACCCGGCCGAGCGGAAGTGCTCGCAGGCGGCGTCTAGATCGTAAACAAAGGCGGGGAAAGCGTGGTGGAGTGAAAGCTAAGCTAAAGCTAACACCAAACCGGCTCTCTTTACCCAGCATCTTCCTCGCCAATGTTCGGTCACTGGTAAACAAAATGACTCAGCATCACACACAGCATAAAACTTCAGAACTTCAGTGGCATTCCGGACAACGCTATTGAGCTAGCGGGACGACACACACTCCGGGCGGATAGGACATTAGATGGCTCCGGTAAGACCAGAGGCAGTGGATTGTGCATTTATGTCAACAAAGCTCGGTGCACGAACTCTGTTATTGTCGAGAGTCATTGTTTAGCTAACCTGGAGTTTCTCATGGTTAAATATAGACCGTTTTATCTACCGCGGGAGTTCACTTCCACCATTATTACTGCTGCTTACATTCCCCCCGATACTAATGCTAAGCTCGCTATGAAAGAACTTTATGCGGCCATCAGTAAACAACAGACTGTTCACCTGGAAGCTGCGTTTATTGTTGCGGGAGATTTTAATCACTCAAACTTAAAGGCAGTTCTTCCAAAATTTCATCAGCATGTTTTATGTCACACCAGAGGGAACAAAACTTTAGACCATGTATACACAAACATGGCTGGAGCTTACATTTCTCACCCCCAAATATGCACCCCCTCATCAACCGGGTAAAGCCATCAGTGAGAACCATCAAGGTGTGGCCCGCAAGAGGCAGATTTCACACTTCAGGAAAGGTTTTTACACACAGACTGGAGTACATTTGCTTCTCAGGCCACCAGTGACTCTCACACAGACATTGACTGCTATACCTCCTCTGTTCTGGATTACATCAGTTCCACCAAAGATAGTGTTACTATCCAGAAACAGATGATTATATACCCAAATCAGAAGCCATGGATGAACAAGGAGGTGCGAAGGCACTGCTGAAGGCACGCACTACTGCCTTCAGGTCAGGTGATGCTCAGGCCTACAGCACATCCAGAGCTAACCTGAAGAGGGGCATCAAAGAGGCCAAGCACTGCTACAAGCTAAAGATAGAGGAGCATTTTTCCAACTCTGACCCTCGACGCATGTGTCAAGACATCCAGGCCATCAGTGATTACAAATCCTCCCACCCCACCCCCACTGCCACTGATGTCCTCTTTCTGAATGAGCTTAATGACTTTTATGCTCGCTTTGAGAAAGACAACAAAGAAACTCAAATCAAATCAAATCAAATCAAATTTTATTTGTCACATACACATACATACAGGGTACGACATGCAGTGAAATGCTTTTGACGACGGTCCGGCATGAGGGAATAAAATAGGGTAAAAAGGAGAATAAAAATATAAATATAATAACAAAATTTAAAGAAAAATATAATAAGAAAAAGAAGGCAGATAAATAAAGATATAAAGATATATACATATATATGTATATATACATACATATACATATATATACACATACACTGAAAATGTACACAGAAAAATGTACACAGAAAGTGTTTATGGCAGTGTGCAGTTAACCAGTAAACAACAGTAAACAAGTTAGGCATGGTTTTGATTGTCCATGAGTGTCCGTGTGCAGTAAGGTGTGGTGTAAAGTGACCTTGTGCGGGATGGTGTGGTATAAAAAAAAGAATATAAAAAAAATATGAAATAAATATGAAAAAGAAAATATGAAAATGAAATGAAATGTAAAGTGCACTGTGCTGTGCAAGTCCAGTGTATAATGTGCCGTAGCACGAAAAGTGTGATTGTGCAGGGGAAAAAAGGGGTGATGATGGAGAGAGTGGGCCAGTTTTTAAATCCTGGGTGTTTCCTGGTTTAAACTCCGAATGGCCTGCGGGAAGAAGCTCCTCCTCATTCTCTCTGTGTTCGCCTTCAGGGAGCGGAAGCGTTTCCCCGAACGCAACAGAGAAAAGAGTCCATTGTTGGGATGGCTGAGGTCCTTCACAATTTTCCTGGCTCTGGTCCTGCACCGCGTGCTGTAGATGTCCTGCAGGTCAGGGAGCTCGGTGTGGATGGTACGTTCAGCTGAACGCACCACCCTCTGGAGGGCTCGTCTGTCCTGCATGGTGCTGTTCCCGAACCAGGAAGTGATGCTACCCGTCAGAATGCTCTCGATGGTGCAGGTGTAAAAAGTCTTGAGACCCTTGAGAGGGTAGTTTAAAGTCCCTTAAGCGTCTCAGATGGTACAGACGCTGCCGGGCCTTCTTCACCAGGGTGTTAATGTGACAGGACCAAGACAGGTCCTGTGTGATGTGAACACCCAGGTAACGGAAACTGTCCACTCTTTCCACTGGAGTCCCGCAGATGTTTAGCGGTTGGTATGACCGCTCCTGCTTCGTGCTGAAGTCCACGATCAACTCCTTAGTCTTGCTGACGTTCAGGAGAAGGTTGTTCTCCTGGCACCATCTCTCCAGGTTTTTAACTTCCTGTAGGTAGGCCGTCTCGTCGTTGTTGGAGATCAGGCCCACCACAACGGTGTCGTCAGCAAACTTGATGATGGTTGTGGAGTTGGAAGTGGCCACACAGTCATATGTGTACAGTGAGTACAGCAGGGGGCTCAGAACACAACCCTGGGGAGCTCCAGTGCTGAGGGTGAGGGTGGATTGGTGATGAGCTCCAGGTGAGCGTGATTAGGCCTGGAGCTCCAGAGAGAGTGTAGGGAAGATTGATGATGAGCCCTAGGTGTGCGTGGTTAAACCTGGAGCTCTAAGGAGAGCTGCCACAAAGCTCAAACTCTCGGCTGATCACTCTCCAATCACACTCTCCTCCTCAGATGTCTGCAATACACCAGATCAGCGCTCACAAAGCCGCTGGATCAGACAACATCCCTGGTCGCGTACTCAGGGCATGTGCTCAGCAGCTCGCTGGGGTCTTTACTGACATCTTCAAACTGTCTCTTGCCCAAGCAGCTGTTCCCACTTGCTTTAAATGCAACTCCATTGTGCCAGTGCCAAAACACTCCAACCCAACGTGCCTGAACGACTACCACCCTGTAGCACTGACACCCATTGTCATGAAGTGCTTTGAGCGGCTGGTCCTGACACACCTGAAGGACTCTCTGCCAACCACATTGGACTCCCACCAGTTTGCCTACCGAAGCAATAGATTAGATTAGATTAGATTAGATTAGATTAGATTAGATTCAACTTTATTTTCATTACACATGTACAAGTACAAGGCAATGAAATGCAGTTTGGGTCTAACCAGAGTGCAATAACAGCAAGTGCAGGATATATAGTTTTTACATGAATTTACATAGTTAAATAAAATAAGTAATTTAAAGATGTATATGTACTATAAATGTAGTATACAGATGAATATATGTACTAAAAACAATATACAGACTAATATTTATGTACTATGAATATAATTACAGATGAATATATATATGTACTATGAATATAATTACAGATGAATATGAATATATATGTACTATGAACAATAATATTGTCAGGGTGCGAGTGGTGAAACAAGAGGCGGAAGCCGGAATACAGCTCGCTCAGGTTTAATGACAGGATTGAGGAAAAGAGACACTCACACGCACACACGCACACTCACACACACACTGCAGTCCTTAGGTTGCGAGAGTCCGAAGTGCACTTGGGGGAGAAGTGTAGCGGATCCGAGATGCACGGGGAAGAGAAGCGCAGCCGGGGCCGGATAGTAGATTCCAAATGGAACGGATTGCATTGAGTACTGCATGCAACAGAGAACCCATGCAGCAGTACGTAACACCTAACACATTCAATAACCAACAGGGAGTGTGTGTGAATGAGGGGTTTATGTAGGAGCGGGGTGGAGTGGTGATGAGCCCCAGGTGAACGTGGTTAAACCTGGAGCTCTAAGGAGAGCGGAGGCATAGAGAGCCACCAAAGGGGGCGTGGCAGGTGGATCCCTGACAAATATTATATAGGATAGGAAAGAGATGAAGGTTGTCGATAAAACTGTTGGGAAGTCGTAAACCAATATCCAAAAGCTCACCGCACAGAAGATGCAGTTTCCATGGCACTGCACTCTGTGCTCACACACTTGGAAAATAAGAACACCTATGCACGTATGCTGTTTGTTGACTTTAGCTCAGCATTCAATAACCATCATTCTATCCAAGTTAATAGCCAAACTTTTAGATCTGGGCATTAACACCTCCACCTGCAACTGGGTCATGGACTTTCTGACCAACAGACCCCAGCAGGTTCGATCTGGCTTCATCTGCTCCAACACCATCACACTCAACACTGATGTACCACAGGGCTGTGTGCTGAGCCCCTTCCTCTACTCCCTCTTCACCTCCGACTGCAGGCCTGTGAATGGATCTTACTCCATCATCAGTTTGCAGATGACACTACCGTGATTGGTCTCATCACCAACAATGATGAGACTGCCTACAGGGAGGAGATCCAGCAACTTGCCACATGGTGCAATAAAAATAACCTGCTCCTTAACACCTCCAAGACAAAGGAGCTTATTGTGGACTTCAGGAAGGCGGCAAGAGGCACACATGACACCACCCACATCAACGGGATGGCTGTTGAGCGCGTCTCCAGTTTCAAGTTCCTGGGGATCCACATCTCAGCGGACCTGTCCTGGAACATCAACACCTTCAGCCTGGTCAAGAAGGTTTACCAGCGCCTCTTTTTCCTGAGGACACTTAAAAAAAATCAGCTCTCCTCGGATATCCTGGTGAACTTCTACCACTGCGCAATAGAAAGCATCCTCACCAGCTGTGTCACAGTCTGGTATGGGAGCTGCTCTGTTGCAAAGCGTAAGGCACTGCAGCAGGTGGTGAAAACTGCCCAGTGCATCACAGGGACTTTACTCCCAGCCATGGAGGACATCCAAAAGAAACACTGTCTGCGTCGAGCTCGCAGCATTCTTAAGGACTCCTCTCATCCCGCCCATAGACTGTTTACTCTTCTGCCCTCCAGCAGGCGTTACAGGTGCCCAGGACCAGCAGACTAAAGAACAGCTTTTTTCCTAGAGCTGTCTCTTTAGTGAACTCTAAAACTCATTGATACACTACCACATTTCCCCCCACACCTCACACTTCGTCACTTTGCTAATGGACTCTCTGAACAAAAACTTATGCTCATCAAGACATTCTCTCTGAACATTCTCTCTGAACAAAAACTTATACTCACCAAGACACTGATCATTTCTCACCTCACACTTTGTTATTGCACGGACTGTTTACAAACCTTTGCTCATTTGCACACTGCTCTTTTTTGTATTGCTGCTCACCATTGTATATATACCAGTTCTCTGTTTATAGTTATAGCAATATTATGTTCACCGTTCACATCCTTCTGTAAATCTCTGTGTATAGTAATAGGCATCTGTATATCATGTTCACAATACATATATATATATATATATTCATCTGTAATTATATTCATAGTAGCTATATATATATATATATATATATATATATATATATATATATATATATATATATATATATATATATATTCATCTGTAATTATATTCATAGTACATATATATATATATATATATATATATATATATATATATATATATATATATATATATATTTTTTTTTTTTTTTTTTTTATATAAAGTTTTATATTATGTTTTTAGTACATATATATTCATCTGTATACTACATTTATAGTACATATACATCTTTAAATTACTGTTTATAGTCTATATTTCATTTTATTTAACTATGTAAATTCATGTAGAAACTATATATCCTGCACTTGTACATGTGTAATGACAATAAAGTTTAATCTAATCTAATCTAATCTAATCTAAAAAGTCAAAATAAAAAAAGAAAATGAAAAAAAAAAAAAAAAAGAAATCTGTCCCAAACAGATTTTAAGGTTTGTGTCATTAGGCAGGATTGCTTCGCTGCATTCACAAACAAAAACATGCACGTTAATTCTAAAGGCAACACGCATCGTTACTACAGCTGAATGCGGCTGAGAAGAAGGCTTAACTGTTACGTTTTCTGTTGCCAAGAGCGTGATTTCATAACCAGATCTACATCGTGCTGTCATATCTTTTGCGTTGAGGTTGTGTAAAATAGCTGTTACCTGATGTGAGGTGTACAGTATCAAAGGATGTGACAGCACTGTTTTCTCAGCGGACCATTAGACCATCAGCAGCCACTGCACGCAAGCATGAGGGCAACCCTTGTGCTAAGTTGCCTAAAGATTTAGAAAGATACGCAACAGGGCGAAATCTGTCACCATGTTCCTGGGCTAGAATCCCCACAGCCGTACCACCACGTTCATGCAAATAAAGGTGAAAATTATGAGTATAAAATGTAATTTATTAAAAACAATAAAAAAAACTTTTTTTATAAAAGAAAGTAAGATTTGTTTCAAACCATTGTTTGTCATAACAGTTTTTGCGATGAACATTTGCACTTTTTAATGTTTTTTTGTTAACACTAGCTTTACCTGCGCAAATTTGCGTAAATTCCCTGGCCCTCACACATAGTAGCACCCCTGCTGAGATTTTTACAGGCCTGCAGCTCCATTGTTCTCCTGCTTTTGTTGTGCAAACACACCCATTACCTGTAAGGCCTGGCACATTTGCATTTGTTTACTCAGAGTAGCTCAGAGGCCAGAAGAAAACTCAGAAACAATCTTCTTTTCCCTGTCCACCCTGTGCATGCCTTGTGCAAAATGTAGGCATTCACCGCCACCAGGTCCAGCATATTGTAAAAAAACACTACTGGCCACCTGCGTGTTGCTGCTCTTACGGAATACATCCGTGCAATTTGGTCCAACACATCTACACCACACTGTAAAAGCAGAGAGAGAGAGAGAGAGAGAGTCATGAGTATATGTGCTTTTTTTCTATAGGCCTGTATAGTACACATCAGAAAACATTGTAGCACTGGTGTAAAATTATACACACATTCACATACCTTCATGTGGTTATAGTCTGTTATTGTGTTGGGTTTCCTCTTTCTGCCGTCACCAATCGTCATGTCTTGGTGCATGGACATTATTCGCCGTGCCCAGTAGCGTTGTTTTGCGCTGCAGCAGTCTGTGCGACAGTGACAGTGAAGTAAAGAAATTGTCCGTTGTGACATTTCTCCCATCATCCAAAAATGACTCCATCAGATTCATGACCACGTTCTCTGCCAGCCTCTCTCCCTTCTGACGATTGGGGTCCTTTACCAAGTAAGGAGATGCATTGCAGACATATTTGGTCTCCAAATCCATGGCCATCCAGAACTTGATCCCAAATTTGTCTGGCTTGGTTGCGATATACTGTGTAAATGGACAACGAACCTTGGTAGGGTACAGCTGTTCATCTATGGCAGGGGTGGGCAATTGTTTTTTACAAGGGGCCACATGAGAAACCTAAATTGTGTCAGAGGGCCACACCAACAATAACTTGAACTTCATTCTGCTCAACTTTCTTTCATTGTAAAATGCACTAAATTATATATTTTGAATAGCTGGTACTGATCATCGGAAGAATAAAACTATTCTGTAAATATTTGTTAAATTGTGTTATAGGTCAAATGAGAAAACAAAAAAAAATTATTGTTAACCTAAACTCACTAAAATCAATGAATTGCAATTCAAAGAATAAATTCAATTACAAAAGTTTTTTATTTTTATTATAAATTATTATTATTTATTTGTTACCATTCATAGTATTGAAAGACAGACAGCGGTCAATTTTTATTAGCATTGGTCTGTTATGCGAAATAATTGCCTGCCGAACGTTTGGAAGTCCATTCAAGTGAATGGAACGTATTATTAAATTATCATAATTATTATCTAAGGGGAATGTTTCAAAGATGACCACATGATCTAAGGCAATGAATTCCATATTTTTTTTGTTATGCCTTTTTCCTTGGCACATCACTGGAAAACGTTCTTGCCTTTTCAAAAACGTCCGCTGCAGACGGAGTGCGCATGCTCGGATTGACTTCTTTTCTGTGCCGCATTCTTCTCATATTTAGAATGGCAATCGGGATGTTTGGATTTCAGGTGATAAATTAAACCCAACGTGGAGAAACTCTTTGCAGATACATCCTCTCTTGAAATTTCAGCATTGCATGTTTTGCAAATTGCTATCCGTGAGTCTTTCTCCGAGATATTGAAATAAGTCCACACCGCAGACATGTTGGCTCTTATCCAGATAACCGTGTGCATGCTGCGCTTTTTTATTGTGTCATTACTATTGTGTTTCGGCCGAGTTGTTTCAGTGATTTAGGTATTTCTCCAGAAAACTTCCTGTGGCCGATTTTTTGGTGCATCCCTATAATTTATGATTGGCCTCACGCGTAGTTTGCCCACGTCTGATCTATGGTCATGTGTTCTCCTGGAGTGAAACTCTCAGCACAGTTCTTGTTGAAGCGTGTCCAGATGTCGGAGATCGCAGCAAATTTGTCTGTTTTCACCCGTTCTGCCCGCGTGTCCTTGTCATCAAATCGAAGTTGTTGCATAATTGAAATGAATCTATCTCTAACGGACATTGTCTCTTTCATTACTGGCACCAGAAAGCTTTCTGACCAGCAATCAACAATGGCACCATGGCAGGCTTGATGGACCGTGCACTCCCTGATGGTCTGCAGTATTCCCATGTCTAACAGGCAAAGGAAGCTTTGGAGCACGCTTGTAATTTTATGCTGTCGGAAGATAAACAAATAGAGAATGGTAAATTTACATGAACCTCACTCTAAATGGGTTTAAATAAATACCATATGTACTATGGCAATGACAAACCTTAGCAGACTCTGTGGGTCCAGCTTGCGCAGTGAAGCACGAGTGATTTGCTACTGCACTGGACATTCCAATGTCCTCCCTCTACCCACACAGTGCCGTCTTTTGCTGTCTGGCTCAGACAGGGCTTCCCAGTACCACGGTGCATCTTCTGTGGAGGCATATTGGGTTTTTGTTCCGTCTCCTTTTCAGATTCTTCTGAGGAGGTATCAGTGGCCCGCTGGACAAATGAAATCTCTCCTCCATCAGAGTCTGCTTCGTCCATTTCCTGAAGCCAGGCCAAAGCCTGTTGCGTGGAGAGGTTCTTCCTGCGTGGCAGTGATATGGAGGCCATCCTGATGTGTGTTCTCAAAAATGCGAAGAAGAAATGATTGTCCCGTCTGGGTCGGTCTGCTTTTATGCACAGCACTGTGCTGTAGTTATGCAATGCCACTCCCTTACATACACAATCACAATGGACAAAATCACGACCAATTGTTAGGAAGTTTTCCTATCCAGCTCGAAGGACAAAATGTTTTTTACAAGGGGCCACATGAGAAACCTAAATTGTGTCAGAGGGCCACACCAACAATAACTTGAACTTCATTCTGCTCAACTTTCTTTCATTGTAAAATGCACTAAATTATATATTTTGAATAGCTGGTACTGATCATCGGAAGAATAAAACTATTCTGTAAATATTTGTTAAATTGTGTTATAGGTCAAATGAGAAAACAAAAAAAAATTATTGTTAACCTAAACTCACTAAAATCAATGAATTGCAATTCAAAGAATAAATTCAATTACAAAAGTTTTTTATTTTTATTATAAATTATTATTATTTATTTGTTACCATTCATAGTATTGAAAGACAGACAGCGGTCAATTTTTATTAGCATTGGTCTGTTATGCGAAATAATTGCCTGCCGAACGTTTGGAAGTCCATTCAAGTGAATGGAACGTATTATTAAATTATCATAATTATTATCTAAGGGGAATGTTTCAAAGATGACCACATGATCTAAGGCAATGAATTCCATATTTTTTTTGTTATGCCTTTTTCCTTGGCACATCACTGGAAAACGTTCTTGCCTTTTCAAAAACGTCCGCTGCAGACGGAGTGCGCATGCTCGGATTGACTTCTTTTCTGTGCCGCATTCTTCTCATATTTAGAATGGCAATCGGGATGTTTGGATTTCAGGTGATAAATTAAACCCAACGTGGAGAAACTCTTTGCAGATACATCCTCTCTTGAAATTTCAGCATTGCATGTTTTGCAAATTGCTATCCGTGAGTCTTTCTCCGAGATATTGAAATAAGTCCACACCGCAGACATGTTGGCTCTTATCCAGATAACCGTGTGCATGCTGCGCTTTTTTATTGTGTCATTACTATTGTGTTTCGGCCGAGTTGTTTCAGTGATTTAGGTATTTCTCCAGAAAACTTCCTGTGGCCGATTTTTTGGTGCATCCCTATAATTTATGATTGGCCTCACGCGTAGTTTGCCCACGTCTGATCTATGGTCATGTGTTCTCCTGGAGTGAAACTCTCAGCACAGTTCTTGTTGAAGCGTGTCCAGATGTCGGAGATCGCAGCAAATTTGTCTGTTTTCACCCGTTCTGCCCGCGTGTCCTTGTCATCAAATCGAAGTTGTTGCATAATTGAAATGAATCTATCTCTAACGGACATTGTCTCTTTCATTACTGGCACCAGAAAGCTTTCTGACCAGCAATCAACAATGGCACCATGGCAGGCTTGATGGACCGTGCACTCCCTGATGGTCTGCAGTATTCCCATGTCTAACAGGCAAAGGAAGCTTTGGAGCACGCTTGTAATTTTATGCTGTCGGAAGATAAACAAATAGAGAATGGTAAATTTACATGAACCTCACTCTAAATGGGTTTAAATAAATACCATATGTACTATGGCAATGACAAACCTTAGCAGACTCTGTGGGTCCAGCTTGCGCAGTGAAGCACGAGTGATTTGCTACTGCACTGGACATTCCAATGTCCTCCCTCTACCCACACAGTGCCGTCTTTTGCTGTCTGGCTCAGACAGGGCTTCCCAGTACCACGGTGCATCTTCTGTGGAGGCATATTGGGTTTTTGTTCCGTCTCCTTTTCAGATTCTTCTGAGGAGGTATCAGTGGCCCGCTGGACAAATGAAATCTCTCCTCCATCAGAGTCTGCTTCGTCCATTTCCTGAAGCCAGGCCAAAGCCTGTTGCGTGGAGAGGTTCTTCCTGCGTGGCAGTGATATGGAGGCCATCCTGATGTGTGTTCTCAAAAATGCGAAGAAGAAATGATTGTCCCGTCTGGGTCGGTCTGCTTTTATGCACAGCACTGTGCTGTAGTTATGCAATGCCACTCCCTTACATACACAATCACAATGGACAAAATCACGACCAATTGTTAGGAAGTTTTCCTATCCAGCTCGAAGGACAAAATGTTAGGATTTTCTCTATCTGGTGTGCGGTGATCAGGGGATTGTACTCGCCCCAGTGTGTCAGTCAAAACACGGTACAGGATTCAGAACACTCAACTTTACTGGGTATAGAACTGATCGTATATGAGGTGATTCTTGCTATCTTCTGTTAGCTGCTGTTCGGTAGGTTGCGTGATGCAGAATGCATGCTGAAAGGCCACTGCTGAGTGACCACTGCTGAATGGTCAGAGCTGAGTGACCACTGCTGAATGGTCAGTGCTGAGTGACAGGTTGCACGATGTCGAATAGCCACTGGTAGTTCACACTGTAGTTCACCATCTCCCTCAGAGTCTAATGAGTTCAGGAGACCCACGAGAGCTTGAATTTCAAGGGAGAACAGATCAAAACTGGCTGTATCTCCAGGCTACACTAGAGGCAGACACATACACTGTCAGAAAAAAAGGTACAGTGCTGGTACAATTTTGTTCCTAGAGGTACAAAACTCATTTAAAGGTCCACAATTGGTCCTTAGGGTACAAATATGTACCCAAAATGGCTTATAAAGGTACAACATTTTAGGTTTAGATGTGAAAGGTCCATTTTTGTACTTTTTGAAACTTTTTTTTTTCAGTTAAGCTCCAATAACTTATGTCTGTTTCTTTATTAATTAAATGTATGTCAGGTCAAAATAACAGCAAGACAACATATTAAGTAGTTTTAAATGTTAAAAATAAAATGGTGAGATGTTTTGTAGGACTATATTAGCTATATAAATGAACATACTTCACCATCACTTCATGTAACGTTAGCCTATCCTGTCTGTAAAATAAAATAAATTTTATTTCCAAACATATTAATGATTCTATTAAATTAAATATATGTATAATAATTGTTCATGTTTGTTGTGATTTAGTATAATCATTTTTTTTTCAACGTTACGATTGTTGTCGCTTTAAGAATTTTCCGCTCTGCTTGATCGTCGTTCATCAGTGTGCGCGCGCGGGCGCGGTCCTGACAGAACTTCAGAACACGATTTCGTCGAGCATTTTTTGGACACATTTTTCAGGTAAATGCGAGATAATGTTATATATCCATATTTCTTCACGTATTGTGCTATGTTATGTTGATTTTGTCTAATTCGATGTTCCCCTGCTTAAAGCCCGCGAAAAGTAAGTTATTGCGTCAGACGTCAGACTGGCCGTTGTACGACGGATTTGGGAAGCGCCTTCAAAAGTTCAGAATGGAGTTGGGAAAAATTAATACCACACAATTAATAAAGGAGCTTATGCAGTTTGGCATCGAAATCACTGATGAGGAGAGGAAAAAAATTGAGGGTGAGTATGATTATTATCACATGTTGAGATGTTTTAAGAAAATCTAACTTAGGCTTTTCTCGAGGATAACAGATATAGACTATAAACTTTCATACCTTTGCCTCGCATACCATATTTATTTGATAAAAACTGTGGCCGACACTATATATTGGCAGGGCTAGCCATTGTAATTAGTGGTTATCTCAGTTTTTTTACATTTTGAGACTAAAAATATCCTGCCTGTGATTGCGTCATTTTGTTAGGCCGCATGAGACTTCCCCGACGCAACCCTCTGGCCATCAAACTTAAAATCAAGTGATTAATAAGTAAGGTACAATTTACATCACAGAGGCGGTACGAATATTTATTTATTTGTTAAGCACACTTGATAATATAAAAATAATATTTGATATTAAAGCAGTTGCATTATGCAGCAGACATTATACAGCTCATTGTCTTCATGCAGTTAATTAATCAACCATCGGTTTATTATATCGGCCTTTTTCATGCTATAGTCGATATGCCGATGGTTGTGAATTGTCAAAATTGGCCAATCTCTAAAATTAAAGCTGCAGTCCGCAACTTTTTTTGTGTTAAAAATTTACAAAAATTATATAATGAGAATGTACAACATGAATCACCACTGTAAAATGTCCAACTGCATTCATCACTCGATTCGTTTGGTCTGATCGCGCTCTGACAGCAGCAGTGATGTCTCGCGCATATACTTCAATGAGAGCGAGACATCACTGCCGTTGTCAGAGCGCGATCAGACCAAATCGAGTGATGAATGCCGTTGGACATAGTGGTGTATTAGAGGTAAAAAATGATATAAATACTGTTCGGTTTCTCACACAAACCGATCGTTTTGTGTCTTAGGACATCAATGTGTTGTCACGAGCCGCAGGGTTTAATTTGGACTTATCTAAGCAAGTAAATAAAACTGTTATTGTAGAAGTTCCCATCCACTAGCATTATTTGACTGACAGACAGCAACAGTTGAAGTTAAAAATCATAATTTGTGTTCTAGTGAAGAAACAAAGACACCTACATCTTGGATGCTCTTGGGTAAGCAGATAAACATCAAATTTTCATTTTTGGTGAACTATCCATTTAAACTTTTTAAAAACTTTTTAAAATGACTGATCGTTTCGCTAGATAAGACCCTTATTCATCATCTGGTATCATTTAAAGCCTTTGAAGCTGCACTGAAACTGTCTTTAGGACTTGAACCGTCTGGTGCCCATTCAAGCCATTGTATGGTGAAAATCCTGAAATGTTAATTTCTTTTCGACTGAAGAAAGAAGGACATGGACATCTTGGATGACATGGGGGTGAGTAAATTATAAGCAAAGTTTATTTAAAAGTGAACTAATCCTTTAACCAATAGATGCGTCCTCATTCGAGATGGACCACGGTGCAAGTGCGTACTGAACCGTACGGTTCGATTTTTTTTTTTTTTACTGAGAACCGTTGCACCCCTAATACATATATATCCGAGTCCTGATCGGGAGGTAACGTCCGATTCCGATCGAGTCTGAAACGTTTGAAATCAGGCGTCTATCAGCCTACCGGTCCGCTGATTGATGCCTGCTTGTGCTTTCAAGCACTCCCGCTTTCAAAGCATTTTCAAACACTTCCTTGTGCTTTCAAACACTCTTGTGCATTGATCATTGTAGCCAATCACAGACGCATCCGATGTGTGCGTGAGCACAATGGCCAGTCAGAGGTGTTTACGATTCCAGTTCAACAGTGCTCAAAGCATCCATTAACTGTGCCCAAGGTTTTACATTTTAATTACATTTTAAACAAAAGTAAACGCTACACTCGTGTTTAAAATGTTTTTGCAGGTATCCGACTAATGAAGAGTATGTTCAAGTGGCTAAGGCCCTTATTCTGAGGTACCCCTTTTTAAAGGACAAAGAGGGCAATGGATATGTAAGTAGAGGAGTAAATCTTAATATCCTACTCTTGGTTCTAGTCATACAGTTAATTTTGTGTAAAACCTTTTTTTCTTCTTCTTCTTTTTGCCAAAATATGTTTTTTTTAAATAGCACACATGGCACATGTCTCTGAAACGCAAGTTTAAATTTGAACGGACACCTTTGGCTGATGTTGAAGAAGTGAAAAGACTTAAACAGAAGTTTGGTCATTCAAAAAAGTCTCAGGAACCTTAAAAAAGCACTTGCAAACAAATGAAAAGGCCTGTGGTGAGAGCATACATTTATAATCTTTTTACAATGGTACATGTTGCCAGTGTATTGTTCTCAAATTTATCATTATAACGAGTGACAAGACACCCGTGAAAAGGCAAACATTTTCTTTATTTTCTTGCCAAGAAGTTAGAAATAATATTCTACCTGATTGTTTTTGTCTGTGTACAAGGACATGGATGTTGCTGGAGAGGATGCTACCTCAATAGAGGGACATGTGAAAGTCCTACAGGACCAATATCGAAAGACACAGCCAGATGCTCGTATTGTTGAAGAGCGAATGAGGAGGACCTTTGCCTGGAGGCGTAAGGAGATTATTGGTGGGATGACTGTTGAAGATGCTGTCAACAAATATCCGTTTTTGAAGAGTTCATCAGGGGTAAGTGTGGAAATTATAAAAGTACACAAACCCATTAACATGTAGGACACTGAAACTGTATAAAAAATTCTGACTTTCTTATGTTTGTGTCTTTTTAACAAATTTCAGCTTTATCAAGAAATTGGTTTCCTGTACAAGTCTGTTAATCTTTGCCGGCACTTTCAAGAAAGCTTTGGAAACATTGCATCCAGTGTGCTACAACTTGCTTGCGGGAAATCTCTTTTAGCAAAGCTGCTCATAGAAGCTAGAGAAGAATCTCTCGTTGAAGACCATAATGGTAATTGACGTTTTTTTAATCTTATCCTATTTATTAAAGGGTTAGTTCACCCTAAACTGAGAATTCTGTCATTAATTACTCATCCAAACCTACAAGACTTTTGTTCATCTTTGTAACACAAATGAAGATATTTTTAATGAAATCTGACAGCTTTCTGCCCCACCATTGATGGCTACGCACCACTTTCAAGGCTCAGTCAGGTTGTATATCATGTCTGTATCAATGGCTCAATATGAGAGGCAACGCAAAATGCAAAGACATGTGAAATATAACGTCATCACCGGTGTTGCGTGCAAACGTGTGTATGGTGTTGGTTTCATGGATGTTAGGATAACTATTAAAGAGTTCACATGTTCACTTTTCTTGATTTGTTAATAGCTATAATCTGTTAAATGCTTCAGTTTGTTTTCATATTATAATAATATAATAGTAAAACAAATTGAAGCAAACTGATATAATATATCAGTTTAAATAGTTATAACCGATATGTTTTAATAGGCCTACTTCAATTATCTTTAAATTTTATTATATTATATTGTAAGCCTAATAAAGCCTTGCCATTAAAAAGTTTGAAACCCCCTGATATAGAAAAATCGTGGAAATTCAACAAACATTTAATGTTGATGGTTTAATGCTGTCTATTGCTAATAATTGACTAGCCTATACAAAACACATTAAAGTTGTCCCAAACCATCTCAGTGTAACTGCTCATATTATTATTATAAAGAATTAAACTGTCCAGCGGAAGATTTTTTAAAATAGAATTTCTTAGTAAAGACTAGTTAACACAGCACTGTAAAAAAAAAAAAAAAAAAAGAAAGAAAGAAAAGAAATAAAAGTCACCTAACATGCTTAATTTAGTGACTGAACTGATTGTTTTCGAAAATGATTTAATATATCACTAAGTTACATCAGGGGTCAAATAAAATAGAAATGGCACATTATTTAAAAGTTACAATTAAATTTTTTTGTGTGTTTACGTACACTGTACAAGTTCAGGTGGTCAAAAATGTCCGCTCAATAGAGAAAAGTTTTGCTCAGTAAGAAAAAAAATTAGAGGGAACATTAGTCAGTATCATGTATTTTCTTTTGTTTCAGGAATTGATTTCAAAGCAGCACTTCTCATGTTGCCAGTCTTGTTCGGAGAAAAGCTTGAACACTTCATTGTGCTTTGGGAGGTATGCGCATGTTTCTCTGTCTATCATAAATGCATTTTATAATTTTTAAAACATTTACTGAATAATAATCATCTTACTCTTAATGCAGATTAGTTAAATTGTTCCCTGATATCTACATAGAGTGTATGTGGCTTATTTAAGGGCAAAAAATGTCCAGATATGGTTTTACAGGTCCATTTACAACCTTAGAAATTGTCCCTAGAATGAAATGGGCTGATATTGCCTTATTTGGAAGGGTCATGAATAGTAACGTGGAGCTCTGCTCTGATTGGCTGTTTCATTGCATAGTCAGTTGCGGCATGACGGTGGAGAGATTAGGCATTGATCCAACCTTATATGTTTGAGCCTGTTTCAGTAAAAATGTACTTGTTTAAAGCTAAAATCTGTGGTTTATTTATAAAGAGAGCACCTATTTGAAATTTTGATCTGCAGTTTTTGGAGTTGCGAGATCCAGTCGGCCACTGGGCGCTCAGCGCTTTCTGTAGTGGTTGAACATGAGTTATAATCCGTCTTGTGCATATCTATCGCGGCGATCTTTGGCCTCATGGATCTATCAATTGTTCCTTGGCTATTTGTTTTGGCTGAGGGTAAAGTGAAGTTATTTCTTTGATCATTAAAACTTAACGAAACGAGAGTTGTGTTTTATGTCATATTTAATTTTATTACAGTGAAGATAATCATATATGCACACTTATTGCGTGAACCACTTATTAATAGGCTTAATATTTTTTTAAATGTAAACGAAAAGAGGCAGGGTTGTTTTATTTCGTTTTATTTTATATGCAGTGAAGATAATCAATGTACGCGTTGCCTGAACAACATTTGTGTGGCTATTAATAGGTTTACATACATACAGAGATAACCAGAGTAGCCAGAGCGAGCTGAGTGACGCTGTAAGAATGCTGCTGTTTTCCGTCTGCAGAATCACCAGACTTCCTCTGGAGTTCGTTCTCCTGATTCGAACTTGGCAAGTCATTGGCTGGCATATGCAAATGCTAGGGGTGTACATTCCGGTGGTTGCGTTACAGTCGGTGTTATGTTGAGATTCGCCTATTTTTCCGTGGTGTTTTTCATGCACAAGATTTACATATGAAAGGAGGAAGCAATAGTGTTTGAGACTCACGATATTTGCCAAGGTGCCAAGGTTAATTCAATTTTTCATTCTAGGGCACATTTAACCTGTATGATCATAAAATTTGACTGATATAAAATCTTATTTGTGCTTTTGTCTTTTTAGAGTGACCCATCTTCACCATATCCAACTGTTCAAGTACAGGAAACCACTGACTGGAAAACTGTGCTTACAAGAAGAGTCACTGCTGTCATCAGAGTTGATGGGATAGAGATCTGCCGGGCTAGCGGTGTGGACGAAGGGATTCTTTCTGCATTCTGTGCCTATTTCGTCTTCAATTTGACATATCCACCTCACTTGAAGAACACTCTGGTGTTTCTTCAGCGGTATGTTTTGAAACTTACTGTGGATGGTGACAAGCCTCTACTTACTCCAGTTACCAGAGTAATCAACCTTTTACAGTAACATCTGCAAAAATGCCTCGCCCCTTCTGTTGTCCTAAATGCTCTCGGAGAACATTCACAATTGTCAAATTAATTCAGCACATTGGTCTCATTCATGCACATGAGGCAAATTTTTCAATAACTTGTGGTCTTAATGACTGTCAGAGAACATTTTCAAAGTATGAGTCCTTTAGATGTCACGTTTACCGAAAGCATAAACATACGGTGTTACAACAGACTATGACTGATGATCCTCTTCCTTTCTTTGAGGATGTTGAGGAAGAATGTCCTAATGATAGTGTTGTACTGTCTGCCCCCCCTCCAAATATGAAGGAGCTGTTTCAGCAATTTAGAGAGAACCCATGTGCCTTTGTTCTGAAATGCAGAGAAAAAAATCACCTGCCTCAGTCAGTGCAGCAAGAAATTTTAGATGATGTAAATTTCTTATTTAGTTTTTTCAAAGAAAACTATGACTCATTTCTTGCATATCATCTAAAAGAAAATGGATTTGATCTTGCTGCATCCCCAGAACTTCAAGAAGTGCTACAGTCCCCTGACTTTTTTTCAGAGGCCTCGAGACTTGTTAGGTCTCCACACATGTTCAAAGAGTATTGCAAATCAAATTTGAGTTGACTGAGCCTGTGCAGTATACACTAAGAGACACGTATGGTAATAAGACTGGAAGTTACTCGTACATTCCTATATGTGAGGTATTGAGAAAATACTGTTCCCATGAGGACATCTGGGACCAGATACAAACTGAGTTCAACACTGAAAAAGATGAACTTGTTCTAAAAGATTATCGAGATGGACTTCATTTCAAAAACCACAAATTCTTTGCAAATAACCCACAAGCTCTGAGACTGCATCTTTATGAAGACGAGTTTGAGGTGTGTAATCCTCTGGGTTCAAAACGTAACAAACACAAACTCTGTGCATTTTACTATACAATTGGAAATATAGGTACAAAGTATTGTTCTCAGTTAAAACATATTCATTTAGCTTTACTTGCTCGCTATAGCCTTGTGAAACAATTTGGATTAGATGAAATTTTGAAGCCATTCATAGATGATCTTAAAAAGCTTTCATCAGAAGGAATTAATGTACTTGTTGATGGTGTGGAAAAAAATGTTCGTGCAGCTGTTGCAGTTGTATCTGCTGATAACCTTTCCTCTCACTTAATAGGTGGATTCAGCATGTCATTTAATGTTGGTAGAATTTGTAGATACTGCATGGCCACACATAGCAACATTAAGAGATGTTTTAATGAATCTGACTTTGTTTTAAGAACTACTGATGTCCACAGATACCACTTGGAGTGTGTAAAGGAAAATCCTGACACGAAAGCCATTTATGGTGTTACCAGAGACTGTCCTTTTGACAAACTGGACTACTTTGATGTCACTACCTCACTTCCTCCGGATGTGATGCATGACTTTTTAGAAGGTGTAGTTCCTCTAGTGTTGCGCCTTGTTTTAAGTAAAGCTCACAGAGAAAAAGTCATAACATACAAGAGTTTAACGAGGCTGAGGAAACTTACTTTTGGACAGAATGATAAAAAAACAAGCCTGTTCTCTTTCTGAAACTTCTACACAACTTGAATGTAGTAGGTCTGCCACCAGAAATGTGTTTATTTCGCCTACTGCCTTTTTGGTAGCACCAGAATCCCAGAGGCTGTAGCTATTGGCATGTCTACTTACTTTGTCGGAATTTCTGACATTATAATGGCACCAGTTGTAAAAAAAGAATGGCTTCCCACTCTTGATCTCTTAGTTTCTGAGTTTTTGTCATGTACAGTTAAAGAGTTTGGTGATGTTCTTACGCCAAAATGTCATTATTTAATCCATTACTCTCGTTTGATGCTATGCTATGGGCCTTTGCGTTCTTTATGGTGTTTAAGGTTTGAAGGCAAACATCAATATTTCAAACAGGTCGCTAGCGCTTGTAAAAATTTCATTAACATTTCATCCACTTTAAGTAACGACATCAGCATAGACAATGTTGGGAATTGTCTTCTGTTAATATGTTGGGGGAATATGAGAAAGTTGCTGGATGTTGTGTGAACACACCTTTCAGTCTTTACCTTCAGCTCTCAGCATTCAATAAGTGTGAACAAGAAGTAAGCATGTCAATTTTGAAGGCAAACAGCTTCACGAGTAACAGAAGTAGAGATTAATGATGTCAATATTGTGTTAAGATGTGTTACTGTGGGATACAGAAACTACAATATCCAAAAAATAACCATACAAGTAGTTTAACGAGAGCTGAGGAAACTAACTTTTGAACAAGAATAGATAAAAATAAAAAAACAAGCCTGATTAACCTGCTTTCTGAAAAAACTTCTACCACAACTTGAATGTAGTAGGGTCTGCCACACAGAAATGGTGTTTATTTCGCCTACTGCCCTTTTTGGTAGCACACAGAATCCCAGAGGGCTGTAGCTATTGGCATGTCTACTTACTTTGTCGTGAAATTTCTGACATTATAATGGCACCAGTTGTAAAAAAGAATGGCTTCCCACTCTTGATCTCTTAGTTTCTGAGTTTTGTCATGTACAGTTAAAGAGTTTGGTGATGTTCTTACGCCAAAATGTCATTATTTAATCCATTACTCTCGTTTGATGCTATGCTATGGGCCTTTGCGTTCTTTATGGTGTTTAAGGTTTGAAGGCAAACATCAATATTTCAAACAGGTCGCTAGCGCTTGTAAAAATTTCATTAACATTTCATCCACTTTAAGTAACCGACATCAGCATAGACAATGTTGGGAATTGTCTTCTGTTAATATGTTGGGGGAATATGAGAAAGTTGCTGGATGTTGTGTGAACACACCCTTTCAGTCTTTACCTTCAGCTCTCCAGCATTCAATAAGTGTGAACAAGAAGTACAGCCATGTCAATTTTGAAGGCAAACAGCTTCAACGAGTAACAGAAGTAGAGATTAATGATGTCAAATATTGTGTTAAAGATGTGTTTACTGTGGGTCACCTCCATGCAGAAGAAGTTCCGTTATTTTTTCAGATTAAGTACATTCTTAACATGGACACAGACTGGTTATTGTGTGGCAAGCTGTTAATACCTGAATCTTTTTGTCGTCATTATTATTCATACTGTGTGAAATATGAAAATTAATGGACTGTCCTTTCACCAGGTGAGGAGGTTGATTACCAGGCACTAGATACCTACAGTGTTGATGACAAATTATTTATTAGCAGTAGGTATTCTTGCTGAAAATGCCCTTTGCTATTAACTTCAATGTGCAGCACATGACATAGCCTAATAATTAGCTATATATCAGTTCTTGTATTTTTTCTGATTTGATTTGTATGGATTCTAGTGTAAAGACAATTTCTTGTATTCCTGTTAATTTTATTGAAGAGGTTGCTGTTTTATATCTCTGTTTATATTTAATGTCTGATGAGCTTTTATGTGCTATGAACTTGTCTATTTTTGCACCTGCTGTTGTGGTATGATGCAATACATTTCAAGAAATTCTATTCAAGTAGGTATTCTTGCTGAAATGCCCTTTGCTATTAACTTCAATGTGCAGCACATAAAATAGGCTGATAATTAGCTGTATATCAGTTCTTGCATTTTTTCAGATTTGATTAAGGATTATACAGTAAAGACAATTTCTTGTATTCCTGTTAATTTTGCTTGAAGAGGTGCTGTTTTAAAACTGTTTTATATCTGTTTATATTTAAGTAATGTCTGATGAGCTTTTATGTGCTATGAACTTGTCTATTCTTGCACCTGCTGTTGTGGTATGATGCAATACATTTCAAGTAATTCTCTTTGAAATAGAAAGTTTATAAATAAAATTGCATCTGTAAAATCTGCATGTCTGTAAGCCAGTTTAAGATATTTTTTCGCCCACATAGGATCAAAACTGCTTTCATTGGGGTATACCCTGGGAATCCTTTTAATAAGGTACAATTTTGTGATCTTTTCAAAATGCACAATTGTACCTTGGTGTACAAAATTGTTCCTTATATGGTACAAAGTTATAAGGTATAATTTTGTACCTTGCTTTAAAAGGTACAAAACTGTACCTTTGAGGGTACCACCCCAGTGACGGCCACTTGTACCCTAAAAGGTACACTTTTGTACCTTTTTTCTGACAGTGTGGGGTACAAAATTGTTCCTTAAATGGTACAAAGCTATAAGGTACAATTCTGTACCTTGCTTTAAAGGTACAAAAAGGTACCTTTGAGGGTACCACCCCAGTGACGGCCACTTGTACCCTAAAAGGTACAGTTTTGTATTTTTTTTCTGACAGTGTAGTTTACCAAGCAATGACAAGCTGCCTAGGACATCACAGGAGATTTAGCAACTCCGTGAAGATAAGGTGGCCATTCTAGAGGAACTCCGACAACTTAGGGTCCTTTACAAGGATACCCAGAATTTAACAGTAAAGCTGAAGACAACTCTGCTAGTTCAAGCTCTAAATTTAAGCTCTCATGGGTCTCCTGAACTCACTAGGCTCTCTCAGTCTCAGTAAACAAATGCAAATATGCCAGGCCTCACAGGTGTTGGGGGGTTTCACAACAAAAGCAGGAGAAGATTCGAGCTGAAGAACTGTAAAAATCTCAGCAGGGGTGACCATGCACCTCAGGACGTGCACTAGAAAATAAAAAGTCAGTAATTCTAGTTTAAATAATGGTTATGAATATGAAAATCATAATTTCACAATATCTTCTAAAATATTTATTTGTCATATCAAATTTTTCATTAAATTTTTGCACATTTTTTTTTACAGTTTTCATGAAAGTATTCCTTTGAATATAAAAATTTATATTTTACCTATTAATTTTATATTTATAAGAGAAAAGTCATTTTTATGTCAAAACATGATATATCATGAAACCTTTTTCGTTCATTGATTGCAGTGGTTATGAGTGTAAAATGTAACATTTTAATAAAAACAATAAATTTTTTAATTAAAAAAGTGTCAGATTTCTTTCAAAACATTGTTTGTCAAAACATTGTAGATTTTTTGCACTGTTAACGTTTTTTAGTTAAATGATGCTTATGAATATAAAAATTCAAAGTTTCACTATAACATGTTTTTATGTTAAAGATCTTTTTAATGAAATAATGGTTATGAATCTGAAATGTAATATTTTATTAAAAACAATCAATTTGTTATTGTCAGGAATCCCCCTGCCACGCCCCCTTCGCGGGCTGTCACACCTGGGCATTTCCCGAAGCACTCCGCTTCTTCTCTCGTGCGTGCCCCGCCCGCACGGAGATGCTGCGCTCTCGGTTTCAATTAACACATCTGATGCCTCTATTTAAACCTCTCACTCCCACACACTTACTGTCTGTTATTGAAGGTAGGTTCATGTGCGTGTTTGCCTAGGTTCATGTGCGTGTTTGCCTAGGTTCATGTGCGTGTTTGCCTAGGTTCATGTGCGTGTTTGCCTAGGTTCATGTGCGTGTTTATCGCCGTATGCGCGTTTCCGCTAGTACCCGTTTTCTCGGACTCCTCTCTCTCCACGGCTGCGCTTGCCCTTCCGGAGCGCACCCTGGATTACCCCGATCCTCCCAGCACGGCTGCATTTGTGTTCTCAGTGTGGATTAAGTTTCTATGTTCCTGCCCAGCACCGCGCTTTCCCACGCGCATCTGTGGATTACGCGTCCCGAGCGGATATACAGGGAGTGCAGAATTATTAGGCAAATGAGTATTTTGACCACATCATCCTCGTTATGCATGTTGTCTTACTCCAAGCTGTATAGGCTGGAAAGCCTACTACCAATTAAGCATATTAGGTGATGTGCATCTCTGTAATGAGAAGGGGTGTGGTCTAATGACATCAACACCCTATATCAGGTGTGCATAATTATTAGGCAACTTCCTTTCCTTTGGCAAAATGGGTCAAAAGAAGGACTTGACAGGCTCAGAAAAGTCAAAAATAGTGAGATATATTGCAGAGGGATGCAGCAGTCTTAAAATAGCCAAGCTTCTGAAGCGTGATCATCGAACAATCAAGCGTTTCATTCAAAATAGTCAACAGGGTCGCAAGAAGCGTGTGGAAAAACCAAGGCGCAAAATAACTGCCCGTGAACTGAGAAAAGTCAAGCGTGCAGCTGCCAAGATGCCACTTGCCACCAGTTTGGCCATATTTCAGAGCTGCAACATCACTGGAGTGCCCAAAAGCACAAGGTGTGCAATACTCAGAGACATGGCCAAGGTAAGAAAGGCAGAAAGTCGACCACCACTGAACAAGACACACAAGCTGAAACGTCAAGACTGGGCCAAGAAATATCTCAAGACTGATTTTTCTAAGGTTTTATGGACTGATGAAATGAGACTGAGTCTTGATGGGCCAGATGGATGGGCCCGTGGCTGGATTGGTAAAGGGCAGAGAGCTTCAGTCCGACTCAGACGCCAGCAAGGTGGAGGTGGAGGTTCTGGTTTGGGCTGGTATCATCAAAGATGAGCTTGTGGGGCCTTTTCGGGTTGAGGATGGAGTCAAGCTGAACTCCCAGTCCTACTGCCAGTTTCTGGAAGACACCTTCTTCAAGCAGTGGTACAGGAAGAAGTCTGCATCCTTCAAGAAAAACATGATTTTCATGCAGGACAATGCTCCATCACACACGTCCAAGTACTCCACAGCGTGGCTGGCAAGAAAGGGTATAAAAGAAGAAAATCGAATGATATGGCCTCCTTGTTCACCTGATCTGAACCCCATTGAGAACCTGTGGTCCATCATCAAATGTGCGATTTACAAGGAGGGAAAACAGTACACCTCTCTGAACAGTGTCTGGGAGGCTGTGGTTGCTGCTGCACGCAATGTTGATGGTGAACAGATCAAAACACTGACAGAATCCATGGATGGCAGGCTTTTGAGTGTCCTTGCAAAGAAAGGTGGCTATATTGGTCACTGATTTGTTTTTGTTTGGTTTTTGAATGTCAGAAATGTATATTTGTGAATGTTGAGATGTTATATTGGTTTCACTGGTAAAAATAAATAGTTGAAATGGGTATAAATTTGTTTTTTGTTAAGTTGCCTAATAATTATGCACAGTAATAGTCACCTGCACACACAGATATCCCCCTAAAATAGCTAAAACTAAAAACTACTTCCAGAAATATTCAGCTTTGATATTAATGAGTTTTTTGTGGTCATTGAGAACATGGTTGTTGTTCAAATTAAATCCTCAAATGAAATTAATCCTCAAAAATACAACTTGCCTAATAATTCTGCACTTCCTGTATACTTTCGGCTTGTGACTCTCCGTATCCGGTGTGAGTATTTTGAGTTGGCTTTGCCTTTTTTTTAAATTAAAACTCTGTTTGCTGGTATTTCGGCTTCCGCCTCCATATCTCCGCATAACAGTTATAAAATTTGTTTTTTAAACCATTGTCATCACGTTTTGCATAGATTTTATGCACTTTTAATGGTTTTTAGTTAATTAATGCTAATGAATATTGTCATATTTTTCACTAAATTTTAAAAACTTGATTTGTCATATCGCGTTTTTTATTGAATTATTTTTTTTTTCATGAAATTTTTTCATAAAAATTCCTTTTTTACCAATTTATTTCATATTCATATTAAAAAAACTCATATTTTTGCCAAACATATTTTTCACAATAAATAAAAATTTGATTTGTCATGTCATGTTTTTGAATTATTTCACTTTTTTTTTTTTACAGCTTTTCTTAAAATATTTCTTTTGGATATACAAAGTCCCATTTTAACAAATGTATTTTATATTCATATGAAAAATAGATTTTTGCCAAACGTGGTTATGAAACCTTTTTTGTTCACTTATTGCACTTTTTTCAATGGTTTTCCATGTAAATATGCTTCTGTATATGAAAATGTATATTTTACAAATGAATTTAATATTTATAAAAAACGTCATAATTTTGTCAAACCATGGTTTGTGATGTGAAAGTTTTTCGTTTACGTATTGCACTTTTTAATTGTTTTTAATAAAATTATGCTTATGAATATAATTTATATTTTCACAAAAACCATCTTTTTATGAAAGTTAATGATTATGAATATTAAATGTAATTTTAATAAACATTTTTTTTCAAACAATTGTCAAACCAGTTTTTGTGATGAACATTTGCACTTTTTTATATTTTTTATTAAATGATGCTTATGAATATGAAGTCATTTTACAATATCTTGTAAAAACTTGATTTGTCATCACGTTTTTCATTGAATTTTTGTAAATTAATCTTTTGTACAGTTTTCATGAAATATTCTTTTGAATATGAAAATTCATATTTTACCTATTAATTAGTAGTGCACGAACCCAGCCATAAGGGAGGCCCAAGCCCGGGTAAATGGGGAGGGTTGCGTTAGGAAGGGCATCCAGCGTAAAACATGTGCCAAATCAAATATGCGGATCACAAATGAGAATTTCATACCGGATCTGTCGAGGCCCGGGTTAACAACGACCGCCACAGGTATCGTTAGCCGACAGGGTACCGGTGGAAATTGGGCTACTGTTGGCCGAAGAAGGAGAGGAGGAAGACGTCCACAGAGACGGCAGGGAAAGGAGCAGTGTAGGAGAGTGGAGGTTAGGGTTGGTACTTTAAATGTCGGTACTATGACGGGGAAAGGGAGAGAGGTAGCTGATATGATGGAGAGGAGAAAGGTAGATATGCTAAGTGTTCAGGAGACCAAGTGGAAAGGGAGTAAGGCCAGGAACATTGGAGGTGGATTTAAACTGTTTTATCATGGTGTGGATGGAAAGAGAAATGGTATAGGGGTGATTCTGAAGGAAGAGTACAGTAAGAGTGTAGTGGAGGTGAAGAGAGTTTCTGATAGGGTGATGATCGTGAAGGTGGAAGTTGAAGGGATGATGATAAATGTCATCAGTGCCTATGCTCCACAAGTTGGCTGTGAGATGGAGGAGAAGGAAAGATTTTGGAGTGAATTAGATGAAGTGGTAGATGGTGTACCTAGGAAAGAACGGTTGGTGATTGGGGCAGACTTTAATGGGCATGTAGGTGAAGGGAACAGAGGTGACGAGGAGGTGATGGGTAGGTATGGTTTTAAGGAGAGGAATGTGGAAGGGCAGATGGTGGTAGATTTTGCTAAAAGGATGGAAATGGCAGTGGTAAACACTTATTTTAAGAAGAAGGAGGATCATAGGGTGACGTATAAGAGTGGAGGAAGGTGCACACAGGTGGACTATGTGCTATGCAGGAGATGCAACCTGAAGGAGATTGGAGACTGTAAGGTGTTGGCAGGGGACAGTGTAGCTAGACAGCATCGGATGGTGGTCTGTAGGATGGTTTTGGAGGCGAAGAAGAAGAGGAGGAGAGTGAGGACTAAAAGAAGAATAAGATGGTGGAAACTGAAGGAGGAAGAGTGTAGTGTGAGGTTCAGAGAAGAGGTCAGAGAGAGGCTCAGTGGTGTTAAGGAGGTGTTTGGATGATTGGGCAACTACTGCAGGAGTGATGAGGGAGGCAGCTAGAAAAGTACTTGGTGTGACATCTGGAAATAGAAAGGAAGACAAGGAGACATGGTGGTGGAATGTAGAAGTGCAGGAGAGCATAAGGAGAAAGAGGTTGGCAAAACAGAAGTGGGATAGACAGAGTGATGAGAAAAGTAGGCAGGAGTACAAGGAGATGCGGCAGCAGGTTAAGAGGGATGTGGCGAAAGCCAAGGAAAAGCCATATGAGGAGCTGTATGAGAGGTTGGACACTAAGGAAGGAGAAAAGGATTTATACAGATTGGCCAGGCAGAGGGACCGAGCTGGAAAGGATGTACTGCAAGTTAGAGCAGTAAAGGATGGAGAGGGAAATGTGTTGACTAGTGAGGAGAGTGTGTTGAGAAGGTGGAGGGAGTATTTTGAGCAGCTGATGAATGAGGAAAATCAGAGATAGAGAAGGTTGGATGATGTGGAGTTGGTGAAGCAGGATGTAGATAGGATTAGTAAGGAGGAAGTGAGAGCAGCGATTAAGAAGATGAAGAGTGGAAAGTCGGTTGGACCAGATGACATACCGGTAGAAGCGTGGAGATGTTTAGGAGAGATGGCAGTGGAGTTTTTGACCAGATTGTTTAACAGGATTTTGGAAGGTGAGAAGATGCCTGAGAAATGGAGAAGTGTGCTGGTACCGATCTTAAAGCATAAAGGAGATGTGCAGACCTGCAGTAACTACAGGGGAATTAAGTTGATCAGTCACACCATGAAGTTATGGGAAAGAGTAGTGGAAGCCAGGCTGAGAGAAGAGGTGACCATATGTGACCATATGGTTTCATGCCAAGGAAGAGCACCACAGATGCCTTATTTGCTTTGAGAATGTTGATGGAGAAGTATAGAGAAGGACAGAAGGAATTGCATTGTGCATTTGTGGATTTAGAGAAGGCCTACGACAGGGTGCCAAGAGAGGAGTTGTGGTATTGTATGAGGAAGTCAGGTGTGTCAGAGAAGTATGTGAGGGTGGTACAGGACATGTATGAGGACAGTGTGACAGCAGTGAAGTGTGCAGTAGGTACGACAGACTGGTTTAGGGTGAAGGTTGGACTGCATCAAGGATCGGCCCTGAGCCCTTTCCTGTTTGCAGTGGTGATGGACAGGTTGACGGACGAGGTCAGACAGGAGTCTCCCTGGACTATGATGTTTGCGGATGATATTGTGATTTGTTGTGAGAGTAGGGAGCAGGTTAAGAAGAGCCTGGAGAGGTGGAGATATGCGCTGGAGAGAAGGGGAATGAAACTCAGTAGGAGTAAGACAGAATACATGTGTGTGAATGAGAGGGAGGGCAGTGGAGTGGTGCAGTTGCAGGGAGAAGAGCTGGAGAAGGTGGAGGAATTCAGGTACCTGGGGTCAACAGTGCAAAGTAATGGAGAGTGTGTTAGAGAAGTGAAGAAAAGAGTGCAGGCAGGGTGAAGTGGGTGGAGAAGAGTGACAGGAGTGATTTGTGATAGTAGGGTATCTGCAAAAATGAAAGGGAAAGTTTATAGGACTGTGGTGAGACCTGCGATGTTGTATGGATTAGAGACAGTGGCATTGAGTAAAAGACAGGAGGTGGAGCTGGAGGTAGCAGAGCTGAAGATGTTGAGGTTTTCGTTGGGAGTGACGAGGATGGATAAGATTAGAAATGAGTTTATTAGAGGGACAGCGCATGTAGGATATTTTGGTGACAAGGTGAGGGAGGCGAGATTGAGATGGTTTGGACATGTGCAGAGGAGGGACATGAATTATATTGGTAGAAGAATGCTGAGGATGGAGCCACCAGGTAGGAGGAAAAGAGGAAGGCCAAGAAGGAGGTTCATGGATGTGGTGAGGGAAGACATGCAGGTAGTTGGTGTAAAAGAGGCAGATGTAGAGGACAGGGTGGTATGGAGACGGATGATCCGCTGTGGCAACCCCTAATGGGAGCAGCCGAAAAAGAAGAAGAATTAGTAGTGCACGCAAAGCACTACTCTTACAACACTGCGGTGGCCATTTTCAACAACTTTTTATTCTTCTTTTTCTTCCGGACACTTTTTCGGCACGTAACTAGTCCCGCAGATTTCGTCCCAGCACCCGGGTAATACCTCAAAACGTGCGGCCCGTTTGTGTGAGGTGTGCTATTACTTTTATAAGCATTCGCCCCGCTCGTTTTCGTTTTCGTGCGGTTTTTTTTCCCATAGAAAATGAATAGGGAATTACTTCCGATCGTCATATCTCGGCCCTCGAGTGTCCGACATGCACGTATGGAATATCAACTCGTAGGAGGTCCAGAGCGGGTCGCAACTACATGGTACATTAAATTCCGCGTCAAACAGGCCCCATAGAAAATGAATGGGGAAAACGGTCAAACCTCCGCCGTTCGGCCGGTGTTCGTCCGACTCACGTTTTCGATGTGTCCACCCGTCCGGGGTTTGGGGCCGATCGCAATGATGCCACCCGCCTTGTTAAATACCCCCGGCAGGGGGGGTAAAAGGGCAAAATCCCTCAACATTTTTGGCTTTTTCAGGCCGCCTGTTCACCCGACACGCAAATACGGCATATGCCCTCGTCCAGGCTGGCCTCTCGGATGTGCCAATAATTTTTTCGAACATTTTCACCTAAGGGGGCAATAGCTAGGGGGCAATTAGTGCCCCATAGAAAATGAATGGGGAATTAAAATATCCCTCGATCGTCCAACACGTGCATATGGCATATCCACTCGTAGGGGATCCCGAGCCGGTCGCATCCCTATGAGCTAGGTTCCAGATCCGCTCGGAATTCTGGGAATTCTGCGTCAAACAGGCCCCCTTAGAAAATGAATTGGGAATCCGACCCGCCACAGATCGGCCGGCGTTTGCCCGACACGCTCGTACGACGTATCATCTCGTTCGGGGCAGAGACCAGATCGTGCCCGTACACCCCCCGTTCGTCGAATACCCCCGGAACGACGAGCAGGGGGGGGCAATTAATCTCCCCCATTGAAATAAATGGGAAAACAGCTATGATTCACATACATTGACACACACAGAGTGAATGAGCCATTCTAGTTTTATATTTATAAGAGAAAAGTCATTATAATGTCAAAACATGGTATATCATGAAACCTTTTTCGTTCATTGATTGCACTTTTAACGATTCTTAGTGAAATGATGGTTGTGAATATGTTTTTCATAGAATCTTGCACTTTTTAACAGTTTATCATTAAGTATTATGCTGATGAATAGAAGAATTTATATTTTACCGATTAATTTAATATTTGTATTAAAAAAAACGGTATTTTTCGCTCAAATCATCATATAATATTCGCTTATATATTGGATTTTTAATGTTTTTTAATTAAAAGCTTCTTATGAATATAAACATTCACTTTAATAACTATCACATTTCTAATGAAAAAGTCATATTTTTGTTGTCACTCTTTTGTTTTTTATTCACTTATAGCACTTTTTTAAACGTTTTCCATGATCATATGATTTTACAGTTTCACAATTACTCATATTATTATGGTAAAGGTTAATGTATTTTAATTTTTATTTTGATTATGAATAGGAAATTTTATATTTTCATAAAAAAATACGAATAAAAAAAACTAAAAATTTTCCAACCATTGTCATATCACGTTTTGGGTTGTTTTTTTGCACTTTCAACGGTTCGTAGTTAAATGATGCTTATGAATATGAAAATACAAGTCATATTTTTCACAATACATTTTAAAAACTTGATTTGTCATATCATTTTATGTAAGTTTTTTCATATTTCAAGTCGCTTACATATTGCACTTTTTAAAGTTTTTTTTAATTAAATCATGCTTATAAATATAAAAATTTATATTTTCACAATAACCATTATTTATTTAATGAAAAAGCCATATTGTTGTCAAAACATGATTTGTTTTGACAAAATACAAATGATGATTTGTTTTGACAAAACTATTTGAATTTTTTCTGATTAATGTGTAATCAGAAAAATGTATTTGCTAATAAATACAAAAAATATTATTATTTTTTTATTTAAAACATAATATTTTTGTCTAAGCATAATGTGTCATGTCTGTTTATATTTGGTATGGCATATCCCTTCAGACTCTTTTTGCAATATCAAATGCAAAAACTATTTTTTTGCAATAACTAAAATATTTATGTAAACAATGTTATATTTTAGTCAGAAAATGATTTGTAACATCATACCTCATGTAAATTTATTATGGTCAAGTTCATGTTATAAGTGCAAATTCACTTGGTTCGAAAAAACGCTTTCTCTTTGTCCTAGAAGCCTGAGACTTGCGGAATCACATTTTGAGCACAAATATGCCAAATATGCCAAATAGTTGACAAATATGTGCTGTTGATTCGATTTTGGCTATCTAAGCCATTTTCAAGAATAAAATTTTTGCCTCTAGAATTAGAAGGATATCTAAACTTCTGCCCAAGGCTAATAGTGACCTGTAGAATCGGAGCACAGAACCGCTTGGTGATAACTTAAGTGCTGCAAAGGGAATTAAGCAAGCATCTCCAGCCTGGAACAGGAATCATCAGCATCGAGGATCCAAGTTGAGGAGGCTCAGAAGAACCCAGCATGTGCTCACGGTCAGCTGGACCTGCTAATGGCAGAGACGCAAGAACAGTGCAGTACGGCAGATAAGAAAGACCCAGAGCTGCAGGAGGAAAAGGATAAACTACACAAGGCCCTGACTAATCTCCGCGTAGAAACCGCACGCCGAGAGCTGCGAAAAAGGACACTGGAAAGGAGCTTGGTGTGAAATTCCAAGGAGCTGATTCTCTGTTAATGAAAGCAGAGACTAAACTAAGGGAAAGGCACACCACAGAATTTCCCTTAACCAGCCAAATAAAGCCCCTCGCCCACAAATTCCCAGATCCAAAAGGGGGGAGGGAACCCCTACTCAGGATGAATCCACCTACCAGCCGACCTTCATAACTGTTAGATGACGAAGTTTCCCTTCATCAGAAACTTCGGCATCCAAAAGGGGGGTATGAAGCGTCTGGTACGTGTCATTTAGACTTCATGTCTCAGGAATTTACTTTTGACCCTTGACATCTGCTTTTCAATCAAAGGATGAGCACTCCCACCCCGGAGGCGACCACGGCTTACACTTTTATTGAGAGCTTGTATACCACAGTGTCATCCCCCCCCGGAAGACACACAAAGGAGGACAAACCCTGACCCCTTCATCTTCAAAGCAGCATTCAACTGATAACACAAGCCAGTCTCTATACCTTACACACAAACACACACACACACACACACACACACACACACACACACACACACACACACACGCACCACCCCGAAAGCCAGATAAAACATACATCTTGTTTATATCTTCTCCCATAAATATAGCAAGTGTTTAACTCTACCTCAATAATAGTTACACTTTAAAAGGTTTAGTAATATACCTCTGTTTTAATGTTGTCTCTTCTTTTTGATATCAAAGTTGATTTAAAATTAACTTCTCTTTATTCTTTTTTCCTAACAAGGGTGCATTGTATACACCAGAATATAATGTTGTATTAACATAAGTTATACCTTAAATACTGGTCCTGGTACATTGTACATCTGTTTTAATGCTGTCTTTTCTATTAAGGCTTGATGTCAAAGTTGACATAAAATTATCTTCTCTTTATTTTCCTAACAAGGGTGCATTTTATATACCTGAATATAACATTGTATTACCAAAGACATACCTTAAGTACTGGTATGTTAATAGTATGTTAAATGTTAACTGGTATGTAATGTACCTCTGTGTTAATGCTGTCTTTGCTTTTCATGTCTAATATCAAAATGATCCCCAAAATTATCTGTTCTTATTTTGCAAACAATGGTGGATTTTATTTGATCATGAAATGTACCATACTGTCTTAATACACTTTGGATAAAACTTTAAGTTCTCCAAAGCAAGAATAACCATGCCCACAAACACATGAACAAAGGGAGTTTCTCCCTCCAAAATTTTAGGCCATAGCCTTGGCCATTCCGCCAAAGATGGGTGGGGTTCAGGACCTTTAAAACATCTTGAACCCAACTAATCAACAGTCAGTATTTAAGTTAAGTTGAAATTGACGGTAATGGAATTAACGTTACACTTATTTGGTCTGTTTGTCCGGCGAACAGACAGTATAATCTTTATTAATTCTATAAAAGAGGTATCTCCCCAGCCAAGAAAGACGCAATCCGCTTTACTTTATACCATACAATTAATAGAGCATGTAGTTCAGATCGAATGTTGCAGGAACCTAAAAATGTGAGCGCCACTCAGAAACAATCACCTGTGTTCATTTACTGTTGGGGTGAGATAGGTCGCAACATAGACTACGATTCAGTGATCACTGTTTTATTTTATTTTATTTTATTTTCATTTGTAAGTCACGGTTAATCGAGAAAAAAAAGAAAAAAGAAGAAGAATTTAAACTGCAGTTATAATATTAAAAATCCCTCGTAAAGACGAAGAAATCTCTTTACTGCACATTTTAATATTATCAAAATCAAGTTGAAGTCATTGCGTGTTCCAATTTCGTTCGACTAGACGATTGCACTCCTTTAGGTTTAACCAGGTTTAACTTAGGTTTTGTTTATTTATTTATTTTGGGGGCAGCGAAGCAAACCTGACCCACCCACTGTGTGCCGTTAAGTGGCACAAACTGTAGAATTTGTGGAAAGGAGAAACCTTCCCTCAGTTGTTAAACATTGATTTGAGTAGTGTAACTCTTATCAGCTATCTAAAGACCTAATCTTGCATATCAACAGCGAAGGAACCCTGTTGACTATATAATTGTTATTTTATCTTCATAAATTTCACACTTTCAAATAAACTTTAGGAGACATGCTGTTTTACTGTCTAGCACTTTTGCAAACGTTCCATTCTAAACCGTAATTTCAGTATGTATGAACTCCTTAACCAGGTTCTCTCCCTCTCTCTCTCTCTCTCTCTCTCTCTCTCTGCCTCCTGGACTAGACTTTAATGACCCATATTTGTTTTGTGTCTAGTCATGGTTCATAGTTGAAGTAAACTGCAGTCAAGTAAAGCAAGCTCGCTCACTCGGCTCGACCGGAAAGGCTCGGACCACCGGGGCCCGAAGGCCTGGAGAGTCGGACGCTTAGAACAGCCCAGCAGCGACTCTTCCAGCAAGCTTTATCTTTAAGTCAGTCAGCCATGTCAAGTCAACTCGCTCGAGGAAACGGACCGAAAGCCCAGAACGTCAGACGTTTGGAACAGCTTGGAAACGACTCTCTCTTCCTCCAAGATCTTCTGGCAAGCTTTACTTAAATATGCGGGAGCGTACTTAAGTAGCGGGAGCGCGCATATGCGAGGAACTGGAACCACCACGGCTGGAACCACCACGGAACCGGGAAAAGCCGGGAAGGACCCGGGGTGGAGAGCTGGAATGGGACAACGGCCACAGCGGGGTCCCGGAACGGAGCGCAGCCCAACTAGGAGACCAGGAACGGAACAACGCCCCCGGCGAGGACCAGAGGCGGGGCGATGTGCCCAGCGGAGACAGGAAGCGGAGAGACGCCCACCACGGAGGTCTGGAACTGAGAGACAACCACCATGGAGACCCGAAGCCGAGCGATGCCCACAGCGGAGACCTGGAGCGGAGCGATGCCCCCAGCGAAGACCGGAGGCAGCGTGACGTCCTCGGCAGAGGTCTGGAGCTGAGAGACGGCTATCCCGGCGACCTGGAATGGATCGACGACACCCAGGGAGGTCTGGAACGAAACCCCGTCCACCACGGAGACCCGGAAAGGCGTGACGTCCCTGGTGAAGACCAGAGGCTGGGCGAACTCCGGAGGTTGCGTGATGCCCACCACGGAGCACTGGAGCTGAGAGGGGTCCTCTAGGGAGACCGGGAGCGGAGCAACGCTCTCAGCGGAAACTGGATTGCTGGGCGATGTCCTCGGCGGAGGCCTGGAGATGAGAGATCTCCACCACGGAAACCCGGACCGGCATGAAGACCTCGGTGATGACTGGAGGCTGAGTGACGACCACCCCGGCGACCTGGAACAGATCGATGTTACCCAGGAAGGTCTGGAACGGAGCCTTCTTACCCTCCAGGGAGCTCGTGGCCGAGACGTCACTTTCCAGCGAACTTGGAGGCGAGGCGACACCGTGAGAGGGGCTCTGAGGCGAGACGTCGCCATGGGAGAAGCTCGGGAGTGAGACGCCGCCTGGGAAAGAAGCTCGGGAGCAAGACTTTGTTTTTGGAGGAGTTTGGGAGTGAGATGTCACTTTCAGAGGAGCTCGGGAGCGAGACGTCGCTTTCAGCAATGCCTGGGTCTGTGGGGTTGCCTTTAAAGGTATCTGGGACTGTGACATCACGATCGGGAGGCTTTGGAAACGGCCTGTGGCTGTCAGAGGAGCCTTCCCCCATTGCTTCCTCTTCGGAGAGGTCCAGCCGAGCGATGATGTCTCCACTCAGACCTGGGCTGGTGTCCTCCCTTTCTGAGGGTCTTGGGACTGCCAGGCTGTCCTTACCTGCTCCTGGAGGCTTGATGTCACCTCCTTGCGGATGAGACGTCACTTTTAGAGGAGCCCTGCGGCGAGGTGTGCGCATCAGAGGAGCTCATAGACAAGGCGCCGCCATTGAAAGAGCTCAGAGGCATGGTTTTGCCTTCAGGGAGACTGTGAGGCAAGCCGCAGCCTTTGGGGAGACTGTGGGGCGAGCCGTCGCCTTCGGTGGAGCCCGGGGGCAGCGGTTTGACGTCCCTTTCGCAGTCCTGGAGCTGAGTTGAGTGCTCTAGGGAACCCTTGGGCAGAGAAGAGCTCCTGGGGACACTCTGGAGCAGAGAGGAGCTCTCCTGGAGGTCCTGGGACGGAGCCGAGCTCTCACGGAGGTCCTGGGATGGAGCCGAGCTCTCACGGAGGTCCTGGGACGGAGCCGAGCTCTCACGGAGGCCCTGGGGCAAAGCTGAGCTCTCTTCCGGACACTGGAGCGAAGCTGAGCTCTCTTTGGGACACTGGAGCGAAGCTGAGCTCTCTTCGGGACACTGGAGCGAAGCTGAGCTCTCTTCGGGACACTGGAGCGAAGCTGAGCTCTCTTCGGGACACTGGAGCGAAGCTAAGCTCTCTTCGGGACACTGGAGCGAAGCTAAGCTCTCCTCGGGACTCTGGAGCAAAGCTGAGCTCTCCTCAGGATTCTGGAGCGAAGCGGAGCTCTCCGGGAAACTCTGGAGCGGAGAGGAGCTCACGAGGAATCTCTGGAGCAGAGAGGAGCTCACTGGGATGCCCTGGGACAGAGAGGAGCTCACTGGGAGCTCTGGGACAGGAGGGCCTGGAGCAGGGCGGAGATCCCCTGGAGGTCCTGGGGCGGAACGGAGCTCTCTGGGAAGCTCTGGTGCGGAACGGGGCTCTCCGGGAGGCTCTGGTGTGGAACGGGGCTCTCCGGGAAGCTCTGGTGTGGAGAGGAGCTCTCCGTGGAGACCTGGAGCAGAGAGGAGCTCTCGGAGGAGGGGGAGAGATAGTGGAGATCCGCTGTGAGAATCCCGAGTTTCCTAGTGAGAAGTTGGAGAAAACGCATGCACGAGCCGAACTCGCCTTCAGTTGCGCCAGGCAAACAGACCAAATAAGTGTAACGTTAATTCCATTACAGTCAATTTCAACTTAAATGAAATATTTAGGAGTAACTATAACCCATTATAATTACTTATAAATATTTCCTTTCTTTCTTAAAGTCGCTACATATAATGGTGGAGAATGTGGGCAAACTGTTATTCAAACTATATACTCATTTTATCTTTGTCAATGGTTTTTCCCTCTTCTTTCCCTTTCGCTACATATAATGTTGGAGGATGCGGGCAAACTGTTATTCAAACTATATTCAATTCAATTCAATTCATTTTTATTTGTATAGCGCTTTTAACAATGAACATTGTCTCAAAGCAGCTTTACACAGATAATGTGGTGATTAAATGTAAATATGTTCTTTGTAAGTATGTTTGTCCCTGATGAGCAACTGTGGCAAGGAAAAACTCCCCGAGATGGCATAAGGAAGAAACCTTGAGAGGAACCAGACTCAAGAGGGAACCCATCCTCATCTGGGTTGCACCAAATGTCCATTTGAAGCATATATACAAAGTTGCGGGGTACAGTGATGATGATCAGAAGCAAACTGCACTCCCAAGTCAGTGCAGCAGACCGCCAAAACCAACTACAGTCCAATCCGTCCTCAAAAGCACCCGTTCTACTCCGGAATTATATGGAACCACCCAAGGTGTTGATGAGAGACCGTACCAAGCTGCACAGAAGTGTGAAGATCCACGGAGGGGAGAGGGGCAGGAACAGTGGTCACTGGAGCCTCAGGAGCATGTTTAACTCGACCGAGAGAGAGAGAGAGAGAGAGAGAGAGAGAGAGAGAGAGAGGGTGACGGGAAGAGAACGATATGGATTATTAAGTGTAACTATTGGTGTATGAAAGTTAATGTCACTGTGCAGTTTGGACTCCGGCAAGACTCGCTATGGCAGCATAACTAAAAGGGAGAACCAGAAGGTAACACAGACATGAGGGATCTCTGGGATAAGAGACGACCCACCACACCACCGTCAACAAACCTGAGTGAACGTGTGAATGTGAGGGGACGACAGCATACAAATATACCAGTTCACCAAACACTCTATATCCATGTTCCCTCCAGATTTGAGCCTTTACCTAAGAAAAAAATCTACTGATAAAAGGCTTGACTAAATAAATACGTTTTCAACCTCGACTTGAACACTGAGACTGTGTCCGAGTACCGAACACTGATTGGAAGGCTGTTCCATAACTGTGGGGCTTTATAAGAGAAAGATCTGCCCCCTGCTGTAGTCTTCATTATTTGAGGAACCAACAGATAGCCAGCACCTTTTGATCTAAGTAGGCGTGGAGGATCATACTGGTACAGAAGTTCACTCAGATACTGCGGTGCGAGACCGTTAAGTGCTTTATACGTCAGTAGTAGTATTTTATAATCAATGCGAGATTTGATTGGGAGCCAGTGTAGACTAATTAAAACAGGGGTGATGTGGTCGTATTTCCTAGATCTAGTGAGGACCCTTGCTGCTGCATTCTGGACTAACTGAAGCTTATTTATGCACTTACTCGCACACCCAGACAGTAAAGCATTACAGTAGTCTAATCTAGAAGTAACAAAAGCATGAACTAGTTTTTCTGCATCCTGTAACGACATCATATTTCTAATTTTAGCAATATTTCTAAGGTGAAACAAGGCGATCCTGGTGATATTGTTCACGTGAGACTCAAAGGAAAGACTCAGGTCAATAATCACACCAAGGTCTTTGACAGCTGTACACGCTGAAACAGAAACACCATCCAGAGATGCTACGTAATCGGAAAGTTTATTTCTAGCTGCATGTGGTCCTAGTAAAAGTACTTCCGTCTTATCTGAGTTGAGCAGAAGAAAGTTATTAAGCATCCACTGTCTAATGTCCTTTACACACTTCTCAACATTGTTAAGCTGATCTAGCTCATCTGGCTTTGCTGAAATATACAGCTGTGTGTCATCAGCATAGCAATGGAAGCGAATCCCATGTTTATGAATGATTTCACCAAGAGGCAGCATCTATAAAGAGAAAAGCAGTGGGCCTAAGACAGATCCTTGAGGAACACCAAACTTTACCTCATAGAGTGTGGAGAACTCACCATTTACATCCACAAACTGATAGCGATCAGTCAAATAAGACCTGAGCCAAGAGAGAGCTGTTCCCTTTATTCCTACAACGTTCTCAAGTCTAGCAAGCAGTATAGTGTGATCAATGGTGTCAAAAGCTGCACTAAGGTCGAGCAAAACAAGTAAGGAGACAAAACCCTGATCAGAGGCCAATAACAGGTCATTTACCACCTTAACTAGCGCCGTCTCTGTGCTATGATGAGGCCGAAATCCTGACTGATACATTTCAAAAATGTTATTCATAAGTAGGTGTGAGCATAACTGCTGTGCTACAACCTTTTCTAAAATTTTGGATATAAAGGGGAGATTTGATATCGGTCTGTAGTTGGACAACTGACATGGGTCAAGGTCAGGTTTCTTAATAAGGGGGTGGATAACTGCCAGTGTGAAGGATTTAGGTACATAACCAGTGCTAATGGAAGAGTTAATTATTTTTAAAACAGGTTTGATTATCTCTGGAGTTATCTGTTTAAAGAAACTAGTAGGCAAGGGATCGAGAATGCAGGTTGATGGTTTTGATGAGGAGATTAATGAATTTAAGTCATTTTCATGAATAGGAGTGAAGCTTTGTAGTTGATTGTCCGTTATAATTACACTGCTGTCTACAGGGTTACTTGTAAAATAATTTGGATTTATATTAACCGTCTGGATTTCTTGCCTGATGTTTTCAATTTTATTATAAAAAAAGTTCATGAAATCATTACTACCCTATTGGTGGTGTGCATGTTAGTGCAGTGCTTTTATTCCCTGTTAATTTTGCTACCGTGCTGAATAAAAATCTAGGATTATGTTTGTTATTGTCTATGAGGGTGGAGAAATATGCTGATCTGGCAGCACTAACAGATTTTCTATAATTTAGGAGGCTCTCCTTCTATGCTATTTGAAATACTGTTAATTTTGTTTGACGCCATTTACGTTCTAATTTTCGAGTGTTCTGTTTTAAGGTGCGCGTATGATCATTATACCACTGAGCAAATTTTTTCTCCCTGATCATTTTGGTCTTAAGGGGAGCTACATCATCTAGAGTGTAACGTAACGTTGTTTCTAGATGTTCAGTGGCCCAGTCGAGCTCTGCGGGGTCTGACGGAGATCTATCTAATATCGTAATTTTGGAAAGATTATTAATAAAACGCGCTGCTGTAGCTGACGTGAAAGTACGCTTAACACGGTAACGTGGTGAGGTAGAAATGCAATGACTTAGGCAAATTTTAAAAGAGATTAGATAATGGTCTGAAATAGCTTCAGACTGTGGAATTATGACTAAGTTTTTTATTTTTAATCCAAATGTTAACAACAAATCGAGAGTGTGTCCACCACTATGAGTGGGTCCTATAACATTCTGATTAATTCCAACTGAATCTAGAATGGACACAACTGCTGCTCTTAAGGAGTCTTCCTGATTATCAAAATGAATATTAAAGTCTCCAACAATTAATGCTTTGTCTAAAGAAGTAGCTAAATTTGTAATGAAATCTGCAAATTCTATCAGAAAATCAGTGTAGGGCCCTGGGGGTCTATAAATAATAATTAGTGGAATTAACTGACCTGACCTGCTTTCGGAAACTGAATATTTTATGTTGGTGTAAAGAACTTCAAATGTTTTACATTTGTGTTTAGTCTTTTGTGTGACGTTTAGATTATTATTATAAATAGCTGCTACTCCACCTCCTCTGCCATTTAGACGGGGTTGGTGTATATTACTATACCCAGGAGGACTCGCCTCATTTAATGCTACATATTCATTCGATTTAATCCACGTTTCTGTCAAACACATTATATTAAACTCCTGGTCGGTAATAATTTCGTTTATAGTCAGCGCTTTTGGCGTGAGAGATCTAATATTCAACAATCCTATTTTTAGATCAGAGGTGCTGGCTGTGCGTTCAGTCCTATTTAATTTAATGTTAATCCGGTTACTTAAACAGACTTTCTGATAATTCCTATATTTTGGTTTTGCTCGGGGGACAGACACAGTCTCAATATGGTGGATCCTGAGTGACGACTCTGTGCAGCTAGCAGACGGTCGGTTTAGCCTGTCTGTCTGCTCCCTGGCCTTGGCTCTAGACAGTCACTTGTTAACTAGTGCTGTTCTGAGACTATGACCTATACTACAAGAAATGAGAGCAGCACCTTCCCGGGTGGGATGGACACCGTCCCGCCCTAACAGGCCAGCCTTGCCCTCAAAAATGCTCCAATTATTAATGAAGCCCACATTGTTTTTGGAGCACCACTCGGACATCCAGCAGTTCAGCGACCATAACCTGCTGTAGGCTATATCGCCACGTCGCATTGGGATGGGGCCAGAGCATACTACAGCATCGGACATTGCCTTCGCTAATTTACACACCTCTATAATATTACTCTTAGTAACCTCTGACTGTCAAAGGCGTATATCATTAGCTCCTGTGTGAAAAACTATCTTAGAGAACCTGTGCTTTCCTAAGAATCTAAGCTGACCTGCTATGTCCGGCGCCCTGGCTCCCGGTATACACATAACCTGTGCTGCTGGTGCCCCTAAAGGTCTAGCTAATTTCACGTGCCTCAGAATGGAGTCTCCTAAAACCAGAGCTCTTTCAGGTTTCTCAGCGGGTGCTTCACTGAGGAGAGCAAACCTGTTGGACACGCGAAGCGGAGAGGAATGGTGCTCCCGTGGGCGAGCCTTAGCGTTAGCTTTGGCTTTGCGAGTATGCCGCCGAGTCGTCACCCATTCGCCCCGCTGCGAGGGCTCTAATGCCGGAGTCGGGGGAATAGTACCTTCACCTAGGGCATCCAGACTTTCCCCTGCAGAACTTGGACTGCTCTCACACTCACTACTTCTCTCTAGACTCTGGATGCGCTCCTCTAATGCTAAGATCTTCTCCGTCAAAGAGCAAACTAGCTTACACTTCTCACAGATAAAATTATCGCTAACAACGGAGAAAGACTGACTAAACATGTCACACTTCACACACTGAGTGAACTGGATGTTCGCCATAATAGAGAAATGACGTACCCTTAATGTGGTTACTGTAGTGTGTGTTCGTAGTTCTGGTGAATGTCCTTCACTCACTGCTTTCAAACCCTCAGACAGGGAAAAAAGCGCTCTTCCGACAGCAAAAATAGTCGAGACGGAGCCAACGGAAAGTTAACACCCCCCAGGCCCAATTGTTTAAGACTCCAGGGCTAGTTCAGTCATAGGCAGAAATAAAGTTAGCATAAGCGCTGCAGCATGAACCTCAAACTGACATGCTAGCTCACTCACTATATACTCATTTTATCTTTGTCAATGGTTTTTCCCTCTTCTTTCCCTTTCGCTACATATAATGTTGGAGGATGCGGGCAAACTGTTATTCAAACGATATACTCATTTTATCTTTGTCAATGGTATTTCCCTCTTCTCTCTCATTCACTACATATAATGGTGGTAAATGCGGGCAAACTGTTATTCAAACTATATACTCATTTTATCTTTGTCAATGGTTTTTCCCTCTTCTCTCCCATTCGCTACAGATAGATAGATAGATAGATAGATAGATAGATAGATAGATAGATAGATAGATAGATAGATAGATAGATAGCTGCAATGCCCATATTATATTATGATTATTATCGTCCATTTTCCACTCTATATATATTATATTCTTATATTTAATTTTTCCTTTCTTTTCACCCCATCTTCCATTAGCTTCTCCTACAAGGCATACCTTGGGCCAACGCCCTTTGTGTGGTGCATGTGGCTGCTGCCACTACCTACTGGCCATGGCGCATATTTGCCTTTTGGGACGACTTGTTGGACCTTGTGTGCATCCCTCCTTGCCTTCCACTCAGGGGCGTAGCCATCATTTCAAAAGTGGGGGGGGGACGAAATGTCTAGTGTTACCTGTTTTTTTTTTTTCTGTTAACCCTTGTGTAATTGACAGGTTTTATTTTTAATCATAATTTTTTTTGCTTTATATGCTTTATGATTATATATGATTATAAAACAGAAAAAAAGAAAGAAATACAACAGCTTGCGACTGGGACAGTACACTTAAAAGGACATCTTTGTACCTTATTTACCCCAAAAATGTATAGTTGTACATTAAGGTACACATTGGTACACTAAGGTAGTAATGTGTACCTTTTGAGTATAAAGTACAAAGATGTCCTTATAATGGTACTAAGAGTATATTGTTTACATATTTCAAATTGTATTTTGTGTATGCACAGTACATGGCACACAAAATTTTATTTAAACTGTCATATTTTGGTCAAAACATGATTTAGTATGTCATGTCTCATCAGAATCATGCAACATTTATCGTGATTAAGTGCATGCTTTTATGGTTAAATATGCCTTGGTTCGTGTAACCTGTTTCCTTTCTTCCTAGGAGGCTGAGACTTGCGGAATCGCATTTTCAGGCCCTGAAAAGCTTTTTTTTTTTTTTTTACAAGACATTCACGGCGTTGCCAAACATGAGCAGTTTATGGATGAATTGAGCAGCAATTTATGGATGAATTGTGACTTTCTAAATAGTCGTCATTCACCATTTACATTTTTTTTTTTTTTTAGTTTTTCATGAAAATATGACTTCAAATATGAAAATTTATATTTTCAAAATATTTATCAAACTTTTATTTAAACTGTCATATTTTGGTCAAAACATGATTTAGTATGTCATGTCTTATCATAATCATGCAAAATTATCGTAATCAAGTGCATGCGTTATGGTTAAATATACTTTTATATGCTTATATAAATTTATATTTTCATAATTATCAAACTATCATATTTTTGTCAAAACTTGATTTGGTAAGTCATATTTATTCATGAAAAGTAATATTTTTGTCAAAGCAGGAACTGTCAATCACTTATTTTTTTATTCAGTTATTTGCACCTTTTATTGGTTTGTCATGAAATTATGCTCTTCTTCTTCTTCTTCTTCTTCTTCTTCTTCTTCTTCTTCTTTCGGCTGCTCCCATTAGGGGTCTCCACAGCAGATCATCCGTCTCCATACCACTCTGTCCTCTACATCTGCCTCTTTCACACCAGCTACCTGCATGTCTTCCCTTACCACATCCATGAACCTCCTTGAGATATTAATTTTCATATTGTTAAACAAAATGTTATGGAACATGTAAGGATTAAAAAGTGGCTTATTTGAGTGAAAGTAAACATAACCCATAGGAAAGTCCCATAAGTCCTATAACACTCAATAACATGTGATAAGGGCCCCACCTATCATAGGCAAAAACAACACACACAAACATAGTAGAAATCATGAATGGAGAAGTTTATTGAAAATGCTTTAAAAGGTGATAAGATATCTTCCGCAAAGCTCATACCAAGCGCAGACCAAAAAAGGGAATAGCACATCTTTGGTAAAATCTACCCCATCAGAATAGTCGCTGATGTTGTCGACGTCATCAGCCCAAGCACGGTTGTTGTAGTTACGGCTATATTCACCGGCATAGGAAGCTGCATCATCACCATCATCATCACTATCCTCAACAGTGACACATTCTGAGGGGAGGAAGGAGAGGACAGACGAAAGTCTGTCTGGGTAGAAGCATTGGCAAATTGGGGGGTACGAACAGGACGATATCACTATATTGCGCATGACGAGAGCACATCCAGGTGTGATTACGGTATGTGTGATATAGGTTTGCACGGGCGAGTGGAGTACACTGGAAATTCCTGAGAATACCGCTGCCAGCGTGATTTCACAGGCGGGCAGGTCCGAATGGTCAGGTGTGAGGCCTCCCCTAGATACCACTCTCGGTGATGATAGGTCTGCATGGTAGGGACCCGAGCTCGGGCTGGTGAGTCACTGTCACTAGGACAGGGTGGGACCCAGTGTAGCAGCCCGGTTGAAATAAAGTTGACTCTTACACTGATGTTGGCGTTTGACTCTTTTTCCTGTTTTATTTTCCTTATAATGCACGGTATTAGACTTCAAAAAACCTCATTTGCATCCACAATTCCCTTTTTTTTTTTTAGTCCACAACAACACCGTAAGAGGTAGAACAAACAACAACATTCACAAATAATTCAGATACATGCAAAATGAAATGAAATAATATACTATTTAACAGCAAAACTATCACATTTTAAAGATAACATCTAATATAGACAAGATAAAATTACTTGTATAACAAGCAAATACATATAAGCTAGCATATAAACTATATTAACTACCTAAAAGTGCACAAATACACTTGACTGACCTTTGTGCCTCCTTCAACCAGGTACTAAAATAAAAGAAGGCCAAAAAACACAAAAATAACCAAAAATAAACCAATATCAACCGTACACTACACTAATCAGGCAAATATAACTACTCTAAATTTTTTGCTGCTTTAACTATATATTTAAATGTTTTGACTCCGTAACCGTGTTGCTTCTTCTCTCCGTGCATGAGTGATCTCCACATGTGCCCGATTTTCGTGTATGTGCGATCTTCGCGGCAGTCCGTCTAGCCGTCATTTCAAAATAAATGTCTCTATAGGCTTAATAACTTTAATTGCCAATATTACATTTTCAAAACAGAATAAACACATAAGTAATATTTAGAAAACTTAAACTTATGTTCAGTATAGTGCATGTAGAGAATATAGAGTGTATTTAAAAACTACTCAAATAACTGTGGGTTATTTACATTCCCACCAAAATCACGAGTGACTATAATAAACTTGAATCACGAATGATTTTCAAAATGAATTAACCTTTACTTAGCCTAGATGAAAGTAAAACAAAGAACTAATCATCTATTATGAACTGCTTAGCTTAAAGGATACATGAAGTTGTTTAAGCTGCCTCTAGCAGCAGGACCAACTTCTGCACTGAGCGCTCGACTACTGATGGTTTGCTCAGACGTTTTCCATCCTTTCCCAGCCTTCTGTCTCCAAAGCGTATTTTTACTCTTCTCACTAGATTATCCTTCCTCACTAGATTATCCAATAACTTCTGCCATACGCCACTTATTTCTGGCAAGTCTTCTGCTTTCTCCAACACTATATCTCCAACTTGCATGTTCCTCTTGGGGGTTAGCCAGCATTATCTGGTTGCGATGTTAGACAAGTACTCCTTTCTCCAACAGGTCCAGAACTGTTCCGCTAAGTACTGGATATAGCGCCATCTCTTGCGAGCATACAGGTCTTCTCTGCCAAATTTGCCAGGGGGTGGTAAAGCTTGGGCAGATTTCAAAGTGAGCAGATGGGTTGGGGTTAGGGGTTCAGGACTTTTAGGATCATTTAGATTGTCTATTGTCAGCGATCGGCTATTTACAATTGCCATAGCTTTGTAGAAGAAGGTCTGTAGACAGAAATCATCCAGTCTTCCAGAAGATAAGGACAGAGTGGAATGAAGGACACTTCTTACGGTCCTAATCTGTCTCTCCCAAACTCCTCCGGTGTGACTTGCATGAGGTGCGTTAAAGACAAAGTCACACTGCCTTTCTGCCAAGAATGCCACCAGACGGTTGTTGTCAATCTCCCTTAAAGCCTTTGCAAACTCGTTCTTGGCTCCAATAAAGTTACTTCCTTGGTCACACTTTATCTGACGAACCGCTCCTCTGATGGCGATGAAACATCTCAGACTATTAATAAAGGAGTCTGGGACATATCATCCAGCATCTCAATGTGGATGGCTCTGCGACAGAAACAGGTGAAAAGAAGTCCGTACCTCTTGCATGATCTACGCCCTTGTTTTGTGAAGAACGGGCCGAAACAGTCCATTCCACAGTACGTGAATGGCGGGGATGGATCTATGCGCTCTGAGGGCAGATCTGCCATTTTTTGATGTTTTGTGGGTCTGCGTTGTTTACGACATTTTATACAGTGTTGCACAAAAGAGGCTACAGTCCTGTTTACTCCTGGAATCCAGAATCCTCTTGATCTGATCTCATTGATAGTTAAGCCTTTACCTTGATGTCCAGTTTTCTCATGACAATCAGCAATTAGGAGTTTTGTTAGGTAATGTTCCTTTGGAAGGATCACCGGATGTTTGACAGAGTGTGAAACAGAAGCATTGCCGAGTCTTCCTCCCACCTTAAGCAATCCATCATGATCCACAAAGGCATCAAGATAGTGTAGCCTGTTACTGCGAGGTAGTGTCTTGCCCTTACTCAACAATGCTATCTCCTCTGTGAACTTCACATAATGTTCTTTATACTCTTTATCCTTCTCTAATCTCCTCTTGAGATGTTGAAGTCTTACCACTGCAAGGGTTTTTTTTTATCTGGAAGGAAGGGTCTCTGCCTGAAAGCAAGGGGCATTTCTAAGTGATTGTCTTTGTTCATTTTGACGTTTTCTTCTAGTCTGTTCAAGAACACAATGTCCTCCTGAGACACTGCCTTTGTGTTTTCATTAGTGTCCTTGAAATCTGACTCTAGTAATTTAATAAGATCTGCTGGTGTAACAGAAGGAATTTCCTTGATAGATACTCTGTGACATATGTTACCAGCACTTATTGACTCATGATTCTTCAACGAAGGGCCCACAATGCTCCATTCAAGATCCGTGCGAACAGCATATGGCTCGTTGTCTGCTCCAATGGTCACTTCTCTGGGTGCTAGAGCTCTGGAACAGTTATATCCTATTAAGAGTCCAACCTCACAATCTTGAAGTGGGGGAATTTTATCTGTGAGAGCAGTGAGATGTTTCCAGTGTCTGGCAGTCTTATTGGTCGGGATGTGCGCACGGTCCACAGGGATACATTGCCTTGTGTATGCAGGAGGAAGGTCTAGAACGATTGTAGAATTAAAGCCTCTGACTCTGAGACCAGACACCCTTTCACTTGATGTTGATGAATCTCTTCCAACCATAGTAGTGAGCCTAAGAGTAACTGGACATAAGTCTACCTTTAGAGTTTGACTGCCTCGTCAATGAAGACCGAGTCACTTTGTGTGTCTAGAAGAGCATAGACAAGTTTCTCAGAGACCGGGTCTCTTTGTGAAGACAACCACACAGGTACAATCATTGTGGTGATGGTGGATGTGCAACCAGATTCTACACTCAAAGACATTGTTACAACTCTCTCAGGTGCATTTTCTGAGGCATGACTAGGAGAAGACTTTGACCTCATAACAAAGGTGTCATCGTGCAGGCATGTAGGATGTCGTCTTCTGCATGTATCACATGTATGTCTGTAGCGACACTCTCTGGCACTATGACTGGGCTTCAGACATCCGTAGCACAGCTTATTGTCCTTAATGAACTGCCTTCGCTCTTTAAGAGATCTTACAGAGAATTTAGAACAATCATGAATTCGATGCTCTTCACCTTGACAGAATAGACATAGTTTAATGACCTTACTAGACAACCTTGGATTCTCATGCTGTGTAACCATCTTTGTATGGAAGACATTGGCTTTATTCTTGCCAAGCTTAGGGTCGTGTCTTTCCTTGTTAGCTTCAGAGGTATGGAGGGCAGAGTAGGAAGTAATAGGGTTGCAAGCAACTTCAGCCTCTACTGAAACAAATCTGGCAAAGTCGTGAAAGGTTGGGAAATTTTGAGTCTCACTTAACGTTTGTGTGGCTTGACGATTCCAACGGGCAGCCGCCCAACAGGAGGTTTGCTGATTAGTTTCTGTTCTCTTCACAATCATGCAATATATCCAGTCCCTTTACATGAGGCATAGCATCTGTACAAGCATTTAAGAATTTAGAGAAATTTCTGAGTCCTTCAGCATCCTTGCTTTGTATCCTGGGCCATCTTGAGAGTTTTTCTCTGAATGCTCTTTGTATGATGAATGGCTGTCCATAACGATCTTGCAGTCTTTTCCATGCGTCTTGGTAGGCTTCCTCATCGTTTCTGTAAAGGATGCCTTCTAAAGTCTTACGAGCAGGACCAGTGACATACCTTTTCAAGTAATACAATTTATCTGCTAAAGAGATGTGCCTTTTGTCAATGAGTGATTGGAATGAAGTTTTCCACTCAATGAAATGAATGGGGTCACCACTGAAGATAGTAGGCTCTGGCATAGGAAGTCTGTTCAACATCATGTTATCTTGGACAGCCTGTGTTAGGTAAGATACATCAGCATTGGTAGGTGGTGATAACGCCTTTTCATTCAGGATTGGCTTAACTGAGGTTGCGCGTGCAGGCTCTGGCATAGAAATGCTTACAGGTTGCTGCAGCTCACTGTTCTGATTAACAGAATGAATCGTTTCTTCTCTGTCATAAACTACTAGTCTTTCTCTAGCTGCTTTTACCTCCCTTACTGCTTGTAATGTTTGCAACTCACTTTCTTCAGCATTAAGTTCTTGCCTTTGCTTCTCTTCTAGAAGTTGTATTCTTTTCCTTTGTTCCTTTTCCTCTATCATAGCAGCGTATTCTTCAATTTTTTTTAGCTCTTAGCGCAGAGTTCAATGAAGATTGACTTACAGGTATACTTGGTTTGGAACTGATACGTGAAACTGTAGAGCCATAAACAGAGCGAGCATAATCTCGGACAAGCAGTTCACGAAGACGCCCCTTCACTGCTCCACTGTCAAAGTCTCCATCAACACCTGAGATCCTCTCATAAGCAATCTTTACAATGTCCTTTGTCACCGCATCGCAAGCATCAATCCGTCTTCTCATATCTGTGGAAGGAGTGACATCACTGCGGACCTTTATGTATGCATCCATTACATTGTCTCTTTCACTTTCCTTTGTATCTACAAGCATTGCTAATTCACTCTCAGAGATGTCTGTTTTCATCTGCTCCATTGCCTTTCGAGCGTCAGCCTTCCACTGCTCATATGTGTGGATAAGTCTGCTTTCTGCTTTTTGGGACTTCTCCATCTGATATGCAAGCATTTTTTCTGTTGGAATACGTTTGCGAACAGAACAGCGTATTTCATTTCCTTCTCCCTCTGAATGATCTTCTATCTCATCATCTACATCTTTACTTTGAGAAGGTTGCATTTTAACTGATTCCATTTCCTTCACTGGAATACATGGCTCTGATCCTTGGCTTTTGAGTCCACAACAACACCGTAAGAGCTAGAACAAACAACAACATTCACAAATAATTCAGATACATGCAAAATGAAATGAAATAATATACTATTTAACAGCAAAACTATCACATTTTAAAGATAACATCTAATATAGACAAGATAAAATTACTTGTATAACAAGCAAATACTTATAAGCTAGCACATAAACTATATTAACTACCTAAAAGTGCACAAATACACTTGACTGACCTTTGTGCCTCCTTCAACTAGGTACTAAAATAAAAGAAGGCCAAAAAAACACAAAAATAACCAAAAATAAACCAATATCAACCGTATGCTACACTAATCAGGCAAATATAACCACTCTAAATTACATTTTGCTGCTTTAACTTTATATTTAAACGTTTTGACTTTGTAACTGTGTTGCTTCTTCTCTCCGTGCATGAGCGATCTCCACATGTGCCCGATTTTCGGGTATGCTCGACCTTCGCGGCAGTCCGTCTAGCCGTCATTTCAAAATAAATGTCTCTATAGGCTTAATAACTTTAATTGCCAATATTACATTTTCAAAACAGAATAAACACACAAGTAATATTTAGAAAACTTAAACTTATGTTCATTATAGTGCATGTAGAGAATATAGAGCGTATTTAAAAACTACTCAAATAACTGTGGGTTATTTACACCCAGTGTGTGTATTGTGTTAGGGTTGCGTTTTAATTTTAAACGGTGTTTGTCTGTACGTGTTTGGGGAAGTGGTTGGGTTAGGGGAAAAGTTGGGCGCGCCGGGAAGGTAAGTATAACATTACACTAGATACAAGCCTATATCAAAATATAATCTATTATCAAATAAATGAATACGTGGATAAAATAAAACTGTATAAAACATTATAGCCTGTGACAGACTGCGGTGTGGGAAACTAAGATTGTTTTTGTGTAAAAACAGAAAAACCGAGGCAAGAAGTTGTCTAAACAGAGTGTGACGGGGGCACTGGCACTGACCGCGGTGGTAAGGAAGCAGGGAGACTAATAAAAAGCAGGTAAAATTGTGATGGATGTCTATGAATAAAGTGTGCTTTGGGTTGAGTCTGGTCCGACTGTCATGTTCTTAAAATAACTTTATAGGAAAATTTTATATGAAAATCGAGCGCTTGATTAAAGAGGAAGTGAGAAAGTAAAGCTGACATAGTATCAAAGCACAAGCCTTTTGAAAAGGACATTAAAAAATACATGAAAAAAAATGGCATAACAGGACAAGTGGGGAGTTGCAATGGCCAAAAAAAAGGCAGATTTAATGTTTCATTGTGTGGGCTGATGAAAAAGAAATTAGATGAGTGGGTGGAGCACAAAACGACAAGGAAGGGACAAAGTAAATTGGAGTGGAAGAAAACCATAGTGGGGTGGTTTGAAACAGAGGGGATAATGAGAGAGACAGAAAAGCGGATGAAGAAAGGGGAAGTAGTTACAGGAAGGCGGGAGCAGAATGTAGATAAGCAGAAAGAGAAGGGAACAGCGCCACTTTTGGGGCTGCATGACGAGCACAGCTGGCCACCACCTTATAATAATGCATGCGTTCTAAAGCCAGCAGGATTTTATCCACAGATGGAACTGAAAAATCATGGATGGACTACTGGAGACATAAAAGTGCATGGAGCTCTAAACGGATGCTACAAGCTTGAAGAAAATGAGAGAAGAGCAACACTGGCAACTGCACACAGGGAGCTCTGCCCAGAGCCATTATTCCAAATGGAACAGACAGAAAATTTCTCTCAAAGTGAGAGAACTGTGGACGAGGCTAATGAAAAAGTTAAGCAATATTATGCCGATTACATCAAGAGCAGCACTCCCTATGAGCTTAAGAAAGAGGTAAAGGGAATAGAAGAACTGGCCCGAAAATGCCAAAAACAAGTGGCCGCCAATTATGGACTGGTGCAAGAAGGAAGTAAACTACTGAACACCAGCCTGAAGCAGTTTGAAAAAACATGTAAGTGGACAAGCGAGGCCCAAGCAGAGAAGCAGAGGGAAGAGAACTTTAATGAAACAAGTACAGAAACAACACCCATGGTCCTAACGCCGCGCCTCCAGTGCGTTACAGCTATGCCGAAAGCCTGATAAAAGCCACATAAGACAGTCGAAGAGAAATAAACAGAGTCCACGTTCAAATACAGAAGGGAACGACAGGCCAAGTGACAACAGTGATGACGATACCTCAAGTGACAAAGAAAAAGCAGCATATGGCAAGGGTCAAGAGCACCCATCACAACAGTATTCGGTACGTCAACTGCCCTTAACAGTGAAAGGAAAAGATGTCCAATATGTCCTATGGTCATTCATGGACGTAGCAGGACTGATGCACAGTCTGCCAGATGTGTGTGAAGGAGCACAAAGGTGGATAACACAATTTAAAGAAAAAACGATTCGACACCAGCTTGCACTTGGAGATATTAAAGCGATTCTGGCCCAAACCATAGGAAGGGCAAAAACATCTTTAAAGAAGCGAAAGTCGGATATGATGCGGAAGATTCCAGACATGATCATTTTCCATTCCATTCCGGAATGACAACTGGGGTACCTTAAGAAAACAATATCCCACAAAGCTAGATCCAGAAAGATTGGAAACCGTGGGATTGGGAGAAGAGGAAAATGTGGCTAAATTTATCCAAACATTCCAAGATACTTGGAGAGAGGAGACTCGCCCCTTGGGACGAGTCTGACACCAGTAAAAGCTTGTTTTGAATGGTGTTGAAAAAGACACTTCCTTCTGAAGTACAGGAGTCCTTGGAAGGAGTAATCGGCATAAGCACAATGCCTTGGAAAACTTACCAAGCCCACATCATCCATTTTGTAAACCAATACCGCAAGAAAAAGAAAGAGAACAAAGAGGCAAGTGAGGCTTTGGTGACAGAGCTGCACAAGGCCCAACTGAGTGAGATTGCCCAACATAAACAAAAAGAAAAAGAAAAAAGACAGAACTTGCAGTAAAGCAAGCTGCAGTAATGGTTCCAACAGCTTTATCCAAATCACAGGACCAAATGCAAGAAACACACATCCCTATGCAAGCAAGGGCATATGGGACACAACCCATGATGCAACCAAGTGGATTGGTGGCCCAACAAGCAACCCTGCCAATGGTCCAGCCGGCAGCCCCAGTATGTGTGTTTGCCAGCGGCCCGCAATGGCCCCAGCACAAAGTGCTAGACCTTTCAGTCAGGAAAGAGGGAGAGGAGGATGGTTAAAAAGATGCTGGCAGTGTGGAGATTTAAACCACACTAGGAGAGACTGTCCCCAATATGCGAGGACATGGGGGGACCGAGTAGACAAAGCAGAAAGACGAGGACAAATATTGGGACCCCGGGGACCATCACAAAAGTCAAACCAAACTGTCTATCAGCAAGATTGGGCGGGTCCATGGATGGGGAAAAACCAGTATGAGCAACCACCGGTGTTATCTGGTAGACAGTGGGAAGGCCGGCGAAAGGGCCTAACCTAAATCAAAGTTGAAGATGCCCAGAGAAGCCCAGGAGGGAGTTGATGCAGTATGTCACCACACTGCACCCAGCACAAGAACCAACAGTTTCAGTACAGATTGGGGATATTTTAAAGGCAGCTTTCATGATTGACACTGGAACTACATATTCAAGCATTGGACAGATAGGCTCACAACTCCCCCGCTCGTGGAAAACCATGCAAACAGTGGGTTTCTCGGGAAAGACACGGACATTGCATTTCACTGAGCCACAAGAACTAACGCTGAAGGGCAAAACTATTGAAGTACCACTACTATATTCATCAGATGCTTTAATGAATTTACTGGGAAGAGACACCTTGTGCGAGCTGGGAGCAAAAATAACGTGCAGCCCTACAGGCCTGTGGATTACCTTTCCCGAAAGCCTTGCAGTGCAGTGCATGATAATTCACAAAAAAGATGTGAAATACAGGGTGGCTGACAAAGTGTATTGGCTGGAGTACACCCAAGCACACGCTTCAGCACTATGGAACACCTACACGCAATGGAAATTGTGGCTGACACGCCTGCGTCCAGACTGCCGAGGAAAACAGAGGACCATTGCACTGCACTATCAAGTATGACCCAAATGGAGCCGATGAAGAATACGCCCTTATGTGGGCGGAGCAAATAGAAGACCATAAATATGATAAACACCACAGAAGTAGTGGTTGGAAAACAAGGAGTAGCAGCCTTTGTGCAACTGCCAGAGAAAGTTCAAAACTGGTATTAAGTGGACTATGCTGTGCCCCTTGTTTCTCTGATGGTAGCATAAAATTGCAAGTGGAAGGATTTAGGGCCTATGATGAAGGAAGCACAGGAGGTTAGGGAGTGAGAGCCAACACATAATCCATACATACACCTATCACCCGATAAATGTTTTCTGCGGATCTCACAGGTATCAGTAGATCAGACTGTAGTGACTCACACAGAGATAGAACTAGGGGAAAGGGAAGTGAAGCAGTTAGCACTGACTGGGATTAAGATAGATGAGCAGATGACTTATTGAAAGCAGTGCCAGAAGAATTGTGGACAAAACACTCAACTGATGTAGGACTAGTAAAATCTGCAGGACTAGTGAAAATACAGGTTAAGCCAGGTGCTCAACTACCATACCAGAAGCAGTATCCACTGTCAGTACAGGCTAGGGAAGGGATAAGGCCAACTGTTAAAGGCCTAATAGAGGCAGGGGTATTAATAACGACCAAAAGCAATTGCAACACCTCAATTTTTCCTGTTAGGAAGCCTAATTCAGACAAATGGAGATTAGTTCATGATCTAAGACCAATAAATCAATTGGTCATAGCAGACATACCTAATGTTCCAGATCCACACACACTGTTGTCAAATAATCCAGAGGGAACAAAGTGGTATACTGTCATTGACTTATGCTCGGCATTCTTTACGTTCCTCTACATCCTGACCCACAGCCAATAGTCGCATTTACCTATGAAGGGCAACAGTATACCTATTCTAGGCTACCACAGGGCTATTGTGAAAGTCCATCCATCTTTAATCAAGTGTTGGCAAAAGACTTAGCTTCATTAGATGTGACTAGCAAAGTCCTCCAATATACAGATAATCTACTGATTTGTAGTCTGACAAAAGAACAATGTCAACAAGACTCACTAAGCATACTTAATATGCTAGCCAAAAATGGTCACAAGGTAAATTAAGAGAAATTACAATTCTGTCAAGCAACAGTTGAATATCTGGGGAGAGTACTGGAGGGAAATACAAAGAAAATTTCCCCTGCACATATGGAGGCTATTCAAAAGGCCCCACAACCACAAACAGTTCGTCAAATGTTCTTTCTAGGGATGGCAGGGTTTAGTGGGCCCCTGGATATGTGATTTTGCTCAGCAGGTACAACCGCTGAGGGATATGATAAAGGCAGCGGACCAAACTAAACCCTGGGCTTCACTTAAAGATAGACACAAAAGCGCAGCATACATTATATCATCACCATCCTTAATCATGCATATATGTCACACTTATATTTTAAAGGCTGAAAGAGCAGATGAAGCTGGTGGACGAAGTTAGAGCCTAGAAAAGAAAGTAAAGATAAAAATTCAATTCAATTCAATTCATTTTTATTTGTATAGCGCTTTTAACAATGAACATTGTCTCAAAGCAGCTTTACACAGATAATGTGGTGATTAAATGTAAATATGTTCTTTATAAGTATGTTTGTCCCTGATGAGCAACTGTGGCAAGGAAAAACTCCCCGAGATGGCATAAGGAAGAAACCTTGAGAGGAACCAGACTCAAGAGGGAACCCATCCTCATCTGGGTTGCACCAAATGTCCATTTGAAGCATATATACAAAGTTGCGGGGTACAGTGATGATGATCAGAAGCAAACTGCACTCCCGAATCAGTGCAGCAGACCGCCGACACCAACTACAGTCCAATCCATCCTCAAAGCACCCGTTCTACTCCGGAATTTCATGGAACCACCCAAGGTGTTGATGAGATACCGTCCCAAGCTGCACAGAAGTGTGAAGATCCACGGAGGGTAGAGGGGCAGGAACAGTGGTCACTGGAGCCTCAGGAGCATGTTTAACTCGATCGAGAGAGAGAGAGAGAGAGAGAGAGAGAGAGAGAGAGAGAGTGACGGGAAGAGAAGGATATGGATTATTAAGTGTAACTATTGGTGTATGAAAGTTAATGTCACTGTGCAGTTTGGAGGGAGAACCAGAAGGTAACACAGACATGAGGGATCTCTGGGATAAGAGACGACCCACCACACCACCGTCAACAAACCTGAGTGACCGTGTGAATGTGAGGGGACGACAGCATACAAATATACCAGTTCACCAAACACTCTATATCCATGCTCCCTCCAGATCTGAGCCTTTACCTAAGAAAAAAAATCTACTGATAAAAGGCTTGACTAAATAAACAAGTTTTCAACCTCGACTTGAACACTGAGACCGTGTCTGAGTCCCGAACACTGATTGGAAGGCTGTTCCATAACTGTGGGGCTTTATAAGAGAAAGATCTGCCCCCTGCGGTAGTCTTCATTATTTGAGGAACCAACAGATAGCCAGCACCTTTTGATCTAAGTAGGCGTGGAGGATCATACTGGTACAGAAGTTCACTCAGATACTGCGGTGCGAGACCGTTAAGTGCTTTATACGTCAGTAGTAATATTTTATAATCAATGCGAGATTTGATTGGGAGCCAGTGTAGACTGATTAAAACAGGGGTGATGTGGTCGTATTTCCTAGATCTGGTGAGGACCCTTGCTGCTGCATTCTGGACTAACTGAAGCTTATTTATGCACTTACTCGCACACCCAGACAGTAAAGCGTTACAGTAGTCCAATCTAGAAGTAACAAAAGCATGAACTAGTTTTTCTGCATCCTGTAACGACATCATATTTCCAATTTTAGCAATATTTCTTAGGTGAAAGAAGGCGATCCTGGTGATATTATTCACGTAAGACTCAAAGGAAAGACTCGGGTCAATAATCACACCAAGGTCTTTGACAGCCATACATGCTGAAACAGAAACACCATCCAGAGATGCTACGTAATCAGAAAGTTTGCTTCTAGCTGCATGTGGTCCTAGTAAGAGTACTTCCGTCTTATCTGAGTTGAGCAGAAGAAAGTTATTAAGCATCCACTGTCTAATGTCCTTTACACACTTCTCAACACTGTTTAGCTGATCTCTCATCTGGCTTTGCTGAAATATACAGCTGTGTGTCATCAGCATAGCAAAAACGGCTTGCTGGGGAAGAAAAAGTTCACGGTGAGAGAAAAACGGTGTCAGGTCCTGAGAAATAGGAAGGATCAGGTTCATCTCCAGGAGACAGGGGAGTGGTTGGAGAATAATTGGAAATAGGAGAGCTGGAAAAAAAAGACTCAAACAGTAGTTCAGGCTCAGTTTGGGTAGAAGCATCCTGGGTATGAACAGTGGAAGCAAGGGCGTAGATTACACGGGGGAGGTGTAATCTACTTTTTATAAAAAGTAAATTCGTCCCCCTCACTTTTTTAGTGGAGAGTTGTGTTCACTACTTGTTGAGGTTTTATTGGAGCAATGTATATAAATGCAGAGTGATTTAAAATTTAAAGAGACAAGATAGTCTATACATGACGTTCACGTATCCAGGCAATCAGTCACTCACTTGTCACATCATCATCATACGCACTACTACTGTAGCTCGAGTCGCATCCACAGTCCTGCGCGCAATCCATCATTCGGTTGCGATAAGCTCAAAGCGGCAAAAAACACTTCACTCCTTTTTTACAAAAAAATCAAGCAGTGTAAGTTGGCATATGGTATCCGAATTGTGTTGCACAATGTTTAGTAACTCTGCCTGTTGCTCTTGTTGAAGTTTTAAAGGATTTAAAAGATTTAAAGGATTATAAGGAAAAATAATATAAAAATAAACTTTCTTTCGGCTTCTCCCGTTAGGGGTCGCCACAGCGGATCCTCCGCATATTTGATTTGGCACATGTTTTTACGCTGGATGCCCTTACTAACGCAACCCTCCCCAATTTATCCGGAAGTGGCTGGGGTTGGTTCCCTGACCGGGGAATGGGTCCCCTGGTGGTCTAGTGGTTAAGATGCAGTGCTCTCACCGCTGCGGCCCGGGTTCGTTCCCCGGTCATGGAACCATCCCCAGGCACTCATAGTGCCGGTCCCAAGCCTGGATAAATTGGGGAGGGTTGCGTTAGGAAGGGCATCCAGCGTAAAACATGTGCCAAATTAAACGTGCGGAGGATCCGCTGTGGCGACCCCTAACGGGAGAAGCCGAAAGAAAATTCATAAGGAAAAATAGCTGCTTGGACAAACTGTAATGCGAGAAGCTGAGGCGGAAGCCGAATTAAAGCAAATCAAAGTTTAATGTCAAATCCCAGGCAAAGCCAACACAAACACTTGCAAAATGTATAATATTCAGTGGTGCGCTCACCAGGGCGCGGCCCACAGAGTCCTGAACCGCATGCAAGGCCAACACATTTAAAAATAACGCATGCACTTGACCAGAGTTCTCTTCTCATGATTATAATAGGATAGGACATTCCAAATCAAAGTTGTACAAACATGACAGTTTACATAATAATTTTGTAGTAAATAAATGTAGTGAATTTTCTTATTTTTAATCAATGTTTAATTAAAAACTTTTTTAATCTGTAAAATGTAAATGAAAACTATTTAGAAAGCTACAATTCATCCAAAAAGTAACAACTGCTCATGTTTGGCAACGCCGTAAAATTGGGCGCTGAAAAAGCGATTCCGCAAGTCTCAGCCTTCTAGGATAAAAGGAAAGCCAACAAATTTTTGACAATAAAGCACTTGACCAGCATTTTGTTGCATGATTATGATGAGATGACAATTCATGTTTTGCCAATAATATTAATTTTCAAAAAAAATAAAATGTGATAGTTATGAAAAGCGTTATAGAAATAGACTTGACTTGACATGTATGAGGACAGTGTCACAGCAGTGAAGTGTGCAGTAGGAATGACAGACTGGTTCAAGGTGAAGGTTGGACTGCATCAAGGATCGGCTCTGAGCCCTTTCATGTTTGCAGTGGTGATGGACAGGTTGACGGACTTGGTCAGAAAGGACTCTCCATGGACTATGATGTTTGCGGATGATATTTTTATTTGTGGTCAGAGTTGGAAGCAGGTTGCGAAGAGCCTGGAGGGCTGGAGGTATGCGCTGGAGAGAAAGGGAATGAAACTCAGTAGGAGTAAGACAGAGTACATGTGTGTAAATAAGAGGGAGGGCAGTAGAGTGGTGCGGTTGCAGGGAGAAGAGGTGGAGAAGGTGGAGGCGTTCAGGTACCTGGGGTCAACAGTGCAATGTAATGAAGTGTGTTAGAGAAGTGAAGAAAAGAGTGCAGGCAGAGTGGAGTGGGTGGAGAAGAGTGTCAGGAGTGATTTGTGATAGAAGGGTATCTGCAAAAGTGAAAGGAAAAGTTTATAGTACAATTCTTCAATAAAGGACTATACTGGACATTATGGTTTGTTGTCTTCTTTAACTATGACCCCCTTTTTTTTCACTCTATTTCAGGTCTTTTTAGTATGCATATAAATATATTGGCTGATACTGTGACACTGGGTATGTCCATGGTGTAAAGTTCTGCATTTCATATGGTGTGGGGTGAAATGATTGTGTTTGGATGCTGTACACTATAGCATGCAGGGGTTCCCAGGTAAATCATAGGTAAATGTTTTCGGGGGTCTCCTCTCTCTCCTAGGCCATCTGTACCCCTGTTCTCCTGATGGAAGGAGGTTAAACAGTTTATGGGATGTGAAGAGTCCTTGATAATGTTGTGAGCTCTGCACAGACATCTGCTGTGGTGAAGGTGTTCAATGGCAGGTAGTTGGGTGCCAGTGATGCGTTGGGCAGTTTTGACCACACTTTGCAGGGCTTTACGTTCACACACAGTGGGGCCCCATACCATACGGTGATGGAGTTGGTCAGGATGCTCTCAATGATGCAGCGGTAGAAACTTGTTATAATCCATGGGGACAGATGAGATTTCTTGAGACTTCTCAAGAAGTACATGTGTTGTTCTGCTTTTTTAACCAGGGCTAAAGTGTTCTGCTGCAATGACAGATCCTCAAAGATGTGAACTCCCAGGAACTTAAACCTGAAGACTCGTTCTACCTCATTTCATTGATGTTGACTGGTAGATGTCTCCTGCTGTTGGGTTTACGAAAGTCCACAATGAGCTCTTTAGTCTTTGTGGCGTTAAGGTTAGGTTGTTGTTGGCACACCATGCTGTCAGATTTTGGATCTCTTCCCTGTAGGCCGATTCATCGTTGTTGTCTATCTGGCCGACCACGGTGGTGTCATCTGCATACTTAATGAAGATGTTGGAGTTAAACAGAGGAGCACAATCGTGGGTTAACAGGGAGTAGAGTAGTGGGCTTAGGACACAGCCCTGCGGGATGCCAGTGTTCAGAATGAGGGTTAAAGATACCTGGTTTCCCAACCTAACAGATTATTGGTGAGAAAGTCCAGAATTCATCTGCAAGTGGAGGTGCAGTTACCCAGGTCACTGAGCTTAGTGATCAGTACAGTGGGGAGGACTGTATTGAACGCAGAGCTAAAGTCAATGAATAGCATTCTGATGTAGGTGTTGCTTTTATCCAGGTTGGTGAGGGCTGAATGAAGAGCTATGGAAACTGCATCCTCTGTTGACCTGTTTGGGCGATAGGCAAACTGGTGTGGGTCCAGTGTAGGTGGTAGGCCGCAGTGAGGTGATTCAGGACCAGTTTCTCAAAGTTTTTGCTCTCCTGATGCCTCTTTTCAGGTTGGCTCTTGCTCTGTTGTAGTCCTCTGCACTGCCAGATTTAAAGGCATTATGTTTGTGTGAGAGTCCAGTGTGGCCTGTAAAGGCAAACATGTTCCAGTTAGTATCCTGAAACTGTTGCTGTAGAGAAGAAATGGCCCCCTCTGGCCATACTTTTACTGTCCTCACAGCTGGTTTCACCCGTTTGATCAGTGGTGTGTATTTGGGTAGCATGAACAAAGAGAGGTGATCAGACTGACCCAAGTGGGGGAAGGAGATGGCTGTGTATGCCCCAGATATGTTTGTGTATACCTGGTCCAGTGTTTTGTCCCCTCTGGTAGAGCAGGAGACATTGCGGTGAAATTTTGGAAAAACAGATCTCAGGTTGGAGTGGTTGAAATCTCCAGCAACAATGATAGCTTCTTCGGGATGTGCAGACTGTTGTTTGCTGATAACTGTGTGCAGTTCCTCCATAGCTAGCTTAGCATTAGCATCCGGCGGAATGTACACCGCAGTCACAACAGTTACCAGAGTCCTCTGCCTTCCTGTCCACCCGAAAAACACTGCGACCCCCGAGCTCAATGGTGCTGCTGGGAATGTTGTCGGAAAAGGACTCTGCAGAGATCGGGCAGTTTCGGCAGATCAGTCTTCTAAATGTGGAGGGTCAAATCTTCTTCAGGGTTGTCGCTCACAGGCTGGCACGGTACCTGCAAAGAAACAACTTGATCGACACGTCAATTCAGAAAGCAGGCGCACCTTCTTGCTTCCTCCTCCCGCCGTACCTCCTGGACCACCATCTTGCGTCTCTGAGATGGAGAGGCCTTGCTCCACACTGGTGTACTGGCCCCAAGTCCAAGACCACTCCTTCCCTCCTGCATTCGGCCCACAATGTCCTTGTGTCTGAGTGCTGCCTTTGCCTGCTCAGTTGCAGCCATCGGGGTCCACTTCCTTCTGGTGGCCAAGATGGGGGCCGCTTGGGCTACAAATGGATCACTCGAATTCAGTAGCATCATCTCCAGTCTGACTTTGCCACACTTGTACTCCTCTACCAGACTGGAAATGGGCAGGTGTAGTATCCCTTTGCCATAAAGTCCAATACTGCTGAGGCACCTGGGAAGGCCAAGCCACTTCCTTACGTATGAACCGACCAGTCTCTCCAGCTTTTCCACCTTTGAGAGTGGGACTTCGTAGAAGTAGAGGTTAGTGGCCATAGGAGACGTGGAAGTAGTCCATACTGCATGCACCAGAGCTTCAGCTTGCCAGGAAGCAGGGTTCTGTCGATGTTCTCCAGGCCACTGGCTACCTCCTTCCTAAGCTGCTCTACTTGCTCTTTATCTTTAAGGGAGGCATCATACCACCGACCTAAACTCTTCACTGAGCAGGCAAAGGCAGCACTCAGACACAAGGACATTGTGGGCCGAATGCAGGAGGGGAGGAGTGGTCTTGGACTTGGGGCCAGTTCACCAGTATGGAGCAAGGCCTCTCCATCTCAGAGATGCAAGATGGTGGTCCAGGAGGTATGGCGGGAGGAGGAAGCAAGAAGGTGCGCCCAGGCAGTGGCACAGGCAAAGCAAGGGCAGTGGATGGCATGGGAGGGAGTGGAGAAGAGGAAGATCTCCTGGAAAGAGCTGTGGGAAATGGAGACATTCAGGGCAAGCTTTACCATCCGGGCTGCCTATGATGTCCTGCCTTCTCCTGCAAACCTAAACCAATGGTATGCTGAGGACCCCACGTGCCCTCTATGCCCAAGTCGAGCAACACTGAAGCACATCTTAGTGGGATGCAAGACCAGCCTCACCCAAGGGCGTTACACCTGGCGGCACAACCAGGTGCTGAAGTGTCTTGCTGCAGTGCTGGAAAATCGACGGACAAATGTGAATGCCCTTCCTCCCCCATCATCCCAGTGGCAGCCAACACCATTTGTTTGGGAGGGTGAGTGTCAAGCCAACCTCACCACCATAAGATCAGACTATGGTCAGCTGGGTAGAGCACAGGACTGGAAGCTGCTGGCAGACTTGAATAAGAAACTATGCTTCCCAGCTGAAATTGCAGCCACCAACCTGCGACCAGACCTTGTTCTGTGGTCAGCCTCGCTCAAACTTGTCTACATCATCGAGCTCACCGTTCCCTGGGAGGGTGCAGTGGAGGAGGCCTGTGAACGGAAATGGCTGAGGTACGCTGAACTTGCAGCCGATGCACAACAACAAGGCTGGAATGTAAAGGTACGCCCAGTGGAAGTAGGTTGCAGAGGGTTCGTAGCCACCACAACATCCAGGCTACTCAGGGAGATGGGAGTACGAGGAAAAGCCCACCAGCAGGTGGTCAAAGACCTCTCTGCAGCTGCGGAAAAGGGAAGCCAGTGGCTGTGGTTGAAGAGAAAAAACTCCGCCTGGGTCTTTAAGCGAGTTGATGGCATCTAGGGAGTGAACCTGGGATGCTGGGATTCACTGCTGAACCCTCTGGAGGTGTCGTGGGCCTATCAGCGAAACACCCAGGAAGGAGGGTGCCCACTTGACAACCCAAAGAGTGCCATCACTCAGTGGACCTTTCCACAGAGGCTTAGCGGTGCCTCAGTATAATCAGTTGAGAAGGAGCCACCTCAGAAGAAGGAAGGACTGAGGAGTAGTGTGGCAGAGGGTGCCACCACTGAATAGACCATCCCACAGAGTCTCATCGGTGCCTCAAGTATGTATCAAGGGATATCAACATCAAGTCCTACACAACAGATCTGTGAGCCATGTTTTCTTAAAAATCATGACATTGCATGCCTTAATCCGTTTGTGTGATGTTATCCGGAGCAGCAGTTCAACCATTTTGTTTGCGAGAGACCGTACATTGGCAAGGAAGATGCTTGAAATCGATGGTTGATGCGGGTTTAGCCTTAGCCTAGCCCTGATGCCGCCTTGCTTCCCCCTCGGTCTCGGCGCCGGCGCTGTGGTCTCGCTGTCGTCTGAGCTGGATCAGCGGTCCGCGGTGTTCGAGCAATTTCCCGAGAAAGTTCAAAGTTAGGTGAAAGCCCGTATCTGTAATTGTGGCCGATGTCTAATAATGCTTGTCGGCTGTATGAGATGTGTGCAAGCCTGTTCTGATTAAATAAACTTGCTACTAAATCACAAAATCTAGAGAGACACTGGGCCTCGCATTGTGAACGTGCTGCCATCTTGGTCTTGGTCTATATTTGATTTTTATCATGCCCAAACGAAATTTAATTCTTGGAGAGGTTTTCCATACGACCTGCGATGCCCGTAGTGCCTTTCTTAATTTAGGGAAGAATTACACAGCACACAGCAAATGTTCTTAGGTTCATTGCAGGCAGCAGACATGTATATATTGTTACGACTTCTTTTTGTTAGTCTAGGGTTTGAAGCTGTAACCTTCATACTGTGATCATTCTGTGGATAGGCAGGGGAAAAGGACACGTAAACCAAATATAATACAAAAGGTTTATTCAAACAATTACGAAGGAAATGACAAAGTATATCCAATATTTACACAACTAATCAAAACCAAAAACATAAATAATCCCACAGGAGAGAGGGGCGGGGAGTGGCGCTAAAGAAAAGAACACAATAAAACAAACCAAATTAACTCAGTATAAACCACTAACCTAACACTAAACAAAGCAAGTTTCCGGCACCTCTACACGCCCTAGCTTACCTACGCTAAACTACCCAAAAATACATAAGCAGCGCACACTCCTAGCTAGTGTCTCTATACATAACATCGTCTACATGTTGCAAGATGTAAGTCACGTGACATACTACCTGCCCAACACTCCTGGAGAAAATGCAAAGGCTGCTATCAGAATATAAACACTCATGAAACAAACAAGATAACAACATTAAGCTTTTACTTAACAAATTTGTACAAACCAAGTCGAAAGGAAAAACCAACAAGAAACAGAATAAATGCTTTAACCCAACAAGGCACAAAACAAAAGGTGCTCTCCTTAATGTTCCTGCAGTCCTCTTTTTAAACCCCAGCAGCAAACCGGGTTTGGCCACAAGAGCAGTCACGTGACAAACGATGATTACTGCCCCAGCCAATAGCAGTCCAAACGGGGAGGAACCTTAAGGGAATGACAGGAAGGAGAACCGATAGAGAGAGAGAGACAAACACCCACACACACGAACATCCAATGGGACGTAACAATATACACACATTGCAGAGAAAGTCTGACCTAAAGTTGTTTCCTGTTTAGACAAGAGTATATACTAGCTGGAGATGTGTGAGCCCAGATAAAGACTTCCTGTATACCTTACATACTAACATTGTATTCTATAGACACTGAACAGACAAAAGAATGTGTGTGAACCAGTGTGAAAACCGTCTTAACACTAACAATGGCCACTTTAAATGATTTAGCATCACACACCAAAACATATGTTTTCCCTGGAAACAGAATCGGTGACATAAACTGCAAATGAAAAGATAAAGACAAACAAAAACATACAGATTCCATTTCATTCTGTCCCTACATGCATATAATCCTTCATCACCACCACTTCAATCGAGGCCTTTATGGCCTGTCTTACCATCATCATCAAACATGGCAACATACAAAGTACAATTACAACAATCAATACTAGAATCAATCCCAAAACAAAATAGTGTTCAACACTCGTAAACAAATTCTTAATCTTCTCAAACTTAGTTCAGCAGTTGTTTCACGTTCTCCAAGATATCATGAGACAATTGTTTCTCAGTGCTTGTTCAATATGTCTATAAGCAGCATTATCAGGTATACGTAACAGTTTCTTCTCTCTAAATGATATGTTTAAAGAGAATAAGAAAAATTCGGAGTGTAATTATAACTATGCACATATTGTTATAAAATTTAGACCTAGAGCAAGTATCAGGGTAAGCTAAACATTACAGACGAGTGAGTTAGATCTTCCCCTTGGAGGTGGCCTTTTCTACTATAAAGAAAGGATCTTTTTTTGGGCTCCCAACTGTTTCAGCCCTGAATACTCACTTAGGTAGGCTTCTTAGGCCAACAGACCAAATAGTGCACAGATTAAGTGGGTGCTGTTTTGATCCTGCTTGCGTGTATCTACTGAGGCTGATAATCAGTCAGAACTCCAGTTCTGGTTACAGCTAGAACAGTCGCTGGACCCAGATACTTCGGCTCACCGACCTTGGTAGGCTTCAGACTTCGTATCAGGACCTGCTGATTAGGCACAAAAGGGTGTGTTGGCTTATCTGTGGGCAGAGGAAGAGTTAGTGAGATATCAGCACTGATAGAATTCAATCTCTCAACCAGGGCAGAAATGTAGTCATCCACCATTACTTCCAGGTTGCCTAAGGAAGAAATGCCAGTGCGTCCCCTGACCCATGGGGTCGAAAACCTTGAACATAAAACTTTCAAAAGGTTAGTTAAGTAGTTGAAGGTGGGGTCATTCTCATTTCTGTGAGTACTACCGGGAGAACAACAGTCCTATTTCGGCCTGTTTCAATGCAGGCTTTAGTAACACGTTCCTTAATGGTTCTGTTTGTTCTCTCTACCACTCCAGCTGACTGTGGGTGATAGGGAAAATTAAAATGTAAGCTTTTAGCCAAAAGTTGTGTTACCTTTGAAGCAAAAGGTGTGCCGTTATCACTTCAATCACACTAGGAATACCAAACCTAGATATGATCTCTTTCGTTAATATTTTGACAACCATTTTAGCATTCTCTGTTACACATGCAAATGCTTCTAGCCACTTACTGAATCTGTCAACTATAACCAACAGGTATCTCAAATTTCCTACAGGTGGCATATGTGTAAAATCTGTCTGTAGGTGTTGGAAAGGGGCTTCAGGAAAAGTAAGCGCAGTATGTTGTACAGGTCTACTTTATCCGCTAACGTGTTTACCTAAATTTACTCTGAATCACCTACAGCATGTCCTTTAACCTTCACTATGGCCACTTTGGCAGGGAGTTGAACAGCTTTTTAAAGGTGCCTATGAGATTAAAATGTGCTATGGGCTTTCCATCAGCTGTTTTAAAGTTTTTTTGCTTCCATGTTTTGGCAAAATCATGCACAACACCATAAGCATACTTAGAATCAGTGTATATAGTCCAGACATGGGCAAACTATGCTCCGCGGGCCACACAGGGCCCGTTGGGTTTATTAATCCAGCCCGCCGAACTTGACCAAATTCTATTAAAATAAACATTGTTTAATTTACCTTTCCCTTGTAATGCCCACGTTTCCCCTAAAGATGTTGCACTTCAGCTCAATTGACATTGTTCGTGTGCAATACTCCTTCTTCTCTTAAGAGAGCTTAATCTGATACTCTATAAAAACTGTGACAGTTTCTGACAAACACCTCGGATCTATCCTGAGAATTGCCACAAGAAAACGTACTCCAGACTTTGATGAACTGGCAAAATAAGCAGTTCAACAACACTGTTCCTACTGAAACTGAACTTGTTTTCTGCTGTGTTAATTGATGCACTGGCAAAAAAAAAGATCAACTAATTGTTGGTCTTTTGGCACTTAAAGAAACTGAATATGCCAAATCTCTAATGTTATATATAATATATATATATATATATATATATATATATATATATATATATATATATATATATATATATATATATATATATAATGTATGTGTGTGTGTATGTGTATGTAAATGTGTGTGTGTGTGTGTGTGTATAAAATTTTAGAACCTGTTGTGGCCCGTGAGTCAAAAAGTTTGCCCATCCCTTATATAGTCCACTACTTTACCTTCAGACAACTGACATGCTCTTGTAAGTGCCACTAATTCTGTAGCTTGTGCTGATGTGTATGATAATGGTTTAGCTATAACTATTACATCAGGTAATCTTACAACCGCATATCCACATAAATACACACCATCAGAAGGTTTTGAACATGAACCATCTACATATAGGCAATCCCCCTCTTCCAGGGCCGTATCTAAAAGATCAGACCTACAAGAGGTCTCTTGTTCAATGTGTTAAAGGCAATCATGTGCTTCATCAAAACCATCTAAATTAATAAAGTCTAGCAGATCATGCAGAGCTACTACAGCTGAATGCAGCTGAGAAGAAGGCTTAATAGTTAAGTTTTCCGTTGCCAAGAGTGTGGTTTCATAACCAGATCTACGTTGTGCTGTCATATGTTGTGTGTTGAGGTTGTGTAAAATAGCTGTTACCTGATGTGAGGTGTACAGTATCAAAGGATGTGACAGCACCGTTTTCTCAGCATCCCGGACCATCAGAGCCGCAGCAGCCACTGCACGCAAGCACGAGGGCAACCCTTGTGCTATGTTGTCTAAAGATTTGGAAAGATACGCAACAGGGCGAAATCTGTCACGGTGTTCCTGGGCTAGGATCCCCGCAGCCGTACCACCACGTTTGGCTGATGAGTCAACGAAACCCTGAGGAAGACGGGTCCAGGTGAATTGACATCCCCTATAGACGCGAAAAGTGGCTGCGTCTCTGAGGCCAAAGGGACACTGAAAAAAGCAGAACAAAGATCAATCACAGTTAAATTTCTGTGAGTCGGTGATATAGAGTTAACAATGGTAGCTACATCGAGCACCAAAGGAGCTAACGGAATAACTTTTATTAATCTCACGTAAATCTTGTGTTAACCTCCAGCATTTTTTATCTGCCTTTAAGACGGGATTAATCGGTGTGTTATAAGGTGAATGTGTCTCGATCAAAACACCTTGTGCCAATAAATTGTCAATAACTGGAGCAATGCCAACATTCTTCTCTTTCGACAATGGATATTGTTTAACAAAAACTGGATGGTGTGTTTTCATGAGTGCATGATATGGTTTTGCCTGGATTAAACCTGCCTCGTCTTTGTGAGAGGCCCATAATTTAGGGTTAACTTCACCTAAATTTGGTTCATCAGGCAGAAGCATGAGGGCAGAAGGAAAAGACAGTGAAACATTGGTTTCAAAAAACAGAATTTCCATTCCCATTTTATGCATCATATCTCTTCCTAAAAGGTTTAAAGGCGAGTTTGGAATTATTGTAAAGCTATAATAAAAATTTGTACCAGTCGGTGTCACCACAGGCAAAAGGTGAGTTACAGGACATAAAATCGGAACCATATCTACTCCCTAATAGATTAACTTCCCCTTTTCTCCTAGGACTTCCTCCTTGAGTTTTGTGCTGAGGCTGGAATGCACCACTTCCTGTTGCAGTGAAGAGCATAATGGGTTAACAAAACCTGGAGCAGAGCAGAAACCTCTAGCAGCATCTAAATCTCTAGGAAAAAGTATCTAGATGTGACACTGACTTCCGGTGATGCAGCTTCCTGTGTTTGACTTGTTTGCCGCGAGTTCCGTGTTTGTATTTGTTTGTTTGGTTTTTTCTCTTTTTAATAATCCTAAATTGTTTTTGTCTTCCTGACTTGTGCCTGTAGTCAGTTAAACTCGACTACCACTATATTCATTGTCTCTCACTTTATCATATTTGTGTATCTTAAATCTGTTCGTGATTATGAGCACTATGCCGGCTGTGTGTCTGACTTTGAGCACAGGTGAGGACTCGTTCGATTTGCAAACGGTGGCGTTAGAGATGGAGGCTTTGGAGAAACAGATTCGCGAGCTGCATGTAAAGCATGCCCGGCTGCGAGAGCGGAAAGCGGCGCTGGAAACATCCCGGGCGGACGCGCACTCGTCCCAGGTAAATTCCCGGGTTGAACCTAACGCTCCCAGCACCTCAACTCCGCGCGTTTCTCTGCCCATACCCAGCGCACCTACAACTCCGGCAAAGGTGCAACACGAACCCTGGATACGGCAGCGGCGGAAGAGACATGCCAAGCCCCGGTCGAAGACGTCTCCCCCGCCACCACTACGGGCCTTCGAGATCTCGACCGAGAACCGCTTCGCCCCTCTTCGTGAGACGGAGCGCGACACTGTGATTCTCGGAGATTCCATCGTCCGGCATGTCCGCACTACCGGAGCTACAGGTAAGGTGCACACTCGCTGTTTTCCTGGTGCTCGTGTTCTCGATGTCGCTGTGCAGGTACCCGCGATCCTGAAGGAGAACTTCGGAGCGGTTGTTCTTCATGCCGGAACGAACAACAAACGGAGATCTTAAAGAGGGACTTCAGGATCCTGGTGGAGACGGTACGCAGCACATCGCCCACAATGAGTATCATAGTGTCAGGACCTCTTCCCACTTACCAGCGAGGGGCTGAGAAGTTTAGTAGACTTTTAGCTCTAAATGAATGGTTACAGTCATGGTGTCGAGAACATAAACTTCTCTTTGTTAATAACTGGAACTGTTTCTGGGAGCGTCCTAGGTTCTTCCGCCCTGATGGCCTGCACCCCAGCAGAGTTGGAGCAGTATCAGATAACATCTCTAGGATACTTCACACCATCTGACTGGTAAGACATCAGGAAATTTTCGACTATGAGAACACGCATACAAGAGACCAAATAGTTACAAGTTCACACACAGCCCAGTTTATAGAAACCGTATCTATTCCTCGTATAGTAAGACCAAGAATTAAATACACAAGATCCAGAAATAATCTTATTGCAGTTAAAACTGAAAAATGCCAGATAAACAATCACCAAAAAGTTCTAAAGTTTGGTCTTTTAAACATTAGATCACTTGCACCCAAAGCACTGATTATAAATGAGATGATCACGGATAATAATCTCGATGCACTCTGTCTCACTGAGACCTGGATTAAACCAGGTGATTATATGGGTCTAAACGAGTCGACACCGTCAGGATATGTTTATAAGCATGAGCCCCGTCAGACTGGTCGTGGGGGGGGTGTAGCAACCATTTATAGTGCCTCTCTTAATGTTAGTCAGATATTAGGATTCAGCTTTAAATCATTTGAAGTGCTCGTTCTTAAAATTGTACTTTCAGACATACATAGAAAACTTGCTCTGGTCACCGTGTACAGATCCCCAGGGCTCTACGCTGATTTTCTTCAAGAGTTTGCTTGTTTTCTCTCAGATCTCTTGATCAATTTTGATGAAGTGCTGCTTGTAGGAGATTTTAATATTCATGTAGATGATGTAAACGATGCTCTAGGATTATCATTTGTTGACTTATTAAACTCTTTTGGGGTTAAACAAAACGTCACCAGACCAACTCATCGCTTTAACCACACTCAAGACTTAATAATATCCCACGGAGCAGACGTCACTGATATAGATATCTTACCTCAGAGTGATGACATCACAGACCATTATCTCATACTGTACACACTACCGGTAGAGCAGATTAGCCGTGTTGCACCACGTTATCGACTTGGTAGGACTATTGTTCCGACCACTAAGGACAGATTCATAAATAACCTGCCTGATTTATCTCAATTTCTCACTAAACCCATACCTGATAATAATCTTGATGAAATAACTAACAACATAGACCTTATCCTCACTAGCACATTAGACACCGTTGCCCCTATCCGGTTAAAAAAGGTAAGAGAACAAGTACCTGCACCTTGGTATAATAGTCATACGCATGCCCTCGAGAGAACAGCACGTAATCTGGAGAGAAAATGGAGGAAAACTAAATTGGAGGTATTTAGAATTGTGTATAAAGACAGTATGCTCAGCTACAGACAGGCGCTAAAAGCTGCTAGAGCTGAACACCTGAGCAAACTCATAGAAAATAACAAACACAATCCCAGGTTCCTTTTCAGTACAGTAGCTAAACTAACTACAAATCAGGGCTCTGAAAATTGTGTTCCATCACAGTTTAGTAGTGAGGACTTTATGATTTTCTTCACTGAAAAAATAGATAACATTAGAAAAACAATTGTGGCGGTCCAACCTCTGACACCATCTCCTGAGGCAGTGTTACCTTCAACTCCACAATTCCACTATTTTACATGTGTAGGACAGGAAGAGCTGTATAATGTTATTGCCAAAGCTAAATCGACAACATGTCAGTTAGATCCAATTCCTACTAATTTACTGAAGGAAGTGTTATATACAACTGGTGAACCTCTTCTGAATATTATTAACTCTTCACTATCATTAGGACACGTCCCTAAATCCCTCAAGTTAGCAGTTATTAAGCCCCTCATTAAAAAACCTAATCTGGACCCAAACACCCTATCGAATTACAGACCAATCTCAAATCTCCCATTTATGTCTAAAATTTTAGAAAAGATTGTCGCTGCCCAGTTATGTTCCTACCTGCAAGAGAACAATATCTTTGAAGAGTTTCAGTCAGGTTTTAGGCCCCATCATAGCACAGAAACTGCTCTAGTTAAAATCACTAATGACCTGTTTTTAGCTCCAGACCAAGGCTTCATCTCGCTGTTGGTTCTATTAGATCTTAGTGCTGCATTCGACACTATAGACCATGATCTCCTCCTAGATCGGTTACAAAATTACATCGGCATTCAGGGACAGGCATTAAGCTGGTTTAAATCCTACCTGTCCGATCGTTACCATTTCGTAGATTTAAATGGAGAGCAATCCAGGCTAATGCAAGTAAATTATGGCGTGCCACAAGGTTCAGTTCTAGGACCCCTGCTCTTCACAATATACATGCTTCCGTTAGGAAATATTATTAGAAGTCATGGAATTAGCTTCCATTGTTCTGCTGATGATACTCAGCTATATATCTCATCTAAACCAGGCGATATAGCTCAATTAACTTAGATAACTGAGTGTGTTAAGGAAATAAGAGATTGGATGACCCATAACTTTCTACTTTTAAATTCCGATAAGACTGAGATTTTGCTCATCGGCCCAAAAACTAGTATACAGAAGCTCCAGCATCTCAACCTGCATTTAGACGGATGTTCTGTAACCACTAGTTCAACGGTAAAAGACCTGGGAGTTATTTTAGACAGCAACTTGTCTTTCAAATATCATATCAACCAAGTTACAAAAACAGCCTTCTTTCACCTTAGAAATATTTCTAAGTTAAGAAACATGTTGTCTATATCCGATGCAGAGAAGCTCTTCCATGCGTTTATGACCTTCAGAATAGACTACTGTAATGCGTTACTAGGTGGATGTCTTGCGTCATTAATAAACAAGCTTCAGTTAGTCCAGAATGCAGCAGCCAGAGTTCTTACAAGGTCAAGAAAATATGATCACATAACCCCGATCTTATCGTCCCTACATTGGCTTCCTGTTAAGTTTCGAATAGACTACAAACTACTACTACTCACTTATAAAGCACTAAATGGTTTGGCTCCCATGTATCTCTCCAGTCTTTTAACTCGCTACAATCCGCCACGCTCCCTAAGATCTCAAAACTCTGGGCTTCTAGTAGTTCCTAGAATAGCAAAATCCACTGAAGGTGGTAGAGCATTTTCACATTTAGCTCCTAAACTCTGGAATAGTCTTCCTGACAGTGTTCGGGGCTCAGACACACTCACCCAGTTTAAGTGTAGATTAAAAACATATCTTTTTAGCAAAGCCTACACATAACACACATTACATCATAACCTTGTGCTCCAGAACATCTGATCACATCACATTATCAACTTGTGCTTTTAATATCATGAACAGCAGCTACGCTAATTCCTCTCCACTGCTTCTCTTTCTCTCCCCATCCCGAGACCAGCTCCAGTCACCTCCCACCATCTTGATGATTACCTTTAAAGAAGTAGATGCCGAACTCGCAAACATCCCGAACCATCTAGAGACGTACCAGTGCCATTTGGATCCCGCTACATGTGTGGAGTTTAACATTGGACCTCCTGGAGTGTTTAAAGGCTCTGGCATGGAGAAGCTGATGCTGGATCTGTGATGATCACAAATGCTGAGCTCATAAAACTAGAAGCTACTAACCATATAGACTGTATAAGACTGCAGAAAGAACATCACTTATAATCTTATACTCCAGTAATCATGTTAGTTCTCATTCTCCAGTGTTCTGTATTGTTGAAAGATTTATGATCACACTCTTGATGTCACCCAAATGAGGATGGGTTCCCCTTTTGAGTCTGGTTCCTCTCAAGGTTTCTTCCTCATAACATCTAAGGGAGTTTTTCCTTGCCACAGTCGCCACGGCTTGCTCATCAGGGACAAATTCACACCATTCACCTTAACTGTTGATTTGTGTAAAGCTGCTTTGAGACAATGTCTGTTGTGAAAAGCGCTATACAAATAAACCTGACTTGACTTGACTTGACTTGACACAATTTCACTACATAATGCCAAATTGTCTAAATAAGGATTAGTCCAGTAACCGGCACTATTCCCATACATCCAATTTAAGATTAAGAATTTCATACCGGATCGGTCGAGGCCCGGGTTACCAACGATCGCCACCGGTATCGTTGGCCAACAGGGTACCGGTGGAAATTGAGCTACTGTTGGCTGGAAGAGGAGAAGGAGAGGTGGAAGACGTCTACAGAGGCGACAGGGAAAGGAGAAGTGTAGTAGAGTAGAGGTTAAGGTTGGTACTTTAAATGTTGACACTATGACTGGTAAAGAGAGAGAGGTAGCTGATATGATGGAGATGAGAAAGGTAGATATGTTGTGTGTTCAGGAGACCAAGTGAAAGGGAGTGATGCCAAAAACATTCGAGGTGGGTTTAAACTGTTTTATCATGGTGTGGATGGAAAGAGAAATGGTGTAGCAAGCATAATTCTAGATTTTTATTCAGCACGGTAGCAAAATTAACAGGAAATAAAAGCACTGCGCTAACATGCACACCATCATTAGGTAGTAATGATTCCATGACTTTTTTAATAATAAAATTGAAAACATCAGGCAAGAAATCCAGACGGTTAATATAAATCCAAATTATTTTTCAAGTAACCCTGTAGACAGCAGTGTAATTATAACAGACAATCAACTACAAAGCTTCACTCCTATTCATGAGAATGACTTAATTTCATTAATTTCCTCATCAAAATCATCAACCTGCATTATCGATCCCTTGCCTACAAGTTTCTTTAAACAGATAACTCCAGAGGTAATTGAACCTGTTTTAAAAATAATAAACCCTTCCATTAGTACTGGTTATGTACCTAAACCTTCAAACTGGCAGTTATCCACCCCCTTATTAAGAAACCTGACCTTGACCCATGTCAGTTGTCCAACTACAGACCAATATCAAATCTCCCCTTTATATCCAAAATTTTAGAAAAGGTTGTAGCACAGCAGGTATGCTCACACCTATTTATGAATAACATTTTTGAAATGTATCAGTCAGGATTTCTGCCTCATCATAGAACAGAGACGGCACTAGTTAAGGTGGTAAATGACCTGTTATTGGCCTCTGATCAGGGTTTTGTCTCCTTACTTGTTTTGCTCGACCTTAGTGCAGTTTTTGACACCATTGATCACACTATACTCTTTGCTAGACTTGAGAACGTTGTTGGAATAAAGGGAACAGCTCTCTTTTGGCTCAGGTCCTATTTGACTGATCGCTATCAGTTTGTTGATGTAAATGGTGAGTTCTCCACACTCTATGAGGTAAAGTTTGGTGTTCCTCAAGGATCTGTCTTAGGCCCTCTGCTTTTCTCTTTATATATGCTCCCTCTTGGTAAAATTATTCATAAACATGGGATTCGCTTCCATTGCTATGCTGATGACACACAGCTGTATATTTCAGCAAAGCCAGATGAGCGAGATCAGCTTAACAATGTTGAGAAGTGTGTAAAGGACATTAGACAGTGGATGCTTGATAACTTTCTTCTGCTCAACTCAGATAAGACGGAAGTACTTTTACTAGGACCACATGCAGCTAGAAGTAAACTTTCCGATTACACAGTTGCTCATCAGGGACAAACTTACTTACAAAGAACATATTTACTTTTAATCACCACATTATCTGTGAAAAGCTGCTTTGAGACAATGTTCATTGTTAAAAGGGCTATACAAATAAAAATGAATTGAATTGAATTGAATTAGATGAAGTTGGAGATGGTGTACCTAGAAATGAACGATTGGTGATTGGTGCAGACTTTAATGGACATGTAGGTGAAGGGAACAGAGGTGATGAGGAGGTGATGTAGGTATGGCCTAAAGGAGAGGAATGTGGAAGGGCAGGTGGTGGTAGATTTTGCTAAAAGGATGGAAATGGCAGTGGTGAATACGTATTTTAAGAAGAAGGAGGATCATAGGGTAACCTATAAGAGTGGAGGAAGGTGCACACTGGTGGATTATGTTCTATGTAGGAGATGCAACCTGAAGGAGATTGGAGACTGTAAGGTGTTGGCAGAGGACAGTGTAGCTAGACAGCATCGGATGGTGGTCTGTAGGATGGTTTTGGAAGCGAAGAAGAAGAGGAGGAGAGTAAGGACTGAAAGAAGAATAAGATGGTGGAAACTGAAGGAGGAAGAGTGTAGTGTGAGGTTCAGGGAAGAGGTCAGACAGAGGCTCGGTGGTGGTGAAGAGGTGCTGGATGATTGGGAAACTACTGCAGGAGTGGTGAGGGAGGCAGCTAGAAAAGTACTTGGTGTGACATCTGGAAATAGAAAGGAAGACAATGAGATGTGGTGGTGGAATGAGGAGGTGCAGGAGAGCATAAGGGGAAAGAGGTTAACAAAACAGAAGTGGGATCGACAGAGTGATGAGAAAAGTAGGCAGGAGTACAAGGAGATGCGGCAGCAGGTAAAGAGGGATGTGGCGAAAGCCAAGGAAAAGGCATACGAGGAGCTGTATGAGAGGTTGAACACTAAGGAAGGAGAAAAGGATTTGTACCGATTGGCCAGGCAGAGGGACCGAGCTGGGAAGGATGTGTTGCAAGTAAGAGCAATAAAGGATGGAGATGGAAATGTGTTGACTAGTGAGGAGAGTGTGTTGAGAAGATGGAGGGAGTATTTTGAGCAGCTGATGAACAAGGAAAATGAGAGAGAGAGAAGGTTGGATGATGTGGAGTTAGTGAAGCAGGAAGTGGATAGGATTAGTGAGGAGAAAATGAGAGCAGCGATTAAGAGGATGAAGAGTGGAAAGTCGGTTGGACCAGATGACATACCGGTAGAAGCATGAAGATGTTTAGGAGACATGGCAGTGAATTTTTTAACCAGATTGTTTAACAAGATTCTGGAAGGTGAGAGGATGCCTGAGGAATGGAAAAGGAGTTTGCTGGTACCGATCTTTAAGCATAAGGGAGATGTGCAGACCTGCAGTAACTACAGGGGAATTAAGTTGATCAGTCACACCATGAAGTTATGGGAAAGAGTAGTGGAAGCCAGGCTGAGAGAAGAGGTGACCATCTGTGAGCAACAGTATGGTTTCATGCTGAAAAAGAGCACCACAGATGCATTATTTGCTTTGAGAATGTTGATGGAGAAGTATAGAGAAGGACAGAAGAAATTGCATTGGGTATTTGTGGATTTAGAGAAAGCGACAGGGTGCCAAGAGAGGAGTTGTGGTATTGTATGAGGAAGTCAGGTGTGTCAGAGAAGTATGTGAGGGTGGTGCAGGACATGTATGAGGACAGTATGACAGCAGTGAAGTGTGCAATAGGAACGACAGACTGGTTCAAGGTGAAGGTTGGACTGCATCAAGGATCAGCCCTGAGCCCTTTCCTGTTTGCAGTGGTGATGGACAGGTTGATGGACGAGGTCAGACAGGAGTCTCCCTGGACTATGATGTTTGCAGATGATATTGTGATTTGTGGTGAGAGTAGTGAGCAGGTTGAGAAGAGCCTGGAGAGGTGGAGGTACGTGCTAGAGAGAAGGGGAATGAAAGTCAGTAGGAGTAAGACAGAGTACATGTGTGTAAATGAGAGGGAGAGCAGTGGAGTGGTGCGGTGCGGTTGCAGGGAGAAGAGGTGGAGCAGGTGGTGGAGTTCAGGTACCTGGGGTCAACAGTGCAAAGTAATAGAGAGTGTGTTAGGGAAGTCCCTAACACACTCTCTATTACTTTGCACTGTTGACCCCAGGTACCTGAACTCCACCACCTGCTCCACCTCTTCTCCCTGCAACCGCACCGCGGTTAGTGAAGAAAAGAGTGAAGAAAAGAGTGCAGGCAGGGTGGAGTGGGTGGAGAAGAGTGACAGGAGTGATTTGTGATAGTAGGGTATCTGCAAGAATGAAAGGGAAAGTTTATAGGTCTGTGGTAAGACCTGCGATGTTGTATGGATTAGAGACGGTGGCATTGAGTAAAAGGCAGGAGGCGGAGCTGGAGGTAGCAGAGCTGAAGGTGTTAAGGTTTTCATTGGGAGTGACGAGGATGGACAGGATTAGAAATGAGTTTATTAGAGGGACAGCGCATGTTGGACATTTTGGTGACAAGGTGAGGGAGGCAAGATTAAGATGGTTTGGACATGTGCAGAGGAGACCCATAAGTTATATTGGTAGGAGAATGCTAAGGATGGAGCCACCAGGAAGGAGGAAAAGAGGAAGACCAAGGAGGAGGTTCATGGATGTGGTGAGGGAAGACATGCAGGTAGTTGGTGTGAAAGAGGCAGATGTAGAGGACAGGGTGGTATGGAGACGGATGATCCACTGTGGAGACCCCTAATGGGAGCAGCCGAAAGAAGAAGAAGAAGGAGAAAAAAATAGACTATAAAGCCAAAACAAAATTGAAGTCTTTTCAAAATGTCCCTTTTTCTCTAGTTCCATTTCTCTTTTCTCTCTTTTTTTTTAATGAATTAATTTATTAATTTATCTATTTTTTCCAGGCATATAAAAATTATCGTGGATTCTTTTGGATACGTCAGACAATATCGCCTATATTAGACATAGCGTAAAAAACGTCTTCTAATCTTGCATCCTACTTCTAGGGTGAAGAAAACATTGTCGCGACGGAATCATCCCACCAAAGGAAATCATTATTTAAGCAATTAATGCATAACCAAGACACAAACACACATGCAGCCCTATTGGCTGGCAATTGGGACAATCCCCGCAAGCAAGGAAGTATCCTAAAACTACCTTGATGCATGATCTCCCTTTGGATATTGCCAAAAAGTATCTCGCTTCTGACACCAAAACTGTTTTTATCATGCCCAAACGAAACTTAATTCTTGGAGAGGTTTTCCATATGACCTGCGATGCCTGTTGTGCCTTTCTGAATTCAGGGAAAAATCACACAGCACACAGCAAATGTTGTTCGATTCATTGCAGACAGCAGACATGTATATATACACACATTGGCGAGAAATGCTGACCTAAAATTGTTTCCTGTTTAGACAAGAGGATATACTAGCTGGAGATGTGTGAGCCCAGGTAAAGACTCCCTGTATACCTTACATACTAACATCGTAAATATTCTATAGACACTGAACAGACAAAGGAATGTGTGTGAACCAGTGTGAAAACCGTCTTAACACTAACAGTCTACATAAAAAAACATAAAACATCAATCACAGAAACAAAAAAACACAGGGCCAAAGACTAGTAAGTGTCCTCGCCACATAAAGTGCATGTGTGCAACCTGGTGCAAACAGTGCAGACAAAACACTGAACACAAAATGTTTAGCCAGTAAACGTGTTGTAATGAGACAGTGAACAGTAGCAAAAATGTAAACAAAATATTGTAAACAAAATATTGTGGAGGGAAAGATGTGCAAAAACGGCATGTAAACAGTTTATTGTAATGAAGTGATGTAATATGAGTGGTACTGAAGTGTGCGAAGTGAATACGAGTGTGTGTTGAGTCCGGGTTGTACAGATCAGTCACACATTTGTGTGTGTGTGTGTGTGTGTAAGTTCAGTTCAGTTCTTTCTTGAGAACCCTGATGGCTTGAGGGAAGAAACTGTTACACAGTCTGGATGTGATGGCCCGAATGCTTCGGAACCGCTTCCCTGATGGCAGGAGAGTGAAGAGTGTGTGTGACAGGTGTGTGGGGTCGTCTACAATGCTGTTGGCTTTGCGGATGCAGCGTGTGGTTTAAATGTCTATGATAGAGGGGAGAGAGACTCCGATGATCTTCTCAGCTGTCCTCATTATCCTCTGTAGGGTCTTGCGATCCAAGACGATGCAGTTCCCAAACCAGGCAGTGATGCAGCTGCTTAAGATGCTCTCAAAAGTGAACACCAAGGAATTTGGTGCTTTTGACGATCTCCACTGAGGATCCATTGATGATCAGTGGAGAACGGTCAGCTCAATGTGTTCTCCTGAAGTCAACAACCATCTCTTTAGTTTTGTCGGTGTTCAGAGACAGGTTGTTGGCTCCACACCAGGCTGTTGCACCTCCTCGCTGACTCATCGTTCTTGCTGATGAGACCCACCACAGTTGTGTCATCCGTGAATTTGATGATGTGATTCGAGCTGTGCATTGCTACACAGTCGTAAGTCAGCAGAGTGAACAGCAGTGGACAGAGCACACAGCCCTGAGGTGCACCATTTAAAAAAATCAGGTGTAAAAGTCATTCAGCACATCTGGGAGGGAGGCGTCACGGTCACTAGTAGGTGATGTCGTCTTGTAGTTCGTGATCGCCCTGGATGCCCCTCCCACATGCACAGGGTGTCTCCGCTGTCCTGGAAGTGGCTGTGCATTCTTTAGGCGTGTTCGCGCTTCACCTTTCTGAGGGTCTTCCACGCTAACAGAGTATAGCCTCCAGTTCCTTTCGTTGGCCGCCACCAGCAGCTGGAATGAAACCGCCCTACCGGTGCGTATTGTCAAGGTCTTTGGCAAGGGCAATGGCCATAGTCGGAAGGCATCCATCCAGTGAGCCATACATGTCTCCCAGTAGCTGGTCGCCTGTCATCCCTGTGAGGCTGAACCATCACTCCACCCCACCATTTTATCCATCTCTGAACCAGAGCCCATGCAGGTTGGGGCCCAGCTATCCAGGAGAGAGAGAAGCATGTATTGTGGAGATCCTGGTCACTTTATACTCCAGTGCCCTGTCAGACCCCCATGTACCATAAGTACCATAAACCTTACCTCGGAGATCGCCAACTTATCTTAATTGCTTGTCAAAATCATCACCCCCACGTTATCCCTTCTCGTCCCAGCCCTTGTAGATTCAGGCTCCTCTGGAAACTTCATTTACCAAGAATGCCTGGTAAAGAATGCGCCTCCAGCTGGCCCGGGAGAGAAGGACTCGGGAGCCCGCCATAGAGACCATCCAGAGGAAGCCTTAAGGACGTGGTTGGGTGAGGTGCTGTGCTCTTATTGTCACCCTACAAGTGGGACTGTTCCATCAAAAGGAGATATGGTCCCTGGTTCTAGAACACTCCATCGCCAGCATCATTCTCAGGTGTCCTTGGCTTTCACGACACACGGTTCTGTGACATAATTGCATGGAGCCAACAGAACCGCTGTCTGCACAACCTACCCCAACCACGACCGACCCTAGTTTTCCTGGCCTCAACACAAATCGAAAGAGCGTATCGATCCTTCCAGGATGTGTTTAACAAGCTTTTCTTTTAACACTTTCTTGGCATCCGCATATTTCCGCGTTTCTTCAAAACTTCAGGCGGAAAGTCATGATCAACATAAAAGTGAGTGTCGTTGCAAAACACTTGTCGGTGGTTTCAGCCTGTGCTGTGTGACTCAGAAACGCTACTTTTGCCTCCAAACTGCGTGGTTATCAATATCCCATGAACTACAGGATGTGGTGGAGGTCTGGCTGTAATTCATAAAAAAAACTGCAGATATACATCTTTTGATAAATATACGAGCTTTGAGCTGTTAGTTTCTGTTATTAATGATTTTCAGACTATGCTTTTTGCTCTGGTTTATTGGCTGCCTAAATATTCCTCTGATTTTATCCAGGAGTTTGCTGATTTTCTATGTAATGTAACTATAAAATATGATAAACTGCTTCTCTGCGGAGATTTTAATATTCATGTGTGCTGCCTGGAATTATAACTTTTCTGTTTATTTCAATAATTTACTGGACTAATTTAACCTCACTCAGTCAGTTAAAGAGCCAAAACACGTTCCGTATTTTTCGGACTATAAGCCGCTACTTTTTTCCCATGCTTTGAACCCCGCAGCTTAAACAACGAAGCGGCTAATTTATGAATTTTTCCTGGGGTTTTCCCGGTTTCACAAACTTCAAGCCAAAAAACTGAACCCCATAACATTAAACCAATTAAATTTCCGAACGGAAACAAAAAAACCCAACTCACCTGTGTTCTGAGCTGCACGGCATCGGGAGAAAAAACTTCCATCGGGTGATTTTTAAACGCACGACGATGCCAAAAGATAAACTCCCGAGAGAAATAGTTCTGAAAGGAAGGAGAACGACAGTGAACAATGACTTTCTTGGTCGGCTACTGTTTAGATACAAGCCGTTGTAACGCGTTGAGTCTGGGTTAAGGGAGAGCTCGCTAACTACAGTTGCAACAGAAATCATACAAGCACAGACAGGTTTCCAAAACTCGTGCTTTTTTATTTTTCTTGGCAACAGCGTTACGGGTTAGTCAAAGAAACTTATAAATGAGCATCAAAAAATAATAGGGACATAATCCTCGGTCTCCACACACGCAGTAATAGCGGAAAAATGCAGTGGCATGCTTTTCCCAAAATATCGCTATGCTCCTAAAGGAAGCGCAACATATTTTACCCGTTACACCGTGTGTAACGTGTCTTTCGTTAAAGCCTGTGTAAAGTACATTAGTGTAGACAGGCTTATAGACAGCTTATAGACTGGCTTATATATGGGTGCGCTTTATTGTCCGGAAATTACGGTAATAGGACACACACTGGACCTGGTGATCTTATTAAGCCTCTCTCCTACTATCAGGGATGTGGATGATTGACATGTTTCTCGGATCACTACCTAGTTCTGTTCGATGTCTTTTCTCATACTTCACCCACCATGTCAACTTGACCTGATCAATATGGCCATATTATTTCATCACAAACCTCAGGGGCTTTCTCAAACGCATATATGGACAACTCTTTGTCTCTCTACACTGGCTCGGATTTGAACCTGAATCCAGATTTTAGAATCCAAAATTAGACTCATTAAACTAAAGTCAAAGAGATTATTACAGGACCCATGTATAAATGACAATATTTGTATTCTAAGGAAAGACTGCAGGAAAGAAGAACGTAAATGGAGAAAGGACAGGCTTCACATCTCTCTGGAAATGCTTCGAAATTCTCTGGCACAGTACCAGGAAACTGTAAAAATGGCAATATCTTGTAAAAAATTATAAATTATAACTGTCACGACCCACAAGTGTTTTTTTCAAGTAATACATTCTGTAACCCTCAACTAACTTGTCCTGCCATGAATTTCAAAGATTGTTGTGAAACTTTTTTTATTATTTTGCATCGGTGAGACAGGGCCTCATAGGACAGGCCCCTGAGAGCACTGAGGATCCTTTGTGCTCAGCTGTTTTCTACTATTTTGGTCCTGTTTCTCTATCCACTCATTCTAACATTGATACATCCTTTAGACCGACATCATCTTCTCTAGATTTTGTACTGACTAGACAACTAAATCTCAGCTAAAAAACCTGTTTTGAATTTGTTGTACAGTGCTCGATTGGTTTACGTCTTACATGTCAAACAGAGGTTTTTCTGTGAGATGGGGTGACATCTCATACTTGAGCGTCCCTCAACTCTATGGTGTACCACAGGGATCTATATTTGGCATGGTGTTGGTTTCCTTATACTGTATATGCTACCTCTGGGCAATATGGAAAAATACAATATTTAATTTCACTTCTATGCTGATGAAATTTAATTATATTTAATATGTAATAAATATGTTCCTTTAAAACCAGATTCACTCAGTGCACTCAAGTCCATGTCCAGCTGTTTGACTGACAAACATTGGCTGGCTACTAATTTTCTGTATTAAAGAGAATAAGTGTGAATGTATATTGCAGTAGCAGCCTAATTTTAACCTTATGGGTCTCGCACCAGATTTTAAAAACGAGGTTCGAAACCTAGGCATCATATTTGACAGCAATTTGCATTTTGCTAAGCAAGTAACCTCAGTTGTAAAAACAAGCTTCTTTCAACTCTGTTTACTATCAAAGGTAAAACCTTTTGTTCTTATAAAAGCCATTCAGGCTTTTATAAGTTCTAGATTGGATTACTGCAATGCTCTTCATTTAGACATTAATCATTCCTTTCTCTGTTGCCTTCAGCTGGTTCAGAACGCTGCAGAACTGCTTTTAACATGTACCAATACGCATTCACACATCACCCCGGTCCTTTCCTCTCTCCACTGACTTCCGGTACAGTACAGAATTCAATATAAAATCGTATTATTTGTTTTTACATCTCTGTCTGGTATGGCTCCAGCCTATTTAACATCCATCTATGCACCTATGGCCCAACTCTGAGGTCCTCTAATCATGTTGTGTTGTGCCTAGAACAAGATATAAATTGTGGGGCAACCGCACTTTCTCAGTGGCAGCTCCTAAGCAGTGGAATTCCCTCCCTCTTGATCTTACCTCTGAAAGGAAATCCTCTACCTTTAAAGCTAAACTAAAGACACAATTATTCACCAAACCATTTGTTTCGTAGTAGAGGGTGCTTAGCTTTCTGCTTCTTAATGTTAATTTTAATTTAGTTGTGTTTTAATACTTATTTTATTTTCTCCTGTTTTAGTTCCCACTATTTACATGTATTTTCTTTTATAATATTGCTTGTTTTTTTGGGGGGGGTTTTGTAACTGTAATTTTATTACTATACTTTGCACATTGCATTTTTCTACCTGGTAGTTGTTAGGTGCTATATAAATAAAGGTTGGATTGAATTTAATAATCAGCAGGTCCTGATACAAAGCCTGAAGCCTACCAAGGTTAGTGAGCCGAAGTATCTAGCTCTAGCACCTGTTCCACCAATCACCAGAACAGGATTTCTAATTTTCATCCACCGTGGATTCACACAAGAAGAATCAAAGAAGAGCCCGCTTGATCTGTGCAGTAATTGGTCTATTAGCCTAAAAAGCCTACCTAAGTGAGTACAGTTCTGAAACAGTTGAGAGCTGACAGAAAGATTATGGTGCAATAATGATGTTTAAAGACGTTATTAAACAAGCACTGAGAAAATTAGAGATCACTGAAGCCTCTCAAAACTTCCACGTTTTTTTAAAAGATTAAAATTAATTTACAAGTGTTGAACATTACTTTGTTTTACGATTGCTATCAATTGTTATATTGTATGTTGAATTGATGGAATTTTATTTTGTATGTTGCCATGTTTGATGACGATGGTAAGACAGGCCATAAAGGAATGGTAATGGTGAAGAGTTATATGCATGTAGAAATAAAATGAAATTAAAATTATTGTTTTTTTTGTTTTTTCCTAATCTTTTCATTTGCAGTTTATAACACTGATCCTGTTCCCATTAAGAACATCCTATATTATTGTGTGAGGCACTGAATCATAAGTGATGTAAAGTGGCCATTGTTAGTATTAAGATGGGCCTCACACTAGTTCTCTAAAGACACATTCCTATGTTGTCTGTTTAGTGTCTATAGGATCTTTGCGATGCGAGTACATAAGGTATACAGAATTTCTTTGCCTGGGCTCACACATCTCTGGTTACTATGTCTTTTTTGTCCATGTGTACCACTGCCAAACACTCAAGGAACTCAGAAATGCAAATGTGCAGAAATGCGCTAACAACAGCTAGCGGATGTCTTTACTGACATCTTCAACATCTCCCTGAGCAGCGCCATTGTTCCCACGTGCCTCAAGACGATGACCATCGTTCCCGTGCCGAAGAAGTCTACAGTTTCCTGCCTCAATGACTATCGTCCCGGCTCGCTCACACCCATCGTGATGAAGTGCTTTGAGAGGCTAGTCATGAGGCACATCAAGACCCAGCTTCCACCCACACACTGGACTGGGGCACTTCAGGGCTGTGTGCCCAGTCTACTTCTGTTCCCTCTGCTGACTTATGACTGTGTTGCAATGCACAGCTCAAATCACATCATTAAATTCGCGGATGACATGACTGTGGTGGGTCTCATCAGCAAGAACGATGAGTCAGCATACAGAGAGGAGGTGCAAGGGTTACCAGCCTGGTGTGGAGCCAACAACCTGTCTCTGAACGTTGACAAAACTAAATAGATGGTTGTTGACTACAGGAAAATACAGAGTGACCATTCTCCACTAAACATCGCGTTATCCTTCGTGGAGATCGTCAAGAGCACCAAATTCCTTGGGAACTAAAACAGGTATTAAAACACAACTAAATTAAAATTAACATTAAGAAGCAGAAGGCTAAGCACCCTCTACTACGAAACAAATGGTTTGGTGAATAATTGTGTCTTTAGTTTAGCTTTAAAGGTAGAGGATTTCCTTTCAGAGGTAAGATCAAGAGGGAGGGAATTCCACTGCTTAGGAGCTGCCACTGAGAACGTGCGGTTGCCCCACGATTTATATCTTGTTCTAGGCACAACACAACATGATTAGAAATTATGTCACAGATCCGTGTGTCGTGAAAGCCAAGGACACCTGAGAATGATGCTGGCAATGGAGTGTTCTAGAACCAGGAACCGTATCTCCTTTTGATGGAACAGTCCCACTTGTAGGTGACAATAAGAGCACAGCACCTCACCCAACCACGTCCTTAAGGCTTCCTCTGGATGGTCTCTATGGCGAGCTCCACAGTCCTTCTCTCCCGGGCCAGCTGGAGGCGCTCCCGGCATTCTTGGGAGATGAAGTTTCCAGAGGAGCCTGAATCTACAAGGGCCGGGACCAGAAGGGATAATGTGGGGGTGATGATTTTGACAAGCAATTAAGATAAGTTAGCGATCTCCAAGGTGAGGTTTATGGTAGATAAGATAAGATAAGATAAGATAAGATAAGATAAGATAAGATAAGATAAGATAAGATAAGATAGGATAAACCTTTATTCGTCCCACAGTGGGGAAATTTCTATGTTACAGCAGCAAGACAAAGAAATAAAAATAGATGCAAATATATAAAAAAGAATATACAAAAAAATAAAAACAGAGAAATAAAAACAAATAATAATAATAATAATAATAATAACAAACAAAGAAATAAAAATAAATGCAAATATATGAAAAAGAGAAATATACATATACTACAATAACAATATATACACAGTACAATGTATAAATACAAATAGGGGGAGAAAAAAAAGTACGCGTTTCAAGTAATATTTCAAGGTGGTATTGCACGTAATTGCGGGTAATATTGCACATAATATTGTACATGATTCATGTAATATTGCACACAGATAATGTTATTGTACAGTTCAAAAAGTAATAACAGTGTTGAATTTTTGGTGACTGGTTTTACTGGGAACAGCTTTGGTAGTAAAGTCTAATAGCAGCAGGGAAAAAAGACTTTCTGTAACGCTCCTTCAGACACTTAGGATGTATCAGTCTGTCACTAAAAGAGCTGCTCAGCGATGTAACGGTTACATACAGCGGGTGAGAGGCGTTCTGCAGCAATGATGATAGTTTTGCTACCATCCTCCTTTCTCCCACCTCCTGTACAGTGTCCAGGGGAATCCCCAGGACTGAGCTGGCCTTCCTGATCAGCTTGTCTAGTCTCTTCCTGTCTGCAGTAGATATGCTGCTGCCCCAGCAGACCACTCCATAGAATATGGCTGAGGCCACCACAGAGTCAAAAAAGGTCTTCAGTAGCTCTCCCTGCACTCCAAAAGACCCAGGTATTGTAAGAGTCCACTCTCACAATGTCCCTTCCCTGAATGTTCACTGGTGATAGAGTTTGTTTGTGCCTACGGAAATCCACCACCAGTTCTTTCGTTTTCCCCGCATTTATCTGGAGGCAGCTCCGTTGGCACCAGTCCACAAAGTTCTGTATAAGTCCTCTGTACTTTCTGTCATCATCATTCGTGATCAGACCGACGATGGCAGAGTCATCAGAGAACTTCTGTAGGTGACAGGTTGCTGAGCTGAACATGAAGTCTGCAGTGTAGATGGTGAAGAGAAACGGGGCTAGAACCGTTCCCTGCGGGGCTCCAGTGTTGCAGACAATCATGTCAGACTCACAGTCACGAGTCCTCACATACTGTGGTCGGTCTGTGAGGTACTTATGGTACATGGGGGTCTGACAGGGCACTGGAGTATAAAGTTACCAGGATCTCCACAATACATGCTTCTCTCTCTCCTAGACAGTTGGGCCCCATCCTGCATGGGCTCTGGTTCAGTGATGGATGGAATGGTGGGGTGGAGTGATGGTTCAGCCTCACAGGAATGACAGGCGACCAGCTACTGGAAGACATGTATGGCTCGCTGGATGGATGCCTTCAGACTATGGCCATCGCCCTTGCCAAAGACCTTGACAATACGCACCGAGTAGGGCGGTTTCATTCCAGCTGCTGGTGGCGGCCAACGCGCGGAACTGGAGGCTATACTCTGTTAGCGTGGAAGACCCTTGGCAGAGATAAAAGAGTTGGTCGCCTGTAGTGAGTGCCCCGGTGGCTATACAGAACACTTCTGCGAACGGACTGCTTTGAATGCACTGACTGGGACATGTTTAGGGAAGCTGCAACCAACAGCGATTTCATCAACTTGGAGGATTACATGTCAACAGTGACCAGGTACATCGGCAAGTGCATTGACTCCAATGTGCACACTCCAACCAGAAGTCTTGGATGACCGCCAAGGTGCGTGCGCGGCTAAAAACAAGAGACTCCGCCTTCAGAGCAGGGGACAAAATGGCCTTAAAGACAGCAAGGGCCAAACTGTCCCGTGCCATCAGAAAGGCGAAGCGCGAACACGCCAAAAGAATGCGCAGCCACTTCCAGGACAGCGGAGACACCCGGCGCATGTGGCAGAGCATCCAGGGCGATCACGAACAACAAGACGACATCACCTACTAGTGACCGTGACGCCTCCCTCCCAGATGCGCTGAACGACTTTTAAGCCCGATTTTTTTTAAATAGGGGACCTCAGGGCTGGGTGCTCAGTCCAATAATCTTTAAGTGTCTTACAACTCGATGCGTACACATTGAGCTTCTCACAGCTATAGACACTGATTCCTTCCTCATGGCTCTGAGGAGATCAACCCACCTAATGCCCCTCACTTTGGTGGCAGCTGGGAAAGGGAGATCTGCTCTATTAAAAATGCCCTCCAAACAGTAACAAAGGAAGTTCTTCAAACAGTACTTATCGAGATAGAGGGAATCCTTAATAGCAAACCTCTAGGTTATGTCTCCTCCAATGTAGCAGATTTAAACCCAGTTACCCCAAATCTTCTGCTCATTGGTGAGGACACTTACTAGTCCTTAGCCCTGTGTTTTCTGTTTCTGTGATTGTTGTTTAATGTAGCATCAGGGTCCTGGAGGAACGTTGTTTCATTTCACTGTGTACTGCATCAGCTATATATGGTTGAAATGACAATAAAAGTTTCCTGACTTGACTTGAAACCTTTCCAAGAATAATTTTTTTGTTTTGGCATGAAAAAACCTAATACAGGTTAAGTAAATAACACTGATTATCTTTTATTCATCATGGTACCTGTTAGTGGGTGGGATATATTGGGCAGCAGTTGAATATTTTGTTCTTAAAGTTCATGTTTCAGAGTGCATGTTTGAAAAATCACTTTAAAAACACAATATCACCCCCAGTTGACAATTTCTTTAAAAATGTTTGCTTTTTAGGTCTATAGGTTGAACATTGTCACCGAGTTTCATTCCAATCGGCCTCCATTAACCTTGTGTAATAGGTGCTCGAAATTCATTGGCCAATGGAGGCTATGCTTTTTGAAATATGTAAATGTCCTAATTGTGGCACATTTGACACAGACACTGAATGCAAATTATCAGGTAGAATGAACTGATGCGCTTGCAAAGTTATAGCAATTTTTATGTTTTTTCCATCTTATAGCACCAGTCAAGCTTCGAAATAAAAAAATAAAAAAAAACATTTATACTAAAGTTTGAACTCATACACATGTGGACTGATTTTTGTGAAAACAACAAATTTTCTGAGTTACAGCAATTTTTGTTAATGTGGCCCCACCGATGTCTAAAATTTTGGCAACCCTTTGCAGTGAGTTGAAAGTTAGTTTTATAATTGATAGTCATTGTCCAAGGAACATTTCTGCACTGGTTTGGTTCCAATCGGACGCAAAACATGAAAACATACTTTTGCGAAATAGTCCTATGTTTATTTGTTTCACAATTCTTACAGACCTTAAGGAACATGCCCACCAAGTTTCATTCCGATCAGCCTCCGTTAACCTTGTCTAACAGGTACTCAGACTTTATTGGCTGATGGCAGCCGTGTTTTTTGAGATGAAAAAAATTCCTCATAGACTGCTTTGAATGCACAGACTGGGACATGTTTAGGGAGGCTGCACCCATCAGTGACTTTACTGATTTGGAGAAGTACACATCATTGGTGACCAGCTACATTCGCAAGTGCATTGATGACATGACCGTCTCCAAGAACATCACCACATGCTCCAACCAGAAGCCGTGGATGACTGCAAAGGTGCATGTGCTACTAAAAGCTAGAGACTCTGCCTTCAGAGCAGGGGACCAGACGACCTTAAGAATAACAAGGTCCAAACTGTCTTATGAAATCAGAGAGCTGAAGTGTGCCCACGGCCACTTCCAGCGGTGGACAGCAGAGACACGTGGCATGTGTGAGGGCATCCAGGTGCTCACAAACTAAAAGACAACTTCACCTGCTTGTGACTGTGACACCTCCCTCCCAAATGCACTGAACGACTTCTACTCCCATTTTGAGGTGCAGAACATTGTAGTGACAAGGAAGACCACCCCTTCTCCGAGTGACCAGGTGCTCTGTGTAACTCCATGGCTGAAGTTAGGAAAACTCTTTGCAGAGCTAACCCAGGGAAGTCTGCTGGACCAGCCAACATTCCTGGCAGTATGCTCAGGGAATGTGCAGAGCAGCAGCGGATGCCTTTACTAACATCTTCAACATCTCCCTGAGCAGTGCAGTTATTTCTACATGCCTCAAGACAATGACCCCCCCCCCCCCCCGAGAAGTTTGCCTTAATGACTATCATCCCATTGCATACACACACATCGTAATGTAGTGCTTCGAGAGGCTCGTCAGGCCCCATCATTGCACAGAAACTAATCTAAAATCACTAATGACCTGTTTTTAGCTTCAGACCAAGGCTACATCTCTCTGTTAGTTTTGCTAGATCTTAGTGCTGCATTTGACACTATAGATGACACCGGAACATTATACGGATTATATTGGTTGACTCCGACTGGCCCACGTAAGGTTTACTGTAAATTTCAAAATAAACATATTTTCAAATGTTACCTGATGCTTAATCCTTGAGCCCCCTCTTTCCCTCCAGGGGAGATGGCCGTGTCATGGAAAGATGACTTAGAAGGTCCCGGAATTCAAGCTACTTTACTTGCATAATGTATACATTTTACGATCACATGTTTAGTATCATTTTAAAGGTCAGTATAACAGACATCAGGTTTGGGGAAATTACCGACATAAGGGTTGCCCCTGAGAAGATCCTTACCAGGTGGTCTAGGTGACATTTGGTTTTCGGTCACATTCTGTCTCAAAAAAACTTTGAATTTACAAGTGTTTACAATGGTTTGGGTATTTTAGGAAATTTGGCAAAACACTCAGGGAAGCATTCTGTAGTCAGAACTTCCCACACAGTCTCTGTGTGTCTCTGTTGCCAGGTACAGTAACTCTTTAACAATTCTTTAGTAAATTATGAAATTTCCTGAAATAATTTATATCTAGTTAATTATGTAGTCTGGTGTTACCGCAAATCTATGACCAGGATAGTACAAACTGAAGGCTCATGAACGGATGGAGCATAGAGCACAACGTCTGGGACCTTCTGATTTCTGACAATCTCTGACTTTAGCAAGTTATAACTAAGTGACTAAATACAGTATTATTTATGCATGAGCAAGCATTGGGCAGCCTACTTAAAGAATATTAGTTTACCGTTATTTCCTCTGACTAAAGGACAGTCTGGTGAGTTTGTGTCCGTGAGCATGTGTGGCGGCTATCACTGACTCAGCAAGTTATGACCAAGTAACTAAATCAATAGTTCTTTATGAATGAGCAAGCATTGAGCGGCCTACTTAAATAATATTAGTTTACTGTTATATCCTCTGACTAAGATTCGGACTGGCCAATGTGCCTCCGTGAGCAGGTATCGTTAACCAAACACAAGGCTCTAAGCGACTCAAAGACCATAATGAATGATTAAGTGAAAAGACGGAATGCTTAGAATAATCTATTAAAATTAAAGAAGTACAACCAATAAGGTGATCAGCTTGACTTAGAGATATTCAAGTGAAATCTTTATTATACATTTACATTTACATTTGCGGCATTTAGCAGACGCCCTTATCCAGAGCGACGTACAAAAGTGCTTTGAGTCTCTAGTAATGAATAAATCTACACTGGTACACCAGATTACAAACTTAATATAAATATAACACTTGAATTCTACAAACTTGGAAAGTGCTAATTTAAGTGTTTCAGAAAGAGGTAGGTCTTCAGTCGTCGCTTAAAGATAGTCAGGGACTCATTTTGCTGTACGGACATCATTTTGAGAGAAGGTGGTACCAGTCGAGATTATAAAGTGGAGTCAGATTAGAAGTTAAATTGTTAAAGTGCAATCCATTTAAATAATCTTTTACAGCCACGCGAGAAGGACTAACAAGCAGAATACCTTCACCCACACCAGTTGATTCCGTTGTTGGGCCATTGGGTGGGCACCCTACAAATTGGTGACCTCGACGTAATCTCCCAGTTTTAGGCGAGTGATGTCTTTCGGCACGACATTTCAGATTCAGACCATGAGGTTTGAGTTTTTCCTTCTCCATCTTCAACTGATCTGGTAAGTTCATTTTGTTTATCTTTTTGTTTAGAAAGTCTTGAGGAAAAGGAAAGACGCACCCCATATAGACACATTTATAGAACGGGTGGACATACCCAGGTGATAGACCAGAGACCGTAGAAATCTGGTATAATCTAAGAGTATTTAAACAACATGGATTATCAGGGCTATAATTGTCAGCCAGCGGCGCATGCACTTCCGGCGCTTCCACTTCCGGAGTAGCGCGAACTCGTAACCGTCCCCGCCGCCATCTTGCCATCACATAAATAGACACGGTTTTCATGCTTGCTGCCAGATTGTCTCGTTGGCTTCTTTGTTTTTTTTTTAGACATCCCTCTCCCTCGGTTTTGTTTTTTTCCTGTATTTTTGCTTTCGGTTTCAGATCTTCCGGTTTTCTTTTAGTTTTTTCCTCGGTATCGCGCCGTGCCGCCCGTCGCGGTGTTTGCTTTGTTTTCCTTTTATTTTATTCACAAACTGCCTCTCTCTCTCTCTCTCTCTCTCTCTCTCTCGTTTTTTTTTCCCGCTCGCATAGCGGTCGTGTGTTTTTTTTTTTCTGGACACTTTGTTTATGTGTGTTTTTCTGTGGATCATTTCACCTGGAGGACTGTAAGTTTTTGGACCCTGTTTTGTGGATTACTTCTTCATGAGATCTGTGAGTTTTTTGGACACTTTGTTTGTGTGTTTTCGTGGATTACTTTACCCAGGGGACCGTAAGTTTTCGGACACTTTGTTTTTTTGTGGGGTTTTTTTTGTGGTTCCTCATGTGTTCTACTTCAGCCTGTCATTTAAGTAATCGTACTCTGTGGTAGGGTGCCTTTTTCCCCTCTTTCTAAGACTTTGTGTTGTCTTGGTTATTTTGTATTAAAGGCTTTAGTCTTGCTTTATCGCTGCGTCCTGCATTTGGGTCCTACTTTTCGCATTACTGACAGTACAATCTGGCCAGATATGGACTCCCTGATCAGCCTGGCCATCCGGAATCGACCCGACGGATGAGGGTATTCCGCTCGGACGGGGGGTTCCGTAGAGCCTGGCAGCCCGTCCCATCTTCCGACCCATCTCACTTCAATACCTCGTCTAGTCTGCCTCCGCAGCCCATGGAGATTGGCCGCCGCCACCTCTCCACTAGTGAAAAGGAGAGGCATCGCTCTCACGGACTCTGCTTATATTGTGGCAAGGCGGGACACATGGCCGCCACCTGTCCAGCAAAAGGCAGGGCTCGGCGTTAAACATTGGGCCAGCGCCAGGCCAAGGACTCCCAGCCCCCTCTAGGCCGTTGCTCAAGGTCCGGGCCACAGTCGTGAGTTAGCGGTGTTTGTTGACTCCGGGTTGGACGCAGAGTTTTTGGACAAGGAGCTCGCTCGTCAACTGGGCATTGAGTCCGAACCTCTTCTTGTACCGCTCCGGGTCCGCGCTTTTGACGGCCATATTCTTCATCGTTTCACCCACCGCACCAAGCTTCTCCTCGTTTCCATCACTGAACAACATCGTGAATGGTTATCGTTCCTCATCATCCCATCACTGCGAGCGCCTGCCATGTTCGGTTTCCCGTGGTTGCAGAGGCACAACCCTCGCCTGGACTGGACCAGTGGCCGGGTGTTGGAATGGGGGATTTCGTGTCATGCCAGCTGTCTCTCCTCGATTCCCCGGATTCCTAATCGTTCTGGTGGGGAATCCCCCTCCGACCTCAGCTCTGTCCCTGCGGAGTACCATGATCTGGGCACTGGACCGCCCCACCGTCCTTATGATTGTGGTATTGATCTATTGCCGGGAACTACTCCTCCCCGAGGCCGCCTCTACCACCTGACTGGTCCTGAAAGGGAAGCTATGGCGGTCTACATCCTGGAGTCCCTCGCTTCTGGGATCATCTGCCCTTCCTCCTTCCCGGCGGGGGCAGGTTTCTTTTTTGTAGAAAAGAAGGACAAGAGCCTCCGCCACTGCATCGACTACCAGGGACTTAACTCAATCACCATTAAGAATCGGTACCCCTTGCCTTTGATGTCTTCAGCCTTTGAGCTCCTCCAGGGAGCCACCATCTTTACCAAGCTTGATGTCCGCAACGCCTACCATCTGGTACGCATCTGTGAGGGGGATGAATGGAAGACAGCCTTTAACACCCCAGCAGGCCATTATGAGTATCTGGTCATGCCGTTTGGCCTCACCTGCTGTTTTCCAGGCCCTGGTCAACGACGTTTTTCGGGACATGTTTCATCGGTTTGTGTTTGTCTACCTGGACGACATTCTGATCTACTCCCGCTCCCTGGAGGAACACCGCTGCCATGTACGCACTGTGCTCATCCGTCCACTTCAGAGCCAGTTTTATGTGAAGGCCGAGAAATGTGAATTCAATGTGTCCAGCACTTCTTTTCTGGGCTTTATCTTGTCGGCAGGGAATGTTCAGATGGACCCGAGCCGGATCCGCGCCGTAGAGGGGTGGCCCAAACCGGAGAATCGCAAGCAACTGCAAAGATTCCTTGGTTTTGCTAATTTTTACCGCAAGTTCATCCGCGGTTTTAGCACCATCGCGGCACCACTACACCGACTCACCTCTACTTGTTAGCCATTCACTTGGAATCCTGAGGCGGAACAGGCCTTTCTGGAGCTCAAGACCCGGTTCACTTCTACACCTGTTCTTACCCTGCCTGATCCATCCCGGCAATTTGTTGTGGAGGTTGATGCCTCTGACAAGGGTGTGGGGGCCATCCTGTCTCAGAGAGGTGCCACCGACAACCGCCTCCATCCGTGTGCCTTCTTCTCACGCCGACTATGTCCCACGGAACAGAACTACTCCATCGGGGATCGCGAGCTGCTGGCCGTCAAGCTGGCACTTGAGGAATGGCGTTATTGGTTGGAGGGCGCCGAACACCCGTTCATTGTGTGGACGGACCATCGCAACCTGGAGTATCTGCGGGCAGCTAAGCGACTCAACCCCCGGCAGGCCAGGTGGGGGCTGTTTTTTGGGCGTTTTTGCTTTACCCTGTCCTACCGTCCGGGCTCCAAGAACTGCAAACCGGATGCCCTGTCCCAACTGGGTTCCTGGGGCGAGGAGAAAGGGGAAGAACCATGTCGCATCCTTCCTCCATCCGTTTCTGTCAGGGTCCTTCGCTTGGACATTGAACACAAGGTGCACAGGGCCACTTCGGGACAACCCACCCCGGATGGCTGTCCTGTGGGTAGGCTCTATGTTCCGGACCAGCTCCGTTCACAGGTACTCCCGTGGTGCCACTGCTTTTGGCTCTTCTGCCACCCGGGAACCCCTTGCACCTTGGCCCTTCTGCGACAACGTTTTTGGTGGCCCACTGTTAGGGAAGACGTTCGTCAGTTTGTGGCCGCCTATCCTGTTTGCGCTCAGCACAAGAGCTCCAGAAGCCCTCCGGCGGGTCTTCTCCGCCCGCTTCCCGTTCCGCATCGCCCATGGTCCCATATAGCCCTTGACTTTGTTACCGGTCTACCCCCCTCAGCTGGCCATACCACCATTCTTTCTGTAATAGATCGGTTTTCTAAGATGGCTCATTTCATACCTCTTCCTAAACTGAACTCGGCCAAAGAAACCGCCCAGCTTCTGCTGCAGCACGTGTTCCGGCTCCATGGTCTCCCTAGTAATATCGTCTCGGATCGGGGTCCACAGTTTACTGCCAATTTTTGGAAGGAATTCTGCTGCCTCCTGGGTATCTCGGTCAGCTTGTCTTCCGGGTTTCACCCGCAGAAAAGCTGAAAGGTTAAACTGACAATGACGCTTCCTGGGCTTCGCAGTTGGTATGGGCTGAATATGCTTATAAACTCTGCCGTCCTCAGCCACTGGTCTCTCCCCTTTCCAAGCCGCTTATGGCTCTTACCCACCCATTTTTTCGTCTCAAGAAGTTGAGACCTCCGTACCCTCAGCCGGTGCTTTGGTCAGGTGCTGCCGCCGTGCCTGGAAGAATACCCGGGTGGCTCTTCTCAGGTCTTCCCGCTGCTATGCCCGCTGGGCCAACCGCAGGCGCCGACCAGCGCCCGTTTACCGCCCTGGCCAGAGGGTTTGGCTCTCTACCAAGGACCTGCCGCTGAGGGTCGCATGCAGGAAACTGGCCCCTCGTTTTATTGGACCCTTTCCTATATCCAAGGTCCTCAATCCTGTGGCCGTCCGCCTCCACCTTCCCAGAGTCTTCCGTGTCCACCCCACCTTTCATGTTTCACGCCTCAAACCTGTCCAGGCTTGCTCCCTGGTTTTCTTTTTGTTTTTTCCTCGGTATCATGCCGTGCCGCCCGTCACGGTTTTTGCTTTGTTTTCCTTTTATTTCATTCACAAACTGCCTCTCTGTCTCTCTCTCTCGTTTTTTTTTCCGCTCGCATAGCGGTCGTGTTTTTTTTTTTTCTGGACACTTTGTTTATGTGTGTTTTTCTGTGGAACATTTCTCCTGGAGGACTGTAAGTTTTTGGACCCTGTTTTGTGGATTACTTTTTTCCTGAGAGCTGTGAGTTTTTTGGACACTTTTTTTTTGTTTTTGTGGATTACTTTACCCAGGGGACCATACGTTTTCGGACACTTTGCTCTTGTGTTTTTTGTGTGGATTAATTCCCAGAGGACCACAAGTTTTTGGACACTTTGTTTTTTGTGGGGTTTTTTTGGGTTCCTCATGTGTTCTACTTCAGCATGTCATTTAAGTAATCGTACTCTGTGGTAGGGTGCCTTTTTTCCCTCTTTCTAAGACTTTGTGTTGTCTTGGTTATTTTGTATTAAAGGCTTCAGTCTTGCTTTATCGCTGCGTCCTGCATTTGGGTCCTACTTTTCGCACTGACAATAATATGATGAGAGGAGATAAGGGAGTAATGGAGTCTGTTGCCTTTCTGATTAAAAATGTGCTAATTCATATGATTTATATGATAAAGGATTAGACCTAATAATAAATGATAAAATGATAACATGATAATATACAATTTTAGCGTGGTACTCCACAGTGGGGCGAAAACTACAGTCAAAAATCCCTTATAGTGAAATTGCGACTGCAATTGTTAATTTTCTCCATAAAAAAATATATTAATAATAAAAATAAATAAATAAATAAAAATTTTGGAAGAGAATGCGTGCACCATTGCAAGCAATAAAGAGCTTGAAAATAGTGCAATCAGATGCATTAAAGCAATTTCAAGCGCAGTTTAAGCATCTGATTAACATGTACAAAAACAATAACTTCGTTGACCAACTGGCTAAAGTAGCTGCATTAAAAGGCAACAGTTGGCAGGGCAAAGTGGCATGCTCTCCCACCGCGAGTGCAATTCAGGTACAAAACAGTACTAAAAAGACTTGTGGGTCTCTGACGAAGATCTCGTACTGCATCTAAAGCATGATCTAATGATTGTTATTGAAGGTATTGTACTGAGAGACGGAAAATTCTTAGTTCCTGGAGCCCTACAAAAACCAGTAATCAAGATGTATCATAAGTATGATCACGTATCCCCAGCAAAGACATTGCAGCTGATACAAAGACAGTTTTGGTGGCAAGGAATAACCACAGATATTGAGAGGTGGTGCAACATCTGTTTGGTGTGTGCTACGGTTAATCAGGGCATGCAAGGCCAAACATACCTACTCAGGCCTAAACCACCTAAAGGGCCCTGGGAAAACCTACCATTGGATTTCATTGGTCCTCTACCCAGTGCCAAGGGAGGAGTACCACTATTGTCTTGTGATAAATTATACATTTTCTAAATGGGTTGAAGCAATTCCCACAGCAAACACAGTGGCATGTGTGATGGCGACCCAAATCATCCCTTTATGGGGGGCACCTATTCAAATAAAATTTGCAGAAGGAGACATTGTTAAGATTTGTGTCTTTGTTAAACAAAATGCATTTTCCCCAAGATGGCACGGGCCATATGAAATTAAAGCTGTTTACAACAGCTGTGTAGCCGTGACCATCAGAGGAAAGATGAGATGGTATCACATGTCCCAATGCAAACTGTTTAAAGGTTCATTAAATTAGCTGTGATATTTGTGTGATGTCTGATTTTCAGGACAGTAACAGCAATCCCATGGATGCCAGATGTCCGAACAGTGTCGGGTCCCACCTGCATTGAATTGGGACAACAGGTTACACTCACACACACACCCCAAAATGTGAAAGATGGGTATGGAAATATACTAAGGGGCCATCCAAATCGTACACTGCAATTTACATATAAAGATATAGTTACATGGCCTCCCGGTGTAGCACCGGATCCAAATTGAGCAACACAAATTTGCTGTAACACAGGTTCCACTCATCTTCTGGTGAGAAACATAACAGGATATACAGGTGCATAATTATCCTTACATAACATTACCACCTGGTATGAACTTAAAAGGTATCCAGGATCAAACATTGGTAGTTTGTACACTTTATATGAAAATGACAACCAGGGTCAAGATCCTAAAAAGTGTTACTCCACCAAGGATTTGGAACTAGCCCTTTACAGATGCACACCTAGCATAACTCACAATGATACACATCTAAAGTTCACAGAACTTCTGTTCAATCACACACACACTACTGATAACAGATTAAAATATTTTGTCTGGACAAGACAAAAGGAGGGTACATATTTTGTGGAAAAATGTGAGATAGACATTAACAGTTTTACAAATCCTCAAAATTGTTTATGAATTATACATCATTGTTTTAATCTAACTAAACTAAAAACCTACACATTGTCCAAGATTGTATTCTCGGACAATGTGTAGGTTTTTTATATCCACATCCTATACCTCCTAGTGGTATAATTAAAGGAAACATTAACAAAACTTTGCTCCATGATGTTAACCTTGTGATAACTCATGTAACATACAATATTTCTAATATCCTGTCTGCCTATGTAAAACATTGTAGTGACAATGATAAAACGTATGCATGGTAACAGTCAGGCATCGATGATTTAGTCTCTGATTATAAAAACAGACTTGCAGTTAAAATTCCACCTGTCCGCACTAGACGAGACCGGTTTTGAAATATAGCAGGCCTTTTTGGTTCAATTAATTGTATAGCCAACATTTATAAAATAACAGGACAATCGCAATTTTCAATGTGGTTGGCAAATTAGGTGGCCACTGGTTTTCAACACATCACCAATAGTAATGAAAACATTATCAAGGCGGTTAGATCTGAAGTGCAATCAGCCATACAATTTTCAATCAGACCCGTACCATCGAACATGACTTCGATGACCTTGTGCATAAGCCTGCAGAACTTACGCACAAGGTCTTTTTACTGTAGCATGGCAGGAAATTTTAGATCTACATCTCCATAAGACACCTAGGCATGTCTTAAATGATCTGATTGAAATTTAAGATTTGCATAGATGGCTTACTTCATAAAAAATGAAAGATATCAATTATTCTAAACTTTTGTCAACGTTAATGATGTATACTGGCAATGATTGTTCTGGCTGCATTGGGTTTTTTGCTACTTTCCCTTTAATTCACCCAGATCAGGTATATTTAAATTCCACCACCATACGATCTATTGGCATCGTAGTGAAAGATCAAATCATTAAATGGGACCACCTTACCGGGTATATGACTTTAAAGGGCACTGAGATCTTATTTACATCTCGCACCTGTTGTCATAAAACATCTAGCTATATTATTTGTACTTGTAACACTCTACAACCATTTGCTTCTAATAATTCAAAAAGTATTGATGTACAATCATTGCATAGTCATTCTGATGCTGTTCAGGTTTCTCATACACAGTGGTGTGTCATCAGTGAAATGAACTCATTCACATATGGAGGTCTGACCTGCCCTGCAAATCACACCTTCTACTTGGAGGTGACAGAGGTTTTCTCTATGGGTCAGATAAATAACTTGGGAAGAGTGCCAATGGACATTGATGTTTCCCCGTGGTGGGAGGACACCTTCTATGAACAAGGTACACAAACCTTGGTTGACACAATGGACTTGGTGCAGAATATGATTTCGCAGACTGAATATCATCTTAAGCACAGGTGGAGACAAACCTGGCTAAGAAGACTGCAAACATCCTATCCAGCTCATCCACCTGCTTGGCACAGTATGTCTACACCTGCTGGGATTGGGTAATTTAAGGGTGTGCCATTAGCAGTTACCTCAGCTTTGTATTCACTACACCGTATTCATTCCCTATGTACTTCGGTTTATTCTGCCGTAACCCTTAGTCCTTTGCAGGTACCAGCTTTGCATCGACTATAATATATCTGAACCTTGGACAAAAATCACCATTCAACTGCTCTGAGTTTCCCCCGAGGGGCCAGGGGAGAAACTGTAAGGATGGTCAGATCTGTTCATGATCCCAAACCCCAAGAACTACCATGCAACTTAATGAGGCCAGACCCCGAGAACTACCATGCAACAAAACAATAAACCTTCTAATCTGAAGAGAGGATCTCTTTAATCTGAGGAGAGAAAGCCATTTGTTCAGCTGCCCAGTCACCCATCCTTGAGCCCCCTCTTTCCCTCCTGGGGAGATGGCAGTGATATGTTTAGTATAATTTTAAAGGTCTCAGTGTGAGAAAGTGTGGAAATATGATCTCAGTCCCATATCAGTAGAACAGACCTCAGGTTTGGGGAAATTACTCAACCCTATGCTACGCCTTTGTTACGCCTTTGCTCCGAAGCATGCCTTTGACCATGCTTCATGCAGAAAGGGATGCTGTTCTTCCCAGTCTTCGAAGTACTGAGCACAGACTGGAACGAGACCCTACACTGGTGAAGGCCTACTGCCATAAAATCAGAAAGCTGGAATCTGCTGGATATGTAGCCAAAATAACCACAGAAGAAGCACACAATACCTTAGAGTCCTGGTTTATTTCACACCATATGGAACATCATAATGGAAAGGACAGAATCATCTTAAAATGTTCCTTTCAACATCAGAGGCAGGCTTTGAACAGTCAGTTACTTTCTGTTTCGGTGCTGGTACCATCAATGGTAGGTGTGCTTCTGAGGTTCCAAAAACACACTGTAGCCATGAGTGGGGACATAAAGGGCATGTTCCACCAGGTATGCCTGCTGCCTAAAGACAAGTTGGTGTTGCGGTTCCTTTGGGGGGACATGCAGAAAGACAAGGAGCCTGAGATATATGAATGGCAGGTGCTCCCATTTGGAATGACATGCAGTCCGTGTTGCGCTATCTATGCACTCCAGCACTATGCCCAAAAATACCAGGATGAACCAGGATGCACCTCAGAAGACCAGATTTCGACACATTCCTCCTAATGCGCCTCATTTCAGAGGAACCTGGGGGCATGAGGTCAAATCTGTAAAGTTAGCACTGCGTGTCATTTTGTGGGAGCAGTTGGTGCCAGAGCCAGTATTGCAAACCTTGCTAGTGGAGGTTGAGGGCATTCTTAATGTCAAGCCACTGGTACACGTATCCTTTGATGTCGCAGACTTGGACCCAGTGACTCCAAATCTACTTCTTATGGGCCGATATAGACCATATGCCTCCCTACCTCAAGTCTTATTCGACTCTGCCAACCAGATCAGGCGACGCAGATGGAGACACAGCCAAGTGTTAGCGGATCATTTCTAAACTGCCTTTATCAGAAATTACCTTCCAAATTTGCAGGAACGGCAAGTGGAGAAAGGATTGACAGGAGCTGTCTGTGGGCCAAGTGGTTCTCATTGTTGATCCACAAATTCCTCGTGCCCTCTGGCCTATAGGCACAGTGAGTGAGATGTTAGCTTAGCACTATCAATTCTGTCATAAATCCGGTGTCTGTCGCCTTGAATGACGTTTATGTAAACACATGCAATGCTTTCAAAAAACATTTTTTGGACAAGGTTTTGTCTGTTAGGCAAACCGTTACACAAGTCCCCGCTGTTGCCGTGTCTACTCGTGCGGCGCAATGTGTGCTAGAGAACTTTGATGCAGTTACTCTGGTGGACCTCAAAAAAGCTGTCCATGACTTGAAGCCCACCACCTGCCCTCTAGACGCTGTTCCTGCCAGGATTTTGAAGGAGGCTGTTAACATCATGGGTCCCATCCTTGTCTCCTTCATAAACAGCTGTTTTAGGGTGGGTACTGTTCCCGCTGCTCTCAAACACGCTATTGTTAGACCGCTGCTCAAGAAACCCAACCTTGATCCCTCCATACTATTCAACTTCCGCCCTATATCTAACCTGTCATTGCTGTCTAAGTTGATGGAGATGCTTGTTTTCACCTAGCTTCAGTCTCCCTTCAACTGCACGGCATTGGTGATACATTTCAGTCCGGTTTCAGGTCAAAATATAGCACTGAATCAGCGTTATTGAGGGTCCATAAGGACATTCTTGGAGCCCTGGATGGTAAAAGCTCTGTAGTTTTGGTGTTACTGGACCTAACCGCTGCATTTGACACCGTGGATCATGCCATCCTCATCTCTCGTCTTCAACATGTTGTTGGTCTGCAGGGTGCGGTGCTAAATTGGTTCTCATCATACCTCACTAACAGAACTTTTTCAGTAACGCTTAATGATTATTCTTCCTTGGTTGCTCCTCTGTCATCTGGTGTGCCTCAAGGATCTATTCTTGGTCCTATTCTGTTTTCAATCTATATGCTGCCACTTGGTCAACTCATCTCCAATCACAAAGTTCAATTTCATTTCTATGCTGACGACCTCCAGATCTATCTTCCTGTGATTCTGGGTAATCATTCTGCATTGGACCCTCTCCATAATTGCCTCCAGGATATCAAACAGTGATTTTCCCAGAACTTTCTTCATCTGAATGAAGAAAAGACTGAGTACATCCTGTTTAGCCTGGACTCACCCAGCAGTTCTCTTAGTTTTGGTCCTCTAACACCGCAGTTTGCACCTACCGTGCGTAACCTGGGTGTTATTTTTGACACAAGTATGCACTTCGATAAACAGATCAGTGCAGTAGTGAAGGCGAGTTTTTACCAGGCTAAGACTACTCAGCAAGGTCGAATCATTCTTGTCCCAAGCTGACCTTAAAAAAGCTATACATGCCTTCATCAGCTCGAGGATTGACTACTGTAATGCTCTCTACACTGGACTTAATCAATCACTTCTAAATCGGCTCCAAATGGTACAAAACGTGGCATCACGTCTTCTCTCTAACACCTCCAAACGCTCACACATCACCCCTGTCCTCCGTTTGCTTCACTGGCTTCCCGGTGCGGTTTAGGGTGGAGTATATGGTCCTGCTGTTTGTGTTCAAGGCCATCAATGGTCTGGGCCTAACCTACCTTGCCGAATAAATAATGGTTTACCAACCAGCCAGAACTCTCCGCTCCTCTGGACATATGTCAAGTCAAGTCAAGTCGAGTTTATTTCTATAGCGCTTTTCACAACAGACATTGTCTCAAAGCAGCTTTACAAAAATCAACAGTCAAGGTGAATGGTGTTGCTTTTATCCCTGATGGCGACTGTGGCAAGGAAAAACTCCCTTAGATGTTATGAGGAAGAAACCTTGAGAGAAACCAGACTCAAAAGGGGAACCCATCCTCATTTGGGTGACTTTAAGAGTTTGATCATAAATCTTTCAACAATACAGAACACTGGAGAGTTAGAACTAACATTAGTACTGGAGTATAAGATTATAGATAATGTTCTTTTTACAGTCTTATACAGTCTTTATGGTTATAAAACTAGGAGCTACTGAGCTCAACATTTGTGATCATCACAGATCCAGCACCAGCTTCTCCATGCCAGAGCCTTTAAACACTCCAGGAGGTCAAATGTCAAAACTCCACAAATGTAGTGGGAGTTTAGCATCTTCTGTTTCAGTGAGACAGAGTGCTGAGAGATTATTATCTGTGATCATCTCATTTACAATCAGTGCTTTGGGTGCAAGTGATCTAATGTTTAAAAGACCAAACTTTAGAACTTTTTGGTGTTTGCTTATCTGGCATTTTTCAGTTTTAATTGCATTGAGATTATTTCTGGATTGTGTGTATTTAATTCTTGGTATTACTACACAAGGAATAGATACCGTTTCTATGAGCTGGGCTGTGTGCTCACTTGTAACTATTTGGTCTCTTGTATGCGTGTTCTCATAGTCGAAAATTTCCTGATGTCTTACCAGTCAGATGGTGTGAAGTATCCTAGAGATGTTATCTGATAGGACTGCTGCTCCAACTCTGCTGGGGTGCAGGCCATCAGGGTGGAAGAACCTAGGACGCTCCCAGAAACAGTTCCAGTTATTAACAAAGATTCATTTAGTGCAAGGAGTCTACTAAACTTCTCAGCCCCTTGCTGGTAAGTGGGAAGAGGTCCTGACACTATGATTCTCGTTGTGGGCGATGTGCTGCGTACCGTCTCCACCAGGATCCCGAAATCCCTCTTTAAGATCTCTGTTTGCCTCAGCCGGGTGTCGTTTGTTCCAGCATGGAGAACAACCGCTCCGAACTTCTCATTCAGGATCGCGGGTACCTGTGCAGCGACATCGAGAACACGAGCACCAGGAAAACAGCGAGTGTGCCGGTAGCGCGGACATGCCGGACGATGGAATCTCCAAGAATCACAGTATCGCGTTCTGTCTCGCGGAAAGGGGAGAAGCGGTTCTCGGTTGAGTCTTTAATCACAAAAACAAATTCAGGCAAAACACAAAGTCCTAGCAGAACAAAAAGCAAAAAACCAAAGTGTCCGAAAACATATGACCAAAGGCTAAATAGTCCACGTATGAAAGAACGCAAAAACCAAGTGTCCAAAAACTTATGACCACACTGCACCACGCAGGGGCATGGCTGAGATAAAGAGAGAAAACCAGTGTGAGTTTTTAAAAATAGAAAAATCAAAAACAAACCACGACTGGAAACGAAACCAAAGGACCTGGGAAGCAAAACAAGGGGCAGGAAAGTTTCAAAAGCACCAGGAAACCGACGAGACGTTCTGGCAAAGAACCCAAGGAATCCGCGTCCATTCATGCAGCGGGAAGATGGCGGCCGGGACGGTTGCAGGAAGCGGGAGCTGCGAAAGTGGAAGGACCGGAAGTGCGCGTGCCGCAGGCTGACAGTTACGCACTGCTCGTGTCAGATTTCATGATGGTACGGATGGTACGTTCAGCTGACCGCACCACCCTCTGGAGGGCTCGCCTGTCCTGCATGGTGCTGTCCCAGAACCAGGAAGTGATGCTACCCGTCAGGATGCTCTCAATGGTGAAAGTGTAAAAGGTCCCAAACACCTGAGAGGGTAGTTTAAAGTCCCTTAAGCGTCTCAAATGGTATAGACGCTGCTGGGCCTTTTTCACCAGGGTGTTGATGTAGCAGGACAAAGACAGGTCTTGTGTGGTGTGAAAACCTAGGTACCGGAAATTGTACACTCGCTCCACTGGGATCCTGTTGATGTTTAGCGGTTGGTATGACCGCTCCTGCTTCGTGCTGAAGTCCACTATCAACTTCTTAGTCTTGCTGAGATTCAGGAGAAAATTGATCTCCTGCCACCATCCCTCCAGGTTTTTAATCTCCTGTAGGTAGGCTACCTCGTTGCTGTTGTAGATCAGGCCCAACAGTGTCATCAGCAACTTGATGATGCTGGTGGAGTTGGAAGTGGCCACACAGTCATATGAGTACATTGAGTACAACAGGGGGCTTAGAACACAACCCTGGGGAGCTACAGTGCTGACGGTGAGGTGTGTTTGCCCACCTGTACGGCTTGTGGTGTGTCAGTCAGGAAGTTGGAGATCCATTGACACAGCGGCAGGCTGAGTTCTAGGACCTCCAAATTAGAGGTGAGGGTGGAGGGAATTATGGTGTTGAACGCTGAACTGTAGTCCACAAACAGCATTTTTGCATAATTCTCTTTTCTGTAGTTCAGGTGGCTCATCGTTGTGTGGAGAAGATGAGCAATGGCATCCTCAGTAGAGCGGTTCTGGTGGTACACGAACTGTAGAGGATCCAGTGTGTCTGGAAGTGATGCAGTGATGAAGTCTCTGACCAGTCTTTCAAAGCACTTCATCACTACTGAGGTCAGGGCTACAGGGCGGTAGTCGTTAAGGCAGGCGGGCTGGGGTTTTTTGGGACAGGAACAATGGTAGACTGTTTGAAGCATGAGAGAACAACAGACTGTTCCAGGAAGAAGTTGAATATCTCAGTGAACACCTGTGCTTGTTGGTAGCGCAGGCTTTCAGAACCCGACCTGTGATGCCATCTGGTCCTGCTGCCTTCCTGGTATTCACTCTCCTGAATGCCCTCCTCATGTCATGCTCCAAGATCTCAGCGTGCATGCTGTTTGTGCCACTAACATTGAAGCGAGCACAAACTTTGGAATAGTCTTCTTGACAGTGTTCGGGGTTCAGACACACTCTCCCATTTTAAGTGCAGATTAAAGACATATTTTTAGCAAGGCCTACACATAACACACATCACATATCATAACCTTGTTCTTCAGTACATTTGATCACATGCACATTGTCAAGCTTGTTAATATTATAAACAACAGCTATGCTAATTCCTCTCCACTGCTTCCCGAGGCATCCCAAGGTTGTGCCAGCTCCAGTCACGTCCTACCTTATGAAGCTTGTGGACCTTTAAAGAAGAAGATGCCAACCCCGCAAACATCCCGAACCATTTAGAGACATACCAGCACCAATTGGATCCCACTTCATGTGGAGTTTGGACATTGAACCTCTTCTGGCATGGAGAAGCCGGTGTTGGATCTATGATTATCGCAAATGTTGAGCTATTTTATGAGTTGCTCAGTAGCTCCTGGTTCCATAATCTCAAATGACTGTATAAGATTCTAGAAAGGACATTACTTATAATCTAACATTCCAGTGCTCATGTTAGTTCTCACTCTCCAGTGTTCTGTATTGTTTAAACACTATAATCACACTCTTAATATCACCCAACTGAGGATGGGTTCCCCCTTTTGAGTCTGGTTCCTCTCAAGGTTTCTTCCATAACATCTAAGGGAGTCTTTCCTTGCCACAGTCGCCATGGTTTGCTCATCAGGGATAAACACACATCGTTCACACTAACTGTTAAATTCTGTAAAGCTGCTTTGAGACAATGTCTGTTGTGAAGAGCGCTATAGAAATAAACTTGGCTTGACTTGACTGACTCATCATGAGGCACATCAAGACCCAGCTACCACCTTCGGTGGGCGTATAATCCAAACCACTCCAAGGACATTGCCAGCATTCAACACAATCATACCTCAGCACCTGATTGAGAAGCTGAGCCTACTGGGCCTGAACATCTTCCTCTGCAACTGCATCCTGGATTTCCTGACTGGGAGACCTCATTCAGTCTTGATCAGGAACAGCATTCAGTTAACCACCACAGTGAGCACTGGGGCCCCTTTAGGACTGTGTGCTTAGCCCACTGCTGTTCACTCTGCTGATTCATGAATGTGTAACAATGCAGAGCTCGAACCACATCATCAAGTTCACCGATGACATGACCGTGGTGGGTCTCATCAGCAAGAATGACGAGTCAGCATACAGAGGAGGTGCAAAAACTACAAGAGTCTTTTGTAGAGCCAGCAACCTGTCACTTGAACACAAAACAAAAGAGATGGTTGTTGACTTTAGGAGAAGACAGAGTGACCATTCTCTGTGTGTGTGTGTGTTTAGTGTTTAATTAGGGCTGCAGCTATAGATTATTTTAGTAATCGAGTACTCTACCAATTATTCCAGTACTTTTTGTTTATTAAAGAGCAATACTAAATATACAAGAAGAAAATAAGACAGGTCTCTTAAAAAACAATTTGTTTCCTTCTTAGAAAAATATTTTTTTTTATTGCTGAAATTGCATACAAGGATATCTGTGAAAACTAAACCCATTTAGTGCATTTAATTTCTATATTACACTAAAATGCAAATACAAAATAAAAAATAATACAAACATAAAAATCAATTTCAGATTACTCTAAATGGACTAAACAAAATATATAATTTGCCCCAAATTTTTGTATTTGAATTACTCAAGGAATTGTTTCAGCCCTAAATGTAATATTTAATTTTCTAAAGATATGATCTACTTCATTCCAACTTTATTCATGAATTTATGAATTCCCTTGATATGTGAAACTGTCAGGATTTTCTCCTTTACAGAGAAATTCTTAAAGCTGGACAAAAAAACGATTCTTGAGTTTTTCATGCATGCAAAGACTAATCTTATTTTCGGTACCAATCAATACCAATCAAGCAAAACATTATGATTATGATCAGTGTTGGGCAACATTACTTTTAATAGTAATGCATTACAATATTGAGTTACTCCCCAAAAAAGTAACTAATTACGTTACTTAGTTACTTTTTATGGAAAGTAATTCGTTATATTACTTTTGCGTTACTTTTGCGTTAATTCTATCTCTTTTACGCCTTACAGGTGTAACGTGTAATTATAGATAATTGCCATTAAGAAATAAATTATATATAAGGCAAAAGACATTTCTTAAACATTTAAAATGCTTAATAACTTCTTAGTGAACAATAAGATGATCGACTAACTTTTGACCACAAGGCTGAACACTTTCCAGTCGCTCTATTGTACACTGCTTTGCAATCTGCCTTCGCCGTCAGAAATGTAACTATCGTTCGTGTATATAAGGTTAAGGTTATGGCAACACCAATTAAGAGGAGAGAGATGCCAACCTCGAGGAGAATGTCACCAAGCAGGGAGAGACGAGAGGAAGGGTCACCAAACAGGGACCAAGCGCGAGCGGGTGCCGGTGGAAAGACGTGTCGGCCGGCTGGTGATCTCGGGTGGACGCGAGAAAAGGCGTGCTGGTCTGTGAGGAAACTCGGTCCGCGAGTGAGATGGGCAGATGCCGAAGGAAGCGCGTGCCGATCTGGGAGAGACTGCCGGCAAACGTCGGGAACGAAAGGCGTCCCGAACAGGGTCAGTGAGTTTGTTACAGTGGTGCCGAAACCTGGGACTGGAAGAGGGGTATGATGCCAGGGAGACTACGCCATGGAGGGAGCGGGACCAGGTCAACGAGGAGTGCTGCAACAGTCACTCCATCGTCAGCCATGCCTCTACAGGGAAGTCCAGATGGTGGTGTGTCCAGGGACAGGCAGTTTCTCTCTCTCTCTCTCTCTCTCTCTCTCTCTCTCTCTCTCTCTCTCTCTCTCTCTTCTCCTCCCCAGACACCTGCACATTCTTTAATGTTCCCATTAATGCCCGTTTATGCGTTATGGTCTATACAAACACAAAACTGACTTAAACACAAAGTAATTTTTAAACACTATTTTATTTAAGTCAGACCAGCACAAACTGAATATATCACAAGGATTTCTGAAATAAATAACAAAACAAGCTGAATAATATATTCAGAATAAAAAACTAAAGTGGCTTCTGCATCATAAAAGCTGTTGTGTTGAGCTCTTAAAAAGTTCCTTTCACAGCTTTAGTATGAAAACTATCAACAATGTACAACATAACACCGGGTTGGCTCCTAGCTTCGTCGAGGCATGGAGTTTCTGGAGAAGCTTCGACAGATTGGAGTTGCTGTTTATCGCAGTAGATACGACCTTCGAACCAGAAAGACACAGCTTACATTTGACAAAAAAGTTTTTGTCTTTATAGTCAACTAAAGTGAAATAATGAGCATATTTCCACTTTGAGAAACTTGTCTTGCTCTCGCCTCGACTTACTGACACACAGACCTGAATAAACAGAAACATGCCCACAGTGCGTCTTCTTCGTGTTTAAAGTGGTTTATCCACCAATCCTACAATGCGTTGCTGCTGTAAACAGGTTAGGTGGTAGGCTATACTTCAGCCGAAATGAATTTATTTTAAAAATTAACGGACAACGCACCATACGGTAACGGTAACGGAGTTACTTTATTTAAGAAAAGTAATGCGTAACAGTATTAGTTACTGTCAAACGTACCTTCGTTACAGTAAAGCGTTACTGCTCAACACTGATTATGATATTGTGTTGGTTCCCCTTTTGCTGCCACCTGTCGAGGCATGAACTCCATGAGTTCCCTGAAGGTGTGTTGTGGTATATGGCACCAAGATGTTAGCAGCAGATCCTTTAAGTCCTGTAAGTTGCGAGGTGGGGCCTCCATGGAGCAGACTTGCTTTTTCTGCACATTCCACAGATGCTCGATTGGATTAAGATCTTAATAATTTGGAGGCAACACTTTAAACTTATTGTTGTGCTTCGAAAACCATTCAATAAGCATTTTTGCTTTGTGTCAGGGCACATTATCCTGCTAAAAGAGGCCACAGCCATCAGGGAATATTGTTTCTATGAAAGGATGTATATGGTCTGCAGCAATGTCTGCAGCAGGTAGGTGGTATATGTCAAAGTAACAGACCCAAGGTTCTAAAACCCAAAGCATCACACTGCCTCCGATGGCTTGCCTTCTTCCCATTTTTCCTTCTCGTGCTATGTGTTCCCCAGGTAAGTGATGCACGCACACCCATTCATCCATGCAATGTAATAAAAAATATGATTCCTCAGACTAGGCCACCTTCTTCCATTGCTCTGTATTCCGGTTCTGATGCTTATGTGCCTATTGTTGCCAATTATAGCGGTCGACAGGGGCCAACATGGGCAAGATTAGACATTATTAGCAAATTAGGAGTGCGGCCAAAACCATAATTGAGGTTAGGACACAAAATGTTTGAGCCTGTTAACAAAAACAAAATGTTTGAGTTATAATAATAATATTAATAATATCATTATTATTATTATTATTATTATTATTATTATTATTATTATTATTACTTTTATTACATCAACTACTATTGCTAATGCTACTTCTACTTTTCTGGCCTAAATGAAATTCTGCTCTTCCTTATCTTGGTCAATTTTAAATAAGACATTTAAAATGGACTTTTATATTGAGATCAAACTTAATTAAATAAAACAGTTTGGTTAAATATTGTTTCCACATTGTTTATTTTAGATTTCATATATTTACTGCTAACTTTGAAAGAGCACTGCTATTTAGCCTTTAGGCATTTAGTTCAGAGTGGGGTGGGAGTAAGTTGTTGTTTTGGGAAGTTGTATAGGAAAGAAAAGCTACCTGTATCAAAATATCTTCTAAAATGTCAACAAGCCTATCATTCTCTTTGCATGGAACCTATTTTTGTACAAATGACAGAGTTGTTCATTTGCATGATCTCAATCGAGCACTGTTGAACCTGTAAAAGCTCAGCTAACATTAGACGGAAAAAAACCAGTAACAGGGAAGAGGGGTGAAATTGTATCTCAATTCAAGCCATGGTCTGTTTCCCATTACTCACTTTTATTTGTGTGCTGTTCTGTATTTTAGAAGGTTGCAAATTTTTTTAAATAATTTAACTAAATCTGGTTTGTTTGTGTTTATGATTGAGCTAAAGTGAACCTGTATATCCAGTGCAGTTTCTTAAACGTCTTTAAGATTACCTTTGCATCACATTTTTATTCTTACACTGAAAAATCTTTTCGTTGTTGGCATAACGCTGGTGTCCGTTTTGTGAATCTCCATCGTGATTAGATGAAACACAGCCACAACTGGCTGTGGTTAATTAAAGACATAGTAATACTACTTTGCTTGGATTCTGTAACACTCTAAAAATAACACATAAATGTAACACATAAAATGTTCTTGTGTGAAATACAGCATATAAGTATTACTCTGTTTTCTCACAAATTATTGACACATATGCTATAACTTTGTGTAATCTGCTTGACCTGGATCACTACTCTAAAAAGCTGATTTGGTTTAAAATTTAATAGTAATCCTGATTGCAGGGGCCCCCATGGAATAAAAAAATAAAGTACAAACAAGTTTACTCAGTCTTGGAAGAAAATGCCTGTCATATGTATTGGTATCTTATTCTGGGAAATGCTTCTGCTTTATCTATGCAAAACCAGCTCCACATTTGCATGACAGCCTGTGTATTTGCAATAGGTCCGTTTTTAGAGGTAAATGCGACCAGTGCTGGAATGCTCATCACATTAATCCTTCTTTTCTCTGTGTAAAGATGACTTCTAGCACTATGGGCTTTGTCTGAGATAAAAAATCAGTAGATTGCTGCTTTATATAAATTTACATAAACTTATATGTAGCCGCTTTTTGTTCCAACTTGTTTGTTGTAACCAATCTGTTATGACTTTATTTAATTGACTTTATGTAACCTACCAGTATACAATTTCATAAAGATCACTAATGTTCACACTTCAATGCAATTCAGTTTTATAATTTAAGCCCAGATAAATTCTGAATTAAAATGAATAATTCTAAACACTAAACCTATGGAGGAAGGTTATACTATAACTGGGATAATCTTGCAAAGACTCTGCCTCCTAACAGAGTTCTCCCAATTTTAGGTTTTTATTAAAAGCCACTATTTTGACCTTGATATAGATGTGACATGTCATAAAAGGTGAAGGGTTTACTCAGGTATTCAGGATTAAGGTTGTGTGTTGCATTATTATAGCTTTCCAAGCAGTATTTTGTGATTAATGAAAAGTTAATTAATGAATCAGTTTATATTAGTTTAGATACTTTAATATTATTTATTATTTTTAAGTATTAGATATTTGCTGACACATTCTGGACTAACTTCCTGGCTTGTTATGAGGTTATATCCAGTCAGTAAGGTGAATATATAAAAATTTAAAAAGTTACAGGTGATAGAATAAAAACTTTTATTAATTAGATTTATTTTAAATAATTTGCTAATTAAGATTGTATAAGTAGATATATAAGTAGATACAGTGCCCTCCACAATTATTGGCACCCCTGTTTAAGATGTGGTCGTGGACTTAAAAAAATTCTCCTTTTATTTTTAAACAACATAGAACCCAAATGCAAAAAAAGAGAAAAATCCAACCTTTTATTTAAGTACATTACTTTGGTGGTAAAAAAATCACACATTTAGAAAAAAAAAAAACTTGAAATCATGTGTGCCACAATTATTGGCACCCCTGATGTTAATACTTTGTACAACCTCCTTTTGCCAACAAGACAGCACTTAATCTCCTCCTATAACATTTCACAAGATTGGAGAACATAGAGAGAGGGATTTTTGACCATTCTTCTTTGCACAATCTTTCTAGATCATCCAGTGTCCTGGGTCCTCTCTTATGCACTCTTCTCTTTAGCTCGCCCCACAGGTTTTCGATTGGGTTGAGGTCTGGGGACTGAGATGGCCATGGGAGGACCTTGAGTTTGTGACTGCTGAACCACTTTTGTGTAGATTTTGCCACATGTTTTGGATCATTATCCTGCTGAAAGACCCAATGACGACCCATCTTCAGCTTTCTGGCAGAGGCCATCAGGTTTTTGTTAAAATATTCTGGTACTTCAAAGCGTTCATAATGCCATGCACCCTAACAAGGTTCCCAGGGCCTTTGGAAGAGAAACAGGCCCACAGCATCACAGATCCTCCACCATACTTCACGGTGGGCATGAGGTGCTTTTCGGCATACTCATCTTTTGTTTTACGCCAGAACCACTTAGAGTGTTTGTTGCCAAAAAGCTAAATCTTAGTCTCATCTGACCAAAGCACACGATCCCAGTTGAAGTCCCAGTACCACTTAGCAAACTCCAGATGTTTACGTTTGTGAGTGTTAGTGAGAAAAGGCTTTTTCCTTGCATGCCTCCCAAACAGCTTGTTGGCATGTAGAGAGCGTCTGATGGTTGTTTTGGAGACTCTGTGACCCCAAGATGCCACTCTTTGATGCAATTCTGTGACGGTGAGCTTGGGAAATTTTTTTACTTCTCTTACCATCCTCCTCACTGTGCGTTGTGGCAAGATAAACTTGGGACCTCTTCCAGCCTTGTTTGTCACTGTTCCAGTTGTTTTAAACTTCTTAATGATTCCTCTGACTGTAGATACCGGCAAGTTAAGGCGAGTGGCTATTTTCTTGTAGCCATTGCCTGACTTATGAAGGTCGACACACATCTGCCTTACTTGAATGGTGTGTTCTCTTGTTTTTGCCATGTTGACAAATGGGTAAGACAAATTAGGCCTCTGTGTCACGTCATATTTATACCCCAGGGAAACAGGAAATCATGAATTACTAATTAAAAGTCCCTAGATACCCTGACCAACCTTAGCAACTACAGAAAAATATATATAAAAAAAAACAAAAAATTAAATTTTTCTGAGGAATTGTTAGGGGTGCCAATAATTGTGGGACACATGATTTCAAGTTTTTTTTTTTTTTTTTCTAAATGTATGATTTTTTTTTACCACCAAAGTTATGTACTTAAATGAAAGGTTGGATTTTTCTCTTTTTTTGCGTTTGGGTTCTATGTTGTTTAAAAAAAAAGGAGAATTTTTAAAAGTCCACGACCACATCTTAAACAGGGGTGCCAATAATTGTGGAGGGCACTGTATGAATACTTGAAGGACAGTAATACTTGTTACACTTTAGCACAATATATCTCAATACAATACAAACTACATACTGACAATGAACAATCAGTTAACTAACAACATGGCAATTAATGTCTATCTTTCCACATGTGCTAATATTTTGTAAATGTTAATGCATTTGCATAATTCATATATATATATATATATATATATATATATATATATATATATATATATAATATATATGCGTTTGTGTGTGATAACTGAAAAGAATTGATAGTCATCAAATTGTCATTAAATGTAATTCATAGTGATATTTTATTTATAGAAACTGTACTGGTTGTATGGTTGAGCAGTTTGCTGCGTGTGATTTGAACATTACTTCCTACAACCACAGCGAGCACTATTGAGCCTGAAAAAGCCAGCTAACGTTAGACAGAAAAAAAAAAAGCAGTGACGGGGAAAGAGAAGCGAAATCGGATCCGTCAGACGTATTACAGTTTCAGTCCTTTTCTGCTTTCTTTAATGGGAGTCGTTCTTTATTCTAAGAGGATGCACATTTTTAAACGATTCAAATAAATCTGGATGGATTGTGCTTGAGTTTAAGCGAACCGGTAATTCTTTTTTTTTTCTTTCTTTTTTTTCTTTATTTTTTTACCGACGGCGACGGGCAAGCCACGGATTATTCTTTTCCCCGCCTCGTTTTTTTTTTCGCGTGATAGAGCTTTAGTCTAATATTTTATATAAGATTTCATTATACAACGTCGTGTTTGCGTGGAGAGCTTGGCGGAAGATGGGCTGTTTGGGGAACAGCAAGACCGAAGACCAGCGTATTGACGAGAAGGCTCAACGAGAGGCGAATAAAAAGATAGAGAAACAGTTACAGAAGGAAAGGCAGGCTTACAAAGCCACACATCGGCTGCTTTTATTAGGTAAGATGCTCCAGATGTACGCTCGAAGCGACATGGCGTGCATGTGGTAGCTCTATCGATAATGCATTTTGACAGATCTTGAATAATACAAAGGATTGGACAACTGACATGGATTTTCCAATTCTACCATGCTAAGGAAAGTGAAATGAAACGGCACTGTCCTGCGTTGTGTTGGCAGCAATTTGTTGCATTTAATATTGTTTCCTTTTCAATTGTTTTTCTGCCGAAGGGGCTGGAGAATCCGGAAAGAGTACGATTGTCAAGCAGATGCGGATCTTGCACGTCAACGGCTTTAACGCAGAGTAAGTATTCGTTGTCCATTTTAAATCGTGGCGTGGTGCCAGATTTGGCCTGCTGCTTTGATACGATACGTCGGTAATCGTGTGTTATTGTTTTAATGATACGCGTCGTTTCGGCTTTTGCTTAGTTTTTTTTTATACAGTTCTCCAGCAGTCGGCCAGCATGGCGACAAGCTAACTGTGTCCGACTGCTTACTAAAAGCTCTCAGACAGATAAAGGCCTCGTCGTGGCTTATATCCTGTGTGTGGATAGCTAAATCATTGTCTAACTGGCTCCAGGTTCGGTAATAACAAGGCTCCGGTATTTGGCCAACGAATGTTGTCAGAACTCATTAGTAACAAAATGCAGATACAATGCATAATTTAGCACAAATTCAGCTGATGCAGATGGCGGCTATTAATTATATTTTTGTTTTTCCAAGTGGATCGTTCGTGTGTGTGTGTGTGTGTGTGTGTGTGTGTGTGTGTGTGTGTGTGTGTGTATGGAGAAATTCCAAGGTTCATTTTCGAACTAGCTCCAGTTTCTGTAATAAAACATTTTCGATAGGTGGTTAAAGGGTATGGTGTGCACTCATTACTAAGATAAAATACAACTTATTACCCCAAAGTCAGCTGAGGCACATGCCAGCTCAAAATATTTAAAAATTTTCTGAACTCTTTTACAATGTAGACCAGTCCTCTGCATTATGATTATTCTCATATATTTTATATATAATATAATTGATAATTACTAGTAATATTATGGGCCTAGCCCTATTCTAATAATTTGTATTGTGTATAGTGTGTTCAATGTACTTAAAACTTTTAAACATTCACCAAAGTATTTTGAGTTTCATTGGCAATACTTTTAGATTTTTTCAATTTATTTGTTTGTTCACTTTTTTAATATATTTTTTTTTCTCAGAGAAAAGAAGCAGAAAATATTGGATATCCGAAAAAATGTGAAGGATGCTATTGTAGTAAGTTTCTATTTGTTTTTTTTTTTGTGGTTTTTTACATTGAGTTTAAGTAATCTCATTTGTTTATCAATGAAATTATTTCCACATTTATCCTGTGTGTGTGTGTGTGTGTGTGTGTGTGATTTCTTTTCTAGACAATAGTATCGGCCATGAGCACTTTAATACCCCCAGTGCCACTTGCCAACCCAGACAATCAGTTTCGAGCCGACTATATAAAAAGCATAGCTCCACTTTCTGACTTCGACTACACAGAGGTAAGGGGTCTTTTCTCAATCAAGTATTTGGTCTTTAAACATGAGAATGGATGGAGTGTTTATTGTAGCTATACTGTTAGTAGCTGCAGGTTGGGTAGTGGATTGCACACCACATTCATACTATGCATGCTAAATTAAGGAAAATATTCAATATAACAACAAATTACAATGTCTGTGCAGTCTATAAAAACCTTTTGGAACTAGAGCTATAGGTGGTATGCATTTTGGCTGAAGTCATCATCTTTTGTGTCCACCATATATCAGTACATATACTTGTCTCTTGTTCTATTATATATTTGGATGTGTTTAGACACCAGGGTGCTGTTGGTATCTTTTTTGGTTTTGTGTTGCTCTGTGTATAATGATTTCAGATATATTTTACTCTAGTATTGTATTATACTGTATTGATACTGTATTGTATCTGCACAATATATCTCATACCTTTTTGTTCACAAGCTCAATGCTTTGTTTGTTGGTAAAATGTGGTAATATGTTTATAGGCAAATACACATAGCAGCCACTTTAATTGAAACACCTTTACACCTTCAGTCAATCATATGGCATGAAACCAGCAGGGCAAGAGCTTCATTTAATGTAATTAATTATGCACGGATGGGATAAATTTAATTCCAGTGACAGTGATTCTGAATTTATTCAGGGGGGGACCTGCAAAAAAACCCAAAAAATTCAAGTGAGCATTTGGGGATATATATATATATATATATATATATATATATATATATATATATATATATATATATATATAAATATATATATATATATTATATAATATACAGTGCTCTCCACAATTATTGGCACCCCTGTTTAAGATGTGGTCGTGGACTTCTAAAAATTCTCCTGTTTTTTAAAACAACATAGAACCCAAATGCAAAAAAAGAGAAAAATCCAACTTTCATTTAAGTACATTACTTTGGTGGTAAAAAAAATCATACATTTAGAAGAAAAAAAAAACTTGAAATCATGTGTCCCACAATTATTGGCACCCCTAACAATTCCTCTGAAAAATGTAATTGTTTTTTTTTTTTAATATATTTTTCTGTAGTTGCTAAGGTTGGTCAGGGTATCTAGGGACTTTTAATTAGTAATTCATGATTTCCTGTTTCCCTGGGGTATAAATATGACGTGACACAGAGGCCTAATTCTCTTACCCATTTGTCAACATGGCAAAGACAAGAGAACACACCATTCAAGTAAGGCAGATGTGTGTCGACCTTCATAAGTCAGGCAATGGCTACAAGAAAATAGCCACTCGCCTTAACTTGCCGGTATCTACAGTCAGAGGAATCATTAAGAAGTATCAAACAATTGGAACAGTGACAAACAAGGCTGGAAGAGGTCCCAAGTTTATCTTGCCACAACGCACAGTGAGGAGGATGGTAAGAGAAGTAAAAAAAATTTCCAAGCTCACCGTCACAGAATTGCATCAAAGAGTGGCATCTTGGGGTCACAGAGTCTCCAAAACAACCATCAGACGCCAACATGCCAACATGCTGTTTGGGAGGCATGCAAGGAAAAAGCCTTTTCTCACTAACACTCACAAACGTAAACGTCTGGAGTTTGCTAAGCGGTACTGGGACTTCAACTGGGATCGTGTGCTTTGGTCAGATGAGACTAAGATTGAGCTTTTTGGCAACAAACACTCTAAGTGGGTCTGGCGTAAAACAAAAGATGAGTATGCCGAAAAGCACCTCATGCCCACCGTGAAGTATGGTGGAGGATCTGTGATGCTGTGGGCCTGTTTCTCTTCCAAAGGCCCTGGGAACCTTGTTAGGGTGCATGGCATTATGAACGCTTTGAAGTACCAGGATATTTAAAAAAAAAAACCTGATGGCCTCTGCCAGAAAGCTGAAGATGGGTCGTCATTGGGTCTTTCAGCAGGATAATGATCCAAAACATGTGGCAAAATCTACACAAAAGTGGTTCAGCAGTCACAAACTCAAGGTCCTCCCATGGCCATCTCAGTCCCCAGACCTCAACCCAATCGAAAACCTGTGGGGCGAGCTAAAGAGAAGAGTGCATAAGAGAGGACCCAGGACACTGGATGATCTAGAAAGATTGTGCAAAGAAGAATGGTCAAAAATCCCTCTCTCTGTGTTCTCCAATCTTGTGAAATGTTATAGGAGGAGATTAAGTGCTGTCTTGTTGGCAAAAGGAGGTTGTACAAAGTATTAACATCAGGGGCGCCAATAATTGTGGCACACATGATTTCAAGTTTTTTTTTTTCTTCTGATTGTGTGATTTTTTTTTTTACCACCAAAGTAATGTACTTAAATTAAAGGTTGGATTTTTCTCTTTTTTTGCATTTGGGTTCTATATTGTTTTAAAAAAAAAAAGGAGAATTTTTAGAAGTCCACGACCACATCTTAAACAGGGGTGCCAATAATTGTGGAGGGCACTGTATATATATAATAAACATAATCATGTATATGTCAAATTTCAGCAACCATTTTAGTATGTCTTTCTCAAGTGACAATACTATAGAAATTAACCTAGGATATATTTTAGAGTAGTCAATGTGCAGATTGTATAGCAGTAGCTGTAACGTCATTCCACCCTGCAAAGCAGACATGTCCTATTCATCATGTTTGTTTTTGTCTGTTTGACAGGCCATACATATTTGGGTATTTTGTATTAGAGCAGTTAAAAGTTGGTGCTTTGCATGCAAAAAAATGCCTAGGCTATAATAAGTTTGGTAACACCCTGAAACTGAGTTACAGTACAGTGGCCAGGTTCATACAGAGGTTTTCCAAGATGGTTTTCATTCAGAACAGGCTCGCGAGGATCGATTAAAGAAGAGTCCTCGTTCTGTGCCTAAAAGACTTCCGTTCCAAAAGACAGATGCATGAGTGCTGCAGCATTGCTTTAAAGGTTGCAGAAGTGGAAGGTCCGCTTGTCAGTGCTCAGACCATATGCTGCACACTGCAACAATGCGGTTTGCATGGCCGTCATCCCAGGAGAAAGCCTTTTCTGAAGCTGGCTCACAAGAAAGCCTACAAACAGTTTGCTTAAGACAACTTGTCCAAGAACATGAATTACTGGACAATGTCCTGTGGTCTGATGATACTAAGATAAAATTGTTTGGCTCAGATGGTGTCCAGCATGTGTGGCGATGCCCTGGTGAGGAGTACCAAAAACATTGTGTCTTTTCTACAGTCAAGAATGGAGGTGGTAGCATCATGGTCTGGGCCTGCATGATTGCTGCTGGTACTGTGAAGCTGCGGTTCATTGAGGGAAAACATGGATTTCAACATGTACTGTGACATTCTGAAGTAGAACATGATGCCCTCCCTTCAGAAACTGTTCCGACTGGCAGTTTTCCAACATGAAAAACGACCCCAAACACACTGTCAAGATGACAACTGCCTTGCTGAAGGTGAAGGTGATGAGGTGACGAAGTATGTCCCCAGACCTGAAGCCTATTGAGCACCTGTGGGGATTCCCTTAAGCAGAAGGTGGAGAAGCGCCATGTGTCTACCATCCAGCAGCTCTGTGATGTCATTATGGAGCAGTAGAAGAGGATTACAGCAACAACCTCGGCAGCTCTGGTGAATTTCATGCCCAGGAGGATTAAGGCAGTGCTAGATGATGTTCATACAAAATATTGACACTTTGGACACAGTTTTGACATGTTCACTTAGAATGTGCTTACTTTTGTTGCCAGCAATTTTGACAATATTGGCTGTATGTTGAGGTCATAATAAATAAATAAAAAAAAATAAATAAATAAATATATATATATATATATATATATATATATATATATATATATATATATATATATATATATATTGTAACGCGTTGTATCAGGGTCAAGGGATAGCTCACAACAGTGGTTTACTGATGCTGTTATTTGCTGCTTTTAGATGTAGTTTGTTCTCACCATTTTAATTGAATCCATCACTATGTCACGATGCATGCGAGTCACGAACAGATCCAGTGTTTAATGTTAAAACATTAAAGCGAAGGAGTGGTATGGTGTGGTGATGTTTTGCTGGTGACACTGGTGGTGATATAGTCAAGATTGTGAGCACACTTAATCAGCATGACTACCACATTATTTTGCAGTGACATGCCATCCCATCTGGTTTGCACTTCCTGTGGGACACATGGCCTAGTATACAAAAAATGGGACAATCATTTGTTTTTCACATGGACATGGATTATGTAAAAGCTATTTGTTGAAGCGTGAGAGGGATGGAGTGCTGCATGAGATGAGATTAGGAGTATGGTAAACGGTCAATGTTGACTGTAGATCTAGTGTTCAGCGAAGGGAACTTATTGCAGCAGATGAAAGACACACAATGCTTTCTTCCCTTCAATATCGGAAGATGTCCAACTGCATCAGCAAAGAACTGGCAGAAACCAGTGGGACCCAGGTATACCCATTTACTGTCTGTAGCAGAAGTCTGACCAGAATGGAAGAACTGCTGCCATAAAGTTGTACCTCCAACATGGAAACAAGGTTAAGCTACTCAACTTATTACGGAAACATAGGAACTGGGGTGCAGAAAAATGGTAGCAGGTTCTCTAGACTAGTGTTGTCATGATACCAAAATCTTATATTACAATACCAATACTAAATCGATATAATGGCAAAAAAACAACAGGACAAGAAATTGAATAATTTAACCTTAATATACACCCAGTGTTTGATGTCTGCTAAAACAGAGTAGAATCATTTAAATTAAAAATAAAATTAATATATAAATAAAAAATGAATTATGAATAATATTTTTTCTGCATAAGATAAAATTGTTGCAGCTGCTGCTATTAATACCATAGCTTTGTTTAAATAAACACCGGTTCACAATAGAAAGTTTTTTTGTTAACAGAACATTGAAAACCAGAACATGTGCATATTTTTTCTTGCTTATTCTTATTCTTCTTGTTTTTCATTTATACAGCTGTGTATTGACAATTATATAGTTAAGTCAAGAAGCTTTTTTGCCATTTCAATCATATATAGCTGACGCACAGAGGTGGGAAGTAATGAAGTACAAATACTTTGTTACTGTACTTAAGTAGATTTTTTTTCGTATACTTTACTTCACTATTTTTTTTTTACTTTCACTCATTAAATTTTTACACAAAGATTTGTACTTTCTATTTCTTACATATTAAACCAGCTTGTTACTTTAGTTTTAATCTATTTGGTAAAATATTTTTCTTCTCATTGCGTGTCATTTTGTAGCCCATCAACCTGTTTCCTGTAATTGTGCAGCTTTTTTAATCTATCATTTCAGTTTATTAGTATATCATTTCCTGGCTCTCACACACCACAGACGTAGACTAGTTTACTAAGATCACAACGAGCAGGGCAGAAGGCAACAAGAAGTATGGGGTTAATGTGAATAAGACGGAGGGAGTCAGCAATGTAAAAATGACTGAGAACAGAGACATTCCTAAACACCTGATCATGATCATCTCGCATCCATATTTGTCCATGCCCATGTAGATTACAGTTTATAAGTATTCATTTAAGGTACATTTAGAACAGATGAAAATGTGCAATTAAGTTGCGATTAATTGCGTTACCTCAGGATAATCGTGCGATTAATCGCGATTAAATATTTCAATCCATTGACAGCCCTAATATTATCATGAGGTGAGGTCCAGTTACCAGCGTGACACTAAAACAAATAGTAGTAATGGGTTACTTTTTTTTACTTAAGTACATGTCAGTGCCCAAACATTTTTACTTTATACTTTTTTTACTCAAGTTAGTCACTACTTCAACTTTTACCAGTGTATTTTAAAACAGTATCTGTACATCTACTTAAATAAAGTATGTGTGCACTTTTGCCACCTCTGCTGACGCAGTACACTGAAATAAATCGTTTCTTCTTAACCCTGGTGCTACATAAAAAAAAACATAGAGCTACACAACAGGACACAGAGCCAAGTTGTCCCAGCCACATAAAGTGCATCATGTGCAACCTAGTGCAAACAGCGCAGACAAAAGACAACACAAGACAGTGTAGAACAGATACACAAAATGCAAAATAGCGGCACCAGTAAACCTACTGTATAATGTGTTATACAGTACAATTTGCTAAAAGAGAACTGTAAACAAGAGTGTACTTTTAAATACATTGTGTGCACAATAATTAGGCACGTGATTATTTTGACCATATCATCATTTTATCCATCATTTCCAAGTCCAAACTGTATAAACTTGAATGTTTATTGGATTTAATGCATATCATGTGATGTATTTTGTGTAATGAGGGAGGGTGTGGCCTAAGGTGATCAACACCCTATATCAAGGTGTGCATAATTATTAGGCAGATTCTTCTCCTCAGGAAAAATAGGCCAAAAAAGAGATTTAACGGACTCTGAAAAGTCAAAACTAAAAAAAAAAAAAAATTTCACAGGGATGCATCACTCTTGAAATATCTAAGATATTGGGGCGTGATCACAGAACCATCAAACGTTTTGTAGCAAATAGTAAACAGGGTCGCAAGAAACGTGTCGAGAAGAAAAGACGCAAATTAACCGCCAAAGATTTGAGAAGAATCAAACATGAAGCTACCAGGAACCCATTATCCTCCAGTGCTGCCATATTCCACAACTGCAACCTATCTGGAGTGTCAAGAAGTATGAGGTGTTCAGTTCTCAGAGACATGGCCAAGGTAAGAAAGGCTGAAACCCGACCACCTCTGAACAAGACACAAGTTGAAATGTCAAGAATGGGCCAAGAAATATCTGAGGACAGATTTTTCAAGCGTTTTATAGACTGATGAGATAAGAGTGCCTCTTGACGGACCATATGGATGGGCCCGTGGTTGGATCAGTAACGGATACATAGCTGCACTTTGACTCAGATGCCAGCAAGGTGGATGTGGGGTACTGGTATGGGCAGGTATTATTAAAGATGAGCTAGTTGGACCTTTTCGGGTTGAAAATGGACTCAAAATCAACTCTGAGACCTACTGCCAATTTTTGGAAGACACTTTCTTCAAGCAGTGGTACAGGAAAAAGTCTGCATAATTCAAGAAGACTTTGATTTTTATGCAAGACAACGCTCCATCATATGCATCAAAGTACTTCACTGTGTGGCTTGCCAGTAAAGGCCTTAAAGATGAAAAACTAATGACATGGCCCCCTTCTTCACCTGACTTAAACACTGTTGAGAACTTTTGGGCCCTTCTTAAGCAGGAAATTTACAGTGAAGGTAAACAGTACACCTCTCTGAACAGTGTCTGGGAGGCTGTGGTTGCGGCTGCACAAAAAGTTGATTCTGAGCAGATCAAGAAACTGACTGATTCCGCGAATGGAAGGCTTGTGACTGTTATCGAAAAGAAGGGTGGTTATATTGGTCACTGGGGTTTTCTTTTTGAAATTTCAGAAATGTTTATTTGTCAATTTTGAGTTTGTTTATTATTCTCACTTTAACAGGTAAAAAAAAAACAAGATGGGAAATTCTTTGTTTTTCATTTAGTTGCATAATAATTCTGCACAATTAATAGTTGCCTAATAATGGTTAGATATTCTCTTAAGAAAGCCAAAACTTTTACTACTTAAATGTTCAGGTTTGAGGGTTTGTTAACATTTTTAATTGACCAAAACACTGTAGTTGTACAATAACAAAATGAATCCTCAAAAATACAACTTGCCTAATAATTGTGCACACTGTATAAACACAAATAGTTATAATAAAATAATATAAAATAGGTGGTGCTAAAGACATGGATGTGTGTGTAGTTTTAATTATAACAAATAATAATTATAGCAGATTAAGAATTATGAATACTGGTATCATATTTGCTATTCTGTCGCACTTTAAAATCAAGTTGGCATGTCTGTTGGCAAAATGCTATGCCAAGTTGGACATGTTGGCTCCCTTCCCTTACGTTGTTTTGTAACATTTCTTACAGAGGATTTTTTTTATGTAGGTTGGCTTGCTGTGACTGTAAACAATGTAAGCGAAATTATGCCATATTTAGTTTTGCAGCTACTTTATATACTAGCTGGAGTGCACCAAAAAGGGAAAAAACTATACGGCACGCACACAATGTGCTGTACCTACAGTTGCACTGCCCACACACTGCCCCTGTTGTTGCACAATGGTCAATCTCTCTTAAAGTATCAGTACTAATAAAACGAGTAATCGTATTATTTTTAAAAGCAGGGTATTGGGATACCCTGCTAGTACCAGTATATCGCAACATTACCCTAGACTGATGAGTCATCATCTGAAATTTTGGCTGTAGCGCAAAAAAATAAAAAAGTTTGTTTGTCGAAGAGCTGGAGACAGGCAACAGTGAAGCATGGCGAAGGTTTGGTGCAAGTTTGGGGGCTGCATTTCTGTAAATCGAGTTGGAGGTTTAGTTAGGATTATTCCTTCAAAAACTGTGTGCAATATACCTGAAATAATTGATGCTGTTTTGCAGGCAAATTGTGATCACACAGAATATTGTTTTAATTAGGATATTTAATTTATTCATTTACATTTAATTTTGTTAATGGATAAAAATAAACTATTAACACTTTAACAGTACACAAAAGTATTGGGACTGGCTTTTCCACCCATTTAGTGGTGCTTGAAAGTTTGAGAAACCATTAGAATTTTCAATTTTTCTCCAGAAATCATTAGAGGAATATAGAAAAATATATAGGACGGTTTGCCAATACTGAATGAACAATAAATTTGTAATATGTCAGTACATCTGTCAATAAACTCAATCTAAAAAAAAAAATGGGTCATTGCCTTGATACATGTTCTAAGTCATTCCAACACATAATGGTTAAAGAGGATTAAAAATTCTATTCTTTCATTCCATACTGTATCAAAATCATGGATGCAGCGATAAGAAAAAAACTAATCTTCATGCCACAGCCTGAATCTGTTTAAATCCCTTAATGGATTTATTTTTCTTTACCAGGTCAGTATGATTGCTTTTTTTAGCCTGAGGCTTTTCTAGGGGCTATAATATATATGAATGATTGAACAGGAACAGAATTACTTTGGAATGTCAAACATTAATCCACTAGAATTAGGAATGGGCTATAATTCCTTCAAGTCATTGTACAGGACTTATCAACAGTTACCAGAAATGTTTCCTTACATTTATTACTTGTAAGTAAGGGGGTCACACCAAATACAAAAAGCAAAGTTACTGGCAAAATTCTAGTCTATTATTGTATAGTGCACGAAACACTCAGGTCATGGCTGGCTATGTTTGGGGCTTCAGAATGCCCATGCTGACCCCAGTTAATCACCAAAAGTTGCTGCATGAGTATTAGAACTGGATAATAGGTCAGCTGCTAACATAGTGCTACCAGATACCACAGCAGACCTTCAAGCCACGTTCAGATAGAGTGGGTCAGAGCTGTTGCTCATTGCATGTTGTGTAAAAAAAAACAGCTTTTGAGATGCTATTCTTGAAGTAATTGATGGTTAAAAGTCGGTTTACAGATAAATGGAGATTAAATATTAAAACAGCTATTTGAATTTAACTATAACCCCTATGTAGTGACACCTAGATTATCTTGGTTAAAATGCATTTTGATTGCTAAATTTTAAATACATTATGGTGGTATACAGAGACAAAAATAACAAATTGTATCAGTGTCCAAATGCTTATGGACCTTAATGTAAACTAATTAACTTAATGACAAAAATATGTATAACACCTGCTGGTTCTTCATTGTTGCAAGAGTTAATACTCTCAAATCAGCAGGGAGTTTGTTGCTTGTCGGTGGCACACACCCTGTAAAACATATTGAAAGGAACCACACTTTAATATATATAATTATCTCAGGAGATGATAACCCATACTCCTTTCTTCTGCTTTTACTGGTATACACACACACACACACACACGGCTTAGTATACAAAAGCCATTTTCATTTTCTGATTTTGAGAGTATCTGGCAAGTTGAAGACTGTCAGTTCTTAGGAGCTTTTTAGAGGGACATGAATAGAATAGAGTTTATTTGTCACATAGACATTACAAAAAAATTATTTTCTTCACATATCCAAGCTTGTTTGGAAGCTGGGGTCAGAGTGCTGAGTCAGCCATGATTCAGTGGCAATGAACTATAAATGCAATAAACACTGCTATTCTATTCCCTTCCAAACAGACCCTGAATGAGCCCTCACTTATTTTTCCACAGTGGTTAGACCTACGGAGAGTGCAGGAACAATAATAGTTTAATTCTTGCAGGTTGTTTGGATCAAAATAATGGTAAATATAATGGGTCCAGAGGTTAGGGTATGGCTACTGACTGACAAACAGAACGACGAGACACAAGACAACACTTTAACGGTAACAAGGAAACTAAATTCACAGAGGCAGGAGAACATGGACTGTGGTTAAAAAAAAAAAAAAAAAAGGAACGTAAGAAAAATATACTCTAGGTATAGTCTAGCTAACCTAACTAAACAAAACAATAACAAAAAAATTCAAGAGGTGGTACTTAACCATTTAACCTACAGTAGGGTGTCTAGAAAAGTAGTCTTAACTGTTCTCAAACAAAGTGCTGTAATATATAACAGAATGGCTAACAAGGCTAATGACAGCAAGGGCAACAAAAATACATCTGGCAGACTTGGGTGGGATCTTGCTGTTGATTGGTCCCTTTCCTATCCACCATTTTATTATGATTGACAGGGGGCTCCACCTATAGTAGGACAACGGAGCACCAGAGACAGTGGAGCAAAAAGCACTGACGTGTAATACCAATCAAATTTCAGAAGGCATTTCGGAAATTGGTTATAATCAATGGACAGGTTTGAAAAGAAAAGAAAAACTTTAGATGACCTGCAAATCTATGCAAAAAGTCATGATGAGTAGCAAGAGAGAGTACTACGTATATATAATGATGTTTTATTTAATTATATTATTCTTATTCTTATTGTAACTCTGTGCTTGGACACAATAAAGCAAACAAAAACATTTTTTGTATATGTAAGCATTGATTAAGTTCTCTGTAATATGATTATAGAAGCATACCATGTTTTTGTAGTATAAAAAAGTTAAATATAACAATGTTACACATGTCTATATGAATGTATTACCTTTTTATGTTAAAGAGCAGTTATATAGTTAGCAGTTAGGTAAACTAGCTACAACTAAGTCAGTCTCTTTCTCTCTCTCGCTCGCTCTCTTTCTCTCGCTCGCTCTCTAAATGCTAGTTTTTTTGTATGTGTAAGCATTGATTAAGTTTTCTGTAATATGATTATAGAAGCATACCATGTTTTTGTAGTATAAAAAAAGTTAAATATACAGGTAGTCGTCGACTTGCGACCACGATTGGTTCCGACAGACCGGTTGTAACACGATTTGGTTGTAAGTAGAGTAGGCTATATGTACAGTACTGTGAAATGATGTTAAAAAATCTTCAAGTAGTATTTTATCATAATCTTCTTTCATTATCACAAATGATCACATTGATCATCATTGATCACAAATGTTGAGCTCATAAAACTAGGAGCTACTAACCATATAGACTGTATAAGACTGTAGAAAGAACATCACTTATAATCTTATACTCCAGTAATCATGTTAGTTCTCACTCTCCAGTGTTCTGTATTGTTGAAAGATTTATGATCAAACTCTTGATGTCACCCAAAATGAGGATGGGTTCCCCTTTTGAGTCTGGTTCCTCTCAAGGTTTCTTCCTCATAACATCTAAGGGAGTTTTTCCTTGCCACAGTCGCCACGGCTTGCTCATCAGGGACAAATTCACACCATTCACCTTAACTGTTGATTTGTGTAAAGCTGCTTTGAGACAATGTCTGTTGTGAAAAGCGCTATACAAATAAACTTGACTTGACTTGACTTGATTATTGTTATACTGTATATATAATCATTTTCTTTGTTCATTTTTTTGCCATTTGTATCATCTATATACTATTTTGTTTCTTACTGTCATACGCAATTGTGGTCGTAAAGTCGAATGGTTGTAAGTTGCATAGGTCGTAAGTCGACGACTGCCTGTAACAATGTTACACATGTCTATATGAATGTATTACCTTTTTTTGTTAAAGAGCAGTTATATAGTTAGCAGTTAGGTAAACTAGCTACAACTAAGTCAGTCTCTTTCTCTCTCTCTCTCTCTCTCTCTCTTTCTCTCGCTTGCTCGCTCGCTCTCTGATTTCTTTTTTCTTTTTCTCTCTTTGTCTATCTTACACTTTCTCCGTTCAAGGCAGTATAATGCACACTGGTTTCATTCAGTGTGTATCACGAGCCTCATTGAGTCTAAGCCCTCAAGAGTTTCTTCTTATCACTTTCTCTGTCTTTCTAGCTCTATGATTTGGTAGGTCAATTTGTTTTGCAAAAATGTACTATTCCTCTTTTTCCATTCATAATTTATTTGTTTAAAAGTTTTTAAAGTTAATTTGTAAATTACATTTATACATTATAACGCTGTTGCTATTGATTATTTAAGCAATCAGGTGTTCTACCTATTCTCCTCTCATAGAACGTGGCTATGCTACCTACGCTAGACATATAGCAGAAACTCGAATAACGGTGTGATTTTCTTGGTCTTTACTCTTTACTTTTTAGTAAAACTAAAAAATACAATATATTAAAATATAAATTAAGAAAATATATGAAATATATTGCGGATGGTTTTGGCACGGGACGACTGCATCTTTAAGATTCCTGAGAATAAAGAACTACCATTTCTGAAATTGCTCTCAAAAAGAACTCGGTGCTTCTTTGGTCAACGATTTTCAGTTTTACTTTAAGAAACAGTTTCTCTTCACTTCTAAAGGTTTTTACAACAAGTCCAACTGTATTTCTTGGAGCTTGACTCTCTGTTAAAAACACATCACCAATTTTCACATTTGGTTGCTCATCAGGCCACTTTTTGCGCTTCTGTTGTGTTGAGAGATACTCCCTTCTCCATCTTCTCCAACTGTATAGGTGAGACACTGTACTCGTTGCATTTATGATTGCCATAACTTTAGCCATTAGGGTTGCCAAAACCTCATGAGGCGTGTGGGTTTTTAAATCAGCATAGCATCCAGAATTTGTCTAGCAACTCCAATGAGTCTCTCCCATGATCCCACCATATGCGAAGCGTGGGGTGGATTGAATGTCCATGTGCATCCTGTATCGCTAAAATAACCATTTCACTATGACGTTCACATTGATTTTCAACTCTTTGCAGGCACCTATAAAGTTGGTACCTCTATCTGATCTAAGCATTTTTGCTGGACCACGGATAGAGAAAAATCGCCACAATGCATTGATTAAATTTATGTCTACGGCAAGTTTCATCAGCTTAATATGCACTGCTCTGATAGGCACACAAAAGTTACTGCCCATCGTTTTTAATCTGCACTGCCACCTCTAGTAGGGTGTGTGACTACACTCCATGGGCCAAAAACATTAATGCCCACGTTAGTAAAGAGTGGTCCAGTTGACTTTCTATCTGCAGGCAAATTTGCCATCCTTTGAGTCTGCAATTTTACTCTCAGTGTGTGGCAGATAATGCAATTTTTAAATGATGCTGGAGACGTTTGCTCCCTATTATTCAAAATCCAGCAGCTCTGATGGCTCCGTCTGTAAATTGTTGCCCCTGGGGTGCTACTTGGTTATGATAGTCTCACACCAGAAGTGTGTCAGTATGATGCTTTTCACTTTGAGACAGGTCTGGTGAAGATATGTGACCTCCAAATCTTAGTAAATTGTCAATTGCTGGATTGAGTTTTTTGAGGTGCTCCATTTAGGAAGGACAATTCCCTTTTTAATGCACACAAACTCTTCCATCAATGTTTTATGATGCACACATTGTGTGACTGTGTTTTTGGCAACCCACTGGTTTTGTTGCAGCGATGCCAACAATTCCAGTGGATGTCATCTTTTTTTTTACCACAACAGGATCTTGTAATATGGATTAGTTGAGCTATTGCTTTACAGAGAGTTTTCTAGCTAGAGAACCTCTCAAATCTGTGAGATCTTAGCTGTGATGCAGAAATGTTTGTTGCCTGAACTGAAAGGTCCGGTTGAAATTCAGCATTAGTTTCCACCAACTCGGATGCCTCAGTCAATTCTTGAGCATCGCTTTGAAGTAGAAAATGTGGTCCAGCAAACAATGATGTATCCTGCAACCGCTCTGCTATTGTTGGTAGTCACATAACCCCATTGGTCAGGATGTGTTGATCAATCTCATCCCTAATAATTTCAAACATTTCTTTTGCTAGTACAGCTGCACACATCTCCAGGCAATGCACTGTGTAAGCTAAATAAGGGGCTAACTTTGCTTTCCCCATGAGAAAACCAAGTTGGCATTGGTTATTAATGCCCACTACCCTAAGGAAAGCCACTGCTGCTATTGCAATTGTGGTTGCATCTGAGAAGAAGCACAGTTCTTTGTGTGGCAGAGTGGAACATGTATGTACATGTATGTATGCACATGTATGTGTTTGGCTTTCTGTTGAAACAGGGGTGTCCCAGTCACTTTGTTCTGTTGAAAGTTCCCTCAGCAAGACTTCTCCCCTCACTACAAAAAGAGCCAGAAACCCAAGTGGGTCATATAGGCTATTCACTGTGGCTAGGACACCCCTTCTTATAAATGCCTTCTCTTATTGATTCATTTGGAAGATAAAGCTATCAGTCTCCAGGTTCCAAGAAAGACCCAGGCTGTGAAAAGGCAATTACTCAACTTCTAGTTCCAAGACCTTCAAGTCTTTGGCATGATCTTCCTTGGGGAATGCTTACATTATAGTTTTGTCGTTGGATGCGATTTTGTGTAATCGAAGATTTAACTCTGCAAGCAGTTTTTGTGTGTTTCTCAATGGCTTCCTTCGGAGTGGAGACTAAAGTTAATCCATCATCTACATAAAAGTTTTGCACTACGATGTGCTTTACGTCAGAACCACAATCTTTTTATCCCTGTGGAGCTGCATGTCACATGCAGTAAATTGCCACTGCCGGTGAAGGACTATTTTCTCAGTTATCCTTTTTTTCTAGGTTGTTCTCCTCATACCATATGAATCACAAATAATCTCTGTGGTCTTCTCATACTACAAAACAGTAAAATATCTGCTGTACATCCGCTGTTGCTGAAATGTTCTCTTTTCTGAACCTAATGAGAATGCAAAGACCTAACATGAAAAGGTACCAACTCTCTCTTCCTTGATATATGGGAGGGGCATACTCTGCATGGTAATTGTCAAAACGTTTTTGCATGAATTCTATGAACTGATGTTTCATCTCAGGTTTTAGCTAGAGTTCTGCAAAGTGATGTAAGACGTTTCATAGCCTGATCTCTGTTATTTGCCAGTCGAGACCTTGGAGAGTGAAAGGGTAATGGTGTGACCCAGCTGTTTGCAGAATACTGGAAGACATCATAGTCCATAATTTCTGGAAAAGATTTATCCTCCACAGACAACCAAGGCTTGTCGTCATCTGGAGTATTTAGAAACATTGCACAGCCTAGTTATCACAAGTTATCAGTAGTTTTTCCATCATAATCTGGTAACATGTAATGCTGCTCTAATATTCTGTAAACACTTTCTCGCACTTGAATCTGCTTTGAGCAAAGAGTGAGATATGATGTGCGCCTGTTACTGAGAATGTGCGTTTGATAGACATTCACACTTGAGGATCGATGCGCTGTTTCCAGACATACTTCCCCAACTACAACCCATCCAATATCTAGTCACTGAGCATATGGAGCATCATTGGGTCAGTTTTTTGCTCTCTAACTTTGTGCACTCTCAGAATATCTCGTCCTAGAAGTAAGAGAATAGGAGCATTGTGATCAAAAGATTGGATTTGATTTGCAACTGGCTTTAGATGAGGATAATGCTGAGCTGTGTCTGGAATCTCTGTTCTATCATCTGGCAGCATATCACACTCTATCAACATTGGCAGTGAGAGTTTTGTACGTCCAGCTATAGATTTTGCCACAAAGTTGATGGCTCTCTGGTTAAAGGTCTGTTTTATACCAGCACAGGTGTTAGTGTATCGCTCAAAACTAGCTTTGTTCTCAAAAAGAGGAAAAAACTCTGTCTTGGCTAAAGACCTATTACTTTGTTCGTCCAAGACAGCATACAACCTAACTGCTTTCTCTTGTTTGCCAACAGGATACACTAACTAGACAAAATTTTTAACATGACTAGACTCACTACATCTCTATGCAAGTAACTGAGGTGCACAAGCTATCTGTCTGCGCCCCGCATTGCTCTTTCTCCTTGGTAGGCCTTGCTGGAATTGAGACTGCTGAATCTGCGTGCAAAGCTAACGCGTCAGTTGCTAAAACATTCAAAACATTCGTTTGTTCTGAGATTGTTTGACTGCAAGTCCAACGTTTAAGATGACACCTCTGTTGGATGTACAGTTACAGCACACTTTCCACTTAGTTTAAGTATTTGGACCCCTGGACTATCCACATGTCTTTGAGGCTTGTGGGCAATTTCTTCAGCCTTTTCTCAGCCTTTGCACACTAAAGTTCAAGAAGAATATCTCCTATATCTCTTAATTTCTGTTAGTCTTTGTTCGGCAATTTTTGGACGTTCTCAATTTTTCTTAGAAGTGCATCACTTCAGGTGTTTTATAGCATTCCTAATTTTAAGCGTTGCCAAGCCATTCTGACTGCTGCTGCTGCTGCTGCTGCTGCTGCCTTAAGAACATGTACGGTTCTTTTCACCTGTTCGCATGCGTCTTTCCTTAACCATTTTATAATTAAATCTAACTCCTTTCTGCCTGTTAGATTCAGTTCTCTAGTTGAATTAATGAAAGAGGATTTCCATGCCCGGAACTGACCATTTCACGTCTGAACAGATATTTACAAAGATTTGATGTGACTTGTGTTTCTGGAACATATTGTGAGGAATAAGGGAATGGTATTCGTTGAGCATCCTCATTTTCTGATTTTTTCATTACACTAACCTTTGTTCTATTTGCGAAGCAGTGATTATTTTTTTTACATCTACATTAGGTGGCGCCAGCAGGGAATAATCAACTTTTTCTGTCTGAAGGTAATGGTGGCTTAACATTGGTATCTAATGGCTAATCATTAAATGGCAACAACTCTTGAATGCTGTCAGACATACTCACAGGTATGCTGAGTGACATTGATTGGCGACATGTCAGAAACTTCTTTTAACTGAAGTTCACCACTTTCAAGGTCTTCATCTGCTTCTTCATACACTGCTGTTTGGGATGAAGCGACTGCTGCTGCACATTCAGCTTGTAAGATGTGCAAACTAGCATCCAAATCTGCTTTTTGTTTCATCATACTTGCCTCTTTCTATGCATTGGCAATTTAAGTGCATGCTGCAACTGCTTTCGCTCTGTCTCTCACTGCTGCTGACCTTTTGCTTGACCTTTTTAAAGATAATGACCTAGACGATTGAGATTGTGTTTCCATCTGTTGGAGATGATCTGTGGATCCCGTCATAGGCTCCCTTTTTTCAGTTGGTTGACGGCTGGCTCCTTGTTGTTGCTCCATTGTAAGTTGTACCTTCTTTTTAGGAGGAACTCTCTTTTAGAAGACTTCAGCATCATTAGCTGACTTTTAATTTTTCTGCCCTCATAGAATGTGGCTATGCTACACTAGACAGATAGCAAACACTCGAATAATGTCCCAAGGCGTGATTTTCTTGGTCTTTTACTTTTTTGTAAAACTGAAAAATAAAAAAAATTCAATATATAAACAAAATATATATATGAAAACATGAAAAATATTACGTAAATTCAGTAATGCTGCTTTGCTAGTAATAACACTGTCCTTTAAACTTGCTTAAAATTTGTAAACTTGTTTACAGTCAAATGTCTGTTTTCCTTTTCTCATGTTTCTGGAGGTAATAGAGCACACGCAGTTCCGCAATATTAAAGGCATTTTAAAAATAAAAGTACCAGAAGAAATAACTCACTATAAACTTTCTTTCGGCTTCTCCCATTAGGGGTCACCACAGCAGATCATCCATATTTATGATCCGCATGTTCGATTTGGCACATTTTTTTTTTTATGCCCTTCCTAATACAACCCTCCCCATTTATCCGGGCTTGGGACCGGCACTAAGAGTGCACTGGCTTGTGCAACCCTAATGGCTGGTGTTGGTTACCTGACCGGGGATCGAACCCGGGCCGCAGCGGTGAGAGCGCCGCATCCTAACCACTAGACCACCAGGGAACCCAGAAGAAATAATTCACTATAATACGCAAAAATCCAAATGAGATTTTTAAGGACAGGACACTCCCAAATATTCCAACGATTAAATGAGTAATCGTATAAGAAGTACATTTTCTTTATTAAGGAACAATACTAAATATACAAGAGAAATAAAAGACGTCTTTTAAATGAACAAGTAATTTGTTTCCTTTTTAGATTTTCTTTTAAATTTTATTGCTGAAATTGCATACAAGAATATATGTGAAAACTAAACCCATTCACTGCATTTTAGTTGCCATATTACATCAAAATGCAAATACAAATATATAAATAAAAAAAATTATAAACATAAATATAAAAATACATTTCAAAATACTAAAGAAAACAGTAAACACACTGTACATGTTTTTTTTTTGTTGTTTTTTATTTTAAATGATCCCAAACTTCAAAACAAACATTTCTATTTCTCGTAAACTTTTCTGGTGCATCCACTAGTAACCATTTTGTTGGCCTGAAGTTTGAAGCTGTTGGTGTATGAATGACGCCTCCTCTGCTTCATCTGTTTTGTTCTGTCTTTTCCAGAGATGATTGTTAGACAGAGGTCTCTTCAGGAATGGCCTAATTTGATCCCATGGGTTTCTGTTGATTGTAGCTTATTTCATTTTCAATGTGTAAAGCTTTCTCGCACTACAGGGGGGGAAAAGTCGGAATTGCAAAGAAAAAACTCGGAATTGTGAGAAAAGTCGGAATTAGGCAAAACTTTTTTTATGTGGCAGTCTTCCATATAACTCTTCTCCTTGCCCCTGTCTGTTTTCCGCCACCTTTTAATCTGCAGTGTCTTCTTTGCAGAGCCATTGTCATGGGGAAATATTGTTTTGTTAGATCTTTCTTGTAATTTTCTAGGCTATGTATTTGATTATTGCTTGACAAAATAAAGTTACCTCTACTGTTGACTTTTACTAGATGTAGTCAGGACTACAGTTGATTTGACTTGACTATGTGTAGTAAAGTGGGGTAAAAGGATGCTGAAGGCTAGCTTGGGATAACAAGAGAAAAAGGTTTTAATTTTCTGTGACCAGGGCAGGGTCTGTACTGGAAAGTGTGGTCCATTTTATAGTCAAGCACTACTTCTTAAAAACTTTTCAAGGGAATTGACGGGAAAATATGTGAATAAACTGTGAATTTACAAAATTATGGGTTTACAAATTTCAGGGAAAATAAATGTAGCTGAAAAAAATATTGCAAGATAATCTTGGTTGAAATTTAATCAAATTTCAGTTGAATCTTTACCCTGCACATTCATCAATCACATGCACAAAGCCACTTACTGCATGACTATTGAGGCCATACCCCTGTCTGTTCTGTTTGTAACTTAGTGTGCAACAAAATTATACAAATAATTAAATCAGTCAAAAATGCTATTTTTAAAAATCTTTATTACCGTGATTTCCGGACTATAAGCCGCACCCACTGAATTTTACAAATATGTTTATTTTTAACATAAATAAGCCGCACCTTTTTTTAAGCCGCAAGTGTCTACACTAATGTACTTTACACAGGCTTTAACAAAAGACATGTTACACACGGTGTAACGGGTGAAATATGTGGCGCTTCCTTTAGGAGCATAGCAGTATTTTGGGAATAGCATGCCAGAAGCGAGCTATCCCTTTACCCTGACTCAACACGTTACACAGCTTGTATCTAAACAGTTGCCGACTAAGAAAGTAATTGTTCACTGTCTTCCTCCTTCCTTTCACAACTATTTCTCTCGGGAATTTATCTTTTGGCATCGTCGTGCGTTTTAAAATCACCCGATGTAAGTTTATTCTCCCGATGTCGTGCAGCTCAGAACACATTTCCATTCGGAAATTTCATTGGTCTAATGTTATGGGGTTCAGTTTTTTGTCTTGAAGTTTGTAAAACCGGGAAAAAACATAAATAAGCCGCTTCTTTGTTTAAGCTGCGGGGTTCAAAACGTGGGAAAAAAGTAGCGGCTTATAGTCCAAAAAATACGGTAGTTTGCATGCATGGCAGCTTATGACCAAACACATTTTTTTTATATTTGTTTGTATATGATATAGTTTATATACTTTTCCCCAAATTTCAAATTAATAAGCTAGGCCCAACACAGAGTGCAGCTTTTACCTGAGTGAAAACCTGTAGGCATAATTCTGTCCTCTACTTCCACTTGTCCAGTTGCACACTTCTTTTGGTTTACTGTCCCAGTGTCTTGGCAATTTTGGGACAGTCCTTGAATGTGCCACTTCCAGTTATTACTATAGATAATAACATCTAAATAGGCAGTCGGTCAATCAATCAAAAAATTTTTAATAATCCTTAAAAATTAAAAAAATATGGGGAAAAACCTCAATGTTTGGCAATATTTGGTAACTGTCTTACTTTTACTTAGTCAAAGGTGTACCAGAGAATTAAGTTGTCATCATGTGGGGGTGGTTCTCCCCATTCCCCATGCTTTCTTAGAGTACTCGTGACATTTAAATCTCAGCAGTTTCTAACCAGTTAATAGTTATATTATGGGCATATTCCACCTCTCGCAACCATATAGCAGAACGGTTATATTCCCTAAAGAAATGCTGAAATGCTAGCTAATTCATTTGCAATATTAGTGGATAGGTAAGGTGGGGACTATCCTCCACATCGATTGTATGTTCGCCCAAATTGAATAGTTACAGCCACTAAGGGATATCCATGCACATACCCATGCACACATCTCATATTCAGCCTGCATGCTGTACCCAATGTTAAACCAGGCATTGGTGAATTGAGGTACTGTGGTTCATTGGGGATCTGGACAAATTCCAGCATTGAGCGAGAAGAAAGACACAGGGAATAATAAGCAAGAGGGTAAACACCGGTTTGGGAAACTGGCTTGGGGTGATTGGCTCCAATTTCAGTTAATAATGCTGTTCTGGATTACAGCTGACCTGCTGCAGAATTGCCTGCTTTAGGTCGGGGTACACTAGCAGTTTGGCAAAACAGAGCATTGGTTTGCAAGCTGTGCATCCCTGGAAATCAGCAGCTTGAAACTGCCACGCTTTAGCAGCATTTTTGAACAGTTTAATCAGTGCTTCATCATGATCCTGCGGATCTGCTGGTCCTCCACTTCAGCTTGGAGCAAGGCATGGAAACACTGTTACTGTTTCATCCACAGCTCAAGAAGGGCTTGATTTTGGGTTCCTTCAACACAACACACACATTCACAGTGTCCTTACTTTACTCTGATATAAAGCCTCCAATAAAAACCTCCACCAAAAAATAATTTCTAAGCACTAAACATTTGTTTTACTGATGCACTCAAGTCTCAAATCAAGCAGGAAAATCCACAAGGATGCACACATCCAACGATTGTACTTCCACATGGATGGTTTTAAAAGTTCCGGTGTGGTGTTCTGATGATTTACGCAACTCATAATTTATGTTTGAATGCTTTATGTTGAGTATTCTTTCACTAATAATAATAATAATTTGCATAAGGCATCTATATTTGTCTTGTTCCCATGTTGATTTGAGTGTTAACAAAATATTGAAAAAGCTTAAAAAGTATTTTTTAAGGTACATTCATTAAGTTGCGATTAATCACGAGTTAACTCATGACAATCATGTGATTAATTACGATTGAATATTTAATCAATTGACCGCCCTGGTTTTAACACCAGAATGGTTTGGGAAAGAGAAAACTGTTGGCAGGTTATTATTATTATTATTAATATTAATAATAAAAGTCTTATTTTCTGACAGACTTTTCAGTGTTATCACACACACAGAGAGAGAGAGAGAGAGAGAGAGAGAGAGAGAGAGCATTCATTAAATGATTATCAAGTCCCAAGCTTAGAGACTTAGGGTTTCAGTTTCTATGCTCTTTGTGTCTTGTCTTTTTGCTGATCCTGTATTTTGTGCTTCTATTCTTTGGTCTGGATATTTGCTCAGTGCTGTTAAATTCAACATCTTGGGTCAAGCTGAGAACTTTTCTGGAACTCCCTTGTCCAATAGATAAGGAAAGGAGGAAATGAAGAGAACTCTTTTTTACACAAAAATGGTCTGGTATAATGTACTATTTTGTTGAATCAGATATGTGTGGTTAGATAAGTGGCATGTGACTAGCATAGATAAACAAGAAGAAAAACCTAAAAGAGTTTGATGCTACAAATGATGGCACACCTCCTTTTGGGCAGTTTCTCCCATTCTTCTTTGCAGAACCTCTCAACTCAGCTCTATCAGGCTGGATGGGGAGCGTCGGTGCACAGCCATTTTCAGATCTCTCTAGAGATGTTCAGTTGCCCTGTAGCCACTCCTTTGATATCTTGTCTGTGTGCATAGGGTTGTTGTCCTGTTGGAAGATGAACCCAGTCTGAGGTCCGGAGCACTCTGGAGCAGGTTTCATCAAGAATGCCTCTGTAGATTGCTGCATTCCACTTTCCCTCGATCTTGACTAGTCTCTCAGTTCCTGCTGCTGAAAAATATCCCCACAGCATCATGATGCCACCACCCTGCTTTACTGTAGGGATAGTATTGGCCAGGTGATGAGCAGTGATGATGGATGTTTGTGCAGAAGTGATAAGGGAGACAGCTAAAAAGGTGCTGACATCTGGAAATAGAAAGGAAGACAAAGTGACATGGTGTTGGAATGAGGAAGTGCAGGAAAGCATAAGGAGAAAGAGGTTGGCAAAACAGAATAGGGACCGGCCTTACTCTGGACACTAAGGAACAAGAAAAGGATTTGTACCGATTGGCCAGGCAGAGGGACCGAGCTGGGAAGGATGTGCTGCAAGTTAGAGCAATAAAGGATGGAGATGGAAATTTGTTGACTAGTGAGGAGAGTGTGTTGAAAAGATAGAGGGAGTATTTTGAGCAGCTAATAAATGAGGAAAATGAGAGAGAGGGAAGGTTGGATGGTGTGGAGTTGTGAAGCAGGAAATGGAAGGAATTAGTAAGGAGGAAGTGAGAGCAGCTATTTAGAGGATGAAGAGTGGAAAGTCAGTTGGACCAGATGACATACCAGTAGAAGCATGGAGATGTTTAGGTGAGATGGCAGTGGAGTTCTTAACAAGATTGTTTAACAGAATTTTGGAAGGTAAGGGGATACCTGAGGAATGGAAAAGGAGTGTGCTGGTACCGATCTTTAAGAACAAGGGGGGTGTGCAGACCTGCAGTAACTACAGGGGAATTAAGTTGATCAGTCACACCATGAAGTTATGGGAAAGAGTAGTGGAAACCAGGCTGAGAGAAGAGGTGACCATCTGTGAGCAGCAGTATGGTTTTATGCAGAGGAAGAGCACCACAGATGCATTATTTGCTTGAGAATGTTGATGGAGAAGTATAGAGAAGGTCAAAAGGAGTTGCATTGTATGTTTGTGGATTTAGAGAAAGCGTACGACAGGGTGCCAAGAGAGGAGTTGTGGTACTATATGAGGAAGTCAAGTGTGTCAGAGAAGTATGTGAGGGTGGTGCAGGACATGTATGAGGACAGTGTGACAGCAGTGAATTGTGCAGTAGGAACGACAAACTGGTTCAAGGTGAAGGTTGGACTGCATCAAGGATCGGTTCTGAGCCCTTTCCTGTTTGCAGTGGTGATGGTCCGGTTGACGGACGAGGTCGGACAGGAGTCTCCCTGGACTATGATGTTTGCGGATAATATTGTTATTTGTGGTCAGAGTAGGGAGCAGGTGGAGAAGAGCCTGGAGAGGTGGAGGTATGCGCTGGAGAGAAGGGGAATGAAAGTCAGTAGGAGTAAGACAAGAGTACATGTGTATGAATGAGAGGGAGGGCAGTAAAGTGGTGCGGTTACAGGAAAAAGAGGTGGTGAAGGGGGAGGAGTTCAGATACCTAGGGTCAACAGTGCAAATTATTGGTGTGTGTGTTACAGAAGTAAAGAGAAGAGTGCAGGCAGGGTGGAGTGGGTGGAGAAGAGTGGCAGGAGTGATTTGTGATAGATTATTTGTGAAAGTAAAAGGAAAAGTTTATAGGACTGTGGTGAGACCTGCTATGTTGTATGGTTTAGTGGCAGTGGGTAAAAGACAGGAGGCAAAGCTGGAGGTAGCAGAGCTGAAGATGTTGATGTTTTTGTTGGGAGTGATGAGGATGGACAGGATTAGAAATTAGTTTATTAGAGGGTCAGCACATGGATGTTTTGGAGACAAGGTGAGGGAGGCGTGATTGAGATGGTTTGGACATGTGTAGAGGAGAGACACGGGGTATATCGGTAGGAGAATGCTGAGGATGGACCCGCCAGGAAGGAGGAAAAGAGGAAGACCAAGGAGGCGGTTTATGGATGTGGTGAGGGAAGACAAGATGGTAGTTGGGTTGAAAAAGGCAGATGTGGAGGACTGGGGGTTATGGAGACAGATGATCCGCTGTGGCGACCTCTAATGGGAGAAACCGAAAGAAGAAAATGATCAAATGTTGAAAGTGAGACATTTTGAAAAGTCATGTCAAATATTGGCTCATTTTTGATTTCATGCGAGCTACACATTCCAAAAAAGTTGGGACAGGTAGCAATAAGAGGCCGGAAAGGTTAAATGTACATATAAGGAACAGCTGGAGGACCAATTTGCAACTTATCAGCTCAATTGGCTGTGATTGTGTATAAAAAGAGCCTCTCAGAGTGGCAGTGTCTCAGAAGTCAAGATGGGCAGAGGATCACCAATACTGTTCTGTGGTCAGACGAATCAAAATTTGAAGTTCTTTTTGGAAAACTGGGACGCCATGTCATCCGGACTAAAGAGGATTAGGACAACCAAAGTTATTATCAGCGCTCAGTTCAGAAGCTTGCATCTCTGATGGTATGGGGTTGCATGAGTGCGTGTGGCATTTGCAGCTTAGCCTCTGGAAAGGCACCATCAATGCTAATAGGTATATCCAAGTTCTAGAACAACATATCTCCCATCCAGACGTCGTCTCTTTCAGGGAAGACCTTGAATTTTCCAACATGACAATGCCAGACCACATACTGCATCAATTACATCATGGCTGCATAGAAGAAGGATCCGGGTACTGAAATGGCCAGCCTGCAGTCCAGATCTTTCACCCATAGAAAACATTTGGCGCATCATAAAGAGGAAAATGCGACAAAGAAGACCTAAGACAGTTGAGCAACTAGGAGCCTGTATTAGACAAGAATGGGACAACATTCCTATTCCTTAACTTGAGCAACTTGTCTCCTCAGTCCCCAGACATTTGCAGACTGTTATAAAAGAAGAGGGGATGTCACACAGTGGTAAACATGGCCTTGTCCCAACTTTTTTGAGATGTGTTGATGTCATGGAATATAAAATCAACTTATTAACAATCAACCCCCTGGACCCACTGGTCACTGGTACCTCAGGAGCATGTTTAACTTGACAGAGGTTGAGAATGAGAGAAGAAGAGAAGAGAGGTGATAGGGAGAGAGAAGTAAGGATTGTTATGCATTCTCATTGTTTCATAAATGTTTAATAAACAGTGTGGTCAGGGTGCAGGTAGGGACTCTGGCAGCATAACTAAAAGGGAGAGCCAAAAGGTAACGCAGACATGATGGATCTCTAGGATCAAAGATGGCCCGCCACACTTCCACCAACAAATCTGAGTAAATGCATGATTGTGGAAGGATGACAGCATCCAGATATCCCAGTTTACCAAAACACTATATCTATGATCCCTTCAGGACTGCTCCTTTACCTAAGAAAACCAATTGACAAAAGTATTATTGTATTTAAAAAATTACATAAATTACATTTTGTTTAAATTATGAAAATCAGTGTTTTGATTTACAAGATTAACAGAACATTGCCAGTCAAATGCCATCACAGCATTCTCTTTCACAGATGCATACATGTCCCATAATCCTGTACTTTAGACAGTCTTATGACATGGTCCTAATCATTCTCACCTGTGTCTGGTTATGCTTTTTTAGCACCACTATTTAAGTTTGAGTGTTTGTGTCGAGCTTTACTTATTGTTACTATCACTGTTGTTGTGTGCACCATGCCAGCATTTATTGTTTGTTAGTTGTTTACCTTGTACCCAAGTTGATGTTTATGGTTCATGTGTTTATCATTTTATTTATTTCGCCTTTACTTTAAATAATGCATTACCAGGATGTTTTAATATGTGACCGTAACACACTGTCATACATGACAGTATGTTCTGTGTTACAGTGATGCTAAATGCTAAACTAATAAAACAAAGTAGAGGGCTTCAAAAATCTAAATTTTTAAATACTATCTAAATATTATCAAAATTCAGATTATATTTACAGACAAAACAATTAGAGAAGCCTATTATTACTTAAATAATAAAGCATGCAAATAATTTATTTTGGAAAAAAAAGAAAATTATCAAGAAACAACTGTTGTACTATAAACCACACATCGAACAGTTTTGCCAAAAAATAAATAAAAAATTCATTAGCAGTTGACGAAAAACACTGGAAATATGTTATGAAAACCAAAAATCCCAGCAATCACTAACATCAGCAACAACTTTCACAGGCCACTGGTGAAGTTGACATTTAAATAAAACTTAAAGAACATAAATATAGAGGTGATATCATAAAGTGTAAGCCAATAATCAGCAGTAATAATGAAAGTTATTTTTTGCTTTGTAATGCATATCAAACAAGCTCATTAAAACTAGTTGTGTTGTTTAAGTAACAAGAACCTGCGCAGTTCATATAGTTGTGCATTATTATTTTACCATGTTATGTAGGCCAGTCAAATACCATGGTAAGCAGAATTAGCATTATGCTAATTCTGCTTAAATTCCTGTTTACTCAGCCTCTTGTGTCTAGCGAGAAATGTAATTATTTTGCATTCTCAATTTTAGAATAGTAATATATAGGGATGCACCGAATATTCGGCCACCGAAAAGTTTCGGCCGAAAATGGCCCAAAAGTGCATTTTCGGTTTTCGGCCGAAAGACTTTGATCACCGGAAGAACACGGCCGAAACAGTTTGTTGTGATGACGCAAACAGAAACCGCTGCCTGCACGTGCTTGTCGGTGTGGACGTATTTCAGTATATCTGAGAGAGAGACCCACGGATAGCGATTTGCAAAACATGCAATGCCGAAATTTCAAGAGGGGGTGCGTCTGCAAAGACTTTCTCCACGTCGGGTTTAATTTATCACCTGAAATCCAAACATCCTGATCGCTATGCTGAATATGAGAGGAACGGAGCACAGAAAAGCAAAACCCCTCCGAGCATGCGCACTCCGTCTGTGGTGGACGTTTTTGAAAAGGCAGGAAGTTTCCCCAGTGATAGTGTTGTATTGTTGTATCTTTAAGCAGTTGCACTTGTTCTGAATGCACTTTGTTTTTATGAAAGAACATATTTAATTTTACAACCTTTCAGCAGGCCAGAGGGCCTGTACATTATTATTTAATGTACACGAGTACATTTAAGTTAAACATTTAAGTTTGAATTTTAATTTATTTTATCCTGTGCATTGTTGCAATGTGCTATAAATAAATATTTTCATAATTTGTAATTGATTTATTCTTTGAAACAAAAATTGAAATGCCTTGATTTTAGTAAGGTTAGTACACAGTCATAGCCATAAATGCAATGGTAATAATAATTGGCATAATTTCTTTCGGTTTTCGGCCTTGCTTTCCTCTTTTTCGGTTTTCGGTTTCGGCCAAGAATTTTTATTTCGGTGCATCCCTAGTATTATATGCTAGTATATCTTTATTATAGTAATATTAGGCATGTAGCTTTTTTAAGGTTGCTAAAGAGTATGAGCATAGAATGCAAGATTACTTTTTACCCATCACTTTTTCATCCTTATGCATACATCTTTACATGCATACAGTTAAGCACATCTTATTTTTACCAGACAGAGGGACAGTGTCAGAATGAGTGTCCTTGTTAGCAGGGATTAACTACAGTTAACAAATGATCATTTCTGAAGTCATAATGGGTCTTCAGTAAATTTCAGTGTTCTACTTTAAAGTTATACAAACATGAATTTAAGTCAATCTAATAAATTCTACAGTATACATATTAGATTATTGTGATTGAGCCTGTGCTTTTGAAGCAATTGGTAGTGTGAAATATTTTTAGGCTTGTATCTGTGGTTATATTCATATGTGCTTATATAGATTAGATTAGATTAAATTAGATTCAACTTTATTGTCATTACACATGTACAAGTACAATGCAACGAAATGCAGTTTGGGTCTAACCAGAGTGCAATAACAGCAAGTGCAGGATATAAAGATTTAACATGAATTTACATAGTTAAATAAAATAAAGACTATAAACAGTAATTTAAAGATGAATATGTACTATAAATGTTGTTTACAGATGAATATGTTATATAGGTAAAACACAAAATACAGAGTAGTGTATATATATATGTACTATAAATATAATTACAGATGAATATATATGTACTATGAACAATAATATACAGATGAATATATATATATATATATATATATGTATTATGAACATGCTATACAGATGCCTATTACTATACACAGAGATTTACAGAAGAATGTGAGCGGTGAACATAATAATATTGCTATAGCTATAAACAGAGGACGGGTATATATACAGTGGTAATAAGTTTATGGTGAGCAGCAATACAAAGAACAGTGTGCAAATGAGCAAGGTTTGTGTAAACAGTCCGTGCAACAACAAAGTGTGAGGTGAGGAATGATCAGTGTCTTGGTGAGCATAAGTTTTGTTCAGAGTCCATTAGCAAAGAGTGTGAGGTGTGGGGGGAATGTAGTAGTGTATCAGTGAGTGTCAGAGTTCACTAAAGAGACAGCTCTAGGAAAAAAAGCTGTTCTTTAGTCGGCTGGTCCTGGTCCGGAGGCACCTGAAACGCCTGCCAGAGGGCAGAAGAGTGAACAGTCTGTGGGCAGGATGAGAGGAGTCCTTAAGAATGCTGCGAGCTCGACGCAGACAGCGTTTCTTTTGGATGTCCTCCATGGCTGGGAGTGGAGTCCCTGTGATGCGCTGGGCAGTTTTCACCACCCGCTGCAGTGCCTTACGCTTGGCAGCAGAGCAGCTCCCATACCAGACTGTGACACAGCTGGTCAGGATGCTCTCTACTGCGCAGCGGTAGGAGTTCACCAGGATATCCGAGGAGAGCTGATTTTTTTTAAGTGTCCTCAGGAAAACGAGGCGCTGGTGAGCCTTCTTGACCAGGCTGGAGGTGTTGATGTTCCAAGACAGGTCTGCCGAGATGTGGATCCCCAGGAACTTGAAACTGGAGACACGCTCAACAGCCATCCCGTTGATGTGGGTGGTGTCATGTGTGCCTCTTGCCTCCTTCCTGAAGTCCACAATAAGCTCCTTTGTCTTGGAGGTGTTAAGGAGCAGGTTGTTGTTGTTGCACCATGTGGCTAGGTGCTGGATCTCCTCCCTGTAGGCAGTCTCATCATTGTTGGTGATGAGACCAATCACGGTAGTGTCATCTGCAAACTTGATGATGGAGTTAGATCCATTCACAAGCCTGCAGTCGGAGGTGAAGAGGGAGTAGAGGAAAGGGCTCAGCACACAGCCCTGTGGTACACCAGTGTTGAGTGTGATGGTGTTGGAGCAAATGGAGCCAGATCGAACCTGCTGGGGTCTTTTGGTCAGAAAGTCAATGACCCAGTTGCAGGTGGAGGTGTTAATGCCCAGATCTAGAAGTTTGCATATTAACTTGGATGGAATGATGGTATTGAATGCTATAGTGAGTAACCAGCTGATGTTATTCTTCATAAAATCATGCAATGCATAATATTTTTTTATTGACATTAATAGCTTTCATTGTACTTGCAGGGTGACTATAAAGGTAATGCAATGTTTTAATGTGAAAAATATTTAATTCAGAGGTCAGCTTGAACAGTTTAGTGTTATATAAACACATGATTTATATGGATTCATGGCATCAACTGAGGGGCTGGTAAGGCAATGTCTAGAATATCTTATATAGATGTATGCTATATACATCTATATAAGATATTCTAGACATTGCCTTAGCAAGGTTGTGTATGTGTGTGCACTTTTGTGTAGGTATCTTTCTGTTCGTGTGGGGATCTAGGTGTGTCCGTGTCCCTGAACTCCATTATATATTTTTTTTATGTGGGGGGGGGCAACAAGTTTGAACATGAGGGATGCCCTCAGCAGCAGTGGCTGTCATTATCACTGTCTCTTGAGTGCTCTGCTGGCTCTACTTACTTCATTTCTAATGACTATTTTGTCTTCTCCTCTTTACTAATGAAGGCTCAGGTAGAGTGTGTTGCTGCCAAATAAAAGACCATTAATGGTTCTTAAGGTTTTGTTTTCATGTTTTACTTGCCTCCCACGACACCATGGCTTGTCACACCAAGTTTTCCAATGGGATTGCTTCATCTCTTAGCATGCAAGAAATGTTTGAAAAGAGTGGAGTCCCTCTTTGCCTCATTACTGTTATTAGCTAACAAATCGTTTTCTTTGCATACATTGCAGGTTTATAGTGCCAGGATCAGGTTGGTTTCTGCAAATTAAGTATAATATAAAAATTAGTCTTAGACAAGGGATGAGAGAAATCCTTTCACTTTAAGCCTTGTAGAGATGGTATTATTTGGGCTGACTCCCTGTTATAATCTGTTTACAGTACATGCATATTTGCTAAAAAGATATTCAGCCCTGTTACTGTTATTACAATATTAGATGTATAATTACATATTATACATATATTTATATGTATATTTATATTATATTCACAATTTTTTTTAATGAAATGATAGTCATTGCTAGGGCTGTTCTTTATCATGGTTCAATTAAGTTAGCCATATCTTTTAATAATCAATGGATTTTATAAATTTGAAATCCATCCAGTTACAGTATTTAATTTATACTAATGACCAGGTAATTTTGAGGGCCTTGCTCAAGGGCACTAAAGTGACAGCTTGGTGGTGCTGCATCTTAACTTTTCTTCAGAGGTTCATCATCGTAACCAATGAATGGCCACTTTTTCGTGCTTTATTTATTTCTGTAGTTTGCTTTAGTTTATTTGTTTTACAGTGACTTCTGTGTATTTTCATAATACAGTGGAACCCGGTTATGTCGATGTCCTAGGGGGTCGCCAAAAAGCATCGATGTAACCGATGATCAAGATAAACGAAAATCAAAATGGCGGCAATATATTAACGTGCTTGATATTTCTTTATGTACATGATGTGCGTTAATAAATGAGAATGTGTTTTTGAAGGGTTTTTTACACAACAGCGTTGCCGCGATTTGTTTGATGAAGGCATGCTATAAAAATACATACAGTACATGTTTATCTGTCAGGAATCCACCTGCCATGCCCCCTTCGGCCCCCTTCGGCCCCCTTCAGCGTGTCAGGTGCTTTCTCAGCCGCTTTCTCTGAAGCTCCGCTTCAATCGCGCACATATGGTGCTCGTTTATCATCATCACCAGCTCCTATTTAAACTTCCACACTCTCACTGTCCGTTATTGTTGGTATATGTTGGTTCACGGCGGTCGTTGTTATCGCTCATGTGTATCCCGGTATGTGCCTTCCCACCGGCACTCTCTCAACGGCTGCTCTTTTCTTCCCAATGTGCATCCCGGATTCAACCAACCCCCATACCCCCATGGATAAGGCTGAAAATTATGTGGCTTAATTAGTAGCTGAACTATGCTTGTGATATAAAACATGGTTACTAGTTAGTACATGTTTACTTGTTTTCATTTAATGTTTTATGAAAGCCTATACTGTTTTATTTATGTGAAAGTTGATAAGGCATAGAGAGTTTTAGAAGTTAGAGGCATAGAAGTTTTAGATCAATGAATTTAACCAAAAACAGTTTAAAAATATATCTATACACACTCACAACCAGCATGGCCAATCCAATGTGCATGCATGTGTCTAAGTGTGCCCTCAAGTTGGCGCTATGGATTCAAGATTTAAGATTTTTCATTAGTTTTAACTTTTTTAATTTCACTACAAGTTTTATCCTGCATATAACTATGTTTGTGACATAAAAAATCTTGATTCTTCAATCAATAGCGCTAGCCACTTCAGTGTTTATGCATATGCAAAACAAATCTTATATTCGGTATGGAGTGATTAGCCACGCTGACATTACGCTAAATCTAGATTATTTATTTATATATATATATATATATATATATATATATATATATATATATATATATATATATATATATATATTATTATTATTATTATTATTATTTTTTTTTTTTTTTTTTTTTTATAAATACCCCTCACATTGTATGTTTTTAAGTTTAAAAATAATAATAAAAAAATGCTTAAAACATTCAAAGTGCAAGGCGGAGACCAGACAAAATTGCTATTTGCCACTTTATACGTTCCTGAGGAAACAGATTTTAACTATGTTCTGCACGTAAAAAGGATTGCATTTGGCACATGTGTACCGAATTGAAAGCCCTATACTGAAAAATTACGGTATGAATACATATACCATTACACCCCTAATATGCATCCTTACAAAGTTTGGATTTCTTCAATATTATGTACGCTGTTGAAAATTAAAAAATATTAAGAAAAAACACTGAAGGAGTAGGTGTGTCCAAACCTTTGACTGGTGGTGTTTATATACATACTTACAGTGCCCTCCACAATTATTGGCACCCCTGTTTAAGATGTGGTCGTGGACTTCTAAAAATTCTCCTTTTTTTTAAAACAACATAGAACCCAAATGCAAAAAAAGAGAAAAATCCAACCTTTCATTTAAGTACATTACTTTGGTGGTAAAAAAAATCATACATTTAGAAAAAAAAAAAAAACTTGAAATCATGTGTCCCACAATTATTGGCACCCCTAACAATTCCTCTGAAAAATTTAATTTTTTTTTTTTTTTTTATATATTTTTCTGTAGTTGCTAAGGTTGGTCAGGGTATCTAGGGACTTTTAATTAGTAATTCATGATTTCCTGTTTCCCTGGGGTATAAATATGATGTGACACAGAGGCCTAATTATCTTACCCATTTGTCAACATGGCAAAGCAAGAGAACACACCATTCAAGTAAGGCAGATGTGTGTCGACCTTCATAAGTCAGGCAATGGCTACAAGAAAATAGCCACTCGCCTTAACTTGCCGGTATCTACAGTCAGAGGAATCATTAAGAAGTTTAAAACAACTGGAACAGTGACAAACAAGGCTGGAAGAGGTCCCAAGTTTATCTTGCCACAACGCACAGTGAGGAGGATGGTAAGAGAAGTAAAAAAATTTCCCAAGCTCACCGTCACAGAATTGCATCAAAGAGTGGCATCTTGGGGTCACAGAGTCTCCAAAACAACCATCAGACGCTCTCTACATGCCAACATGCTGTTTGGGAGGCATGCAAGGAAAAAGCCTTTTCTCACTAACACTCACAAACGTAAACGTCTGGAGTTTGCTAAGCGGTACTGGGACTTCAACTGGGATCGTGTGCTTTGGTCAGATGAGACTAAGATTGAGCTTTTTGGCAACAAACACTCTAAGTGGGTCTGGCGTAAAACAAAAGATGAGTATGCCGAAAAGCACCTCATGCCCACCGTGAAGTATGGTGGAGGATCTGTGATGCTGTGGGCCTGTTTCTCTTCCAAAGGCCCTGGGAACCTTGTTAGGGTGCATGGCATTATGAACGCTTTGAAGTACCAGGATATTTTAAATAAAAACCTGATGGCCTCTGCCAGAAAGCTGAAGATGGGTCGTCATTGGGTCTTTCAGCAGGATAATGATCCAAAACATGTGGCAAAATCTACACAAAAGTGGTTCAGCAGTCACAAACTCAAGGTCCTCCCATGGCCATCTCAGTCCCCAGACCTCAACCCAATCGAAAACCTGTGGGGCGAGCTAAAGAGAAGAGTGCATAAGAGAGGACCCAGGACACTGGATGATCTAGAAAGATTGTGCAAAGAAGAATGGTCAAAAATCCCTCTATGTTCTCCAATCTTGTGAAATGTTATAGGAGGAGATTAAGTGCTGTCTTGTTGGCAAAAGGAGGTTGTACAAAGTATTAACATCAGGGGTGCCAATAATTGTGGCACACATGATTTCAAGTTTTTTATTTTTTTCTAAATGTTGGATTTTTTTTACCACCAAAGTAATGTACTTAAATGAAAGGTTGGATTTTTCTCTTTTTTTGCATTTGGGTTCTATGTTGTTTTAAAAAAAAAAGGAGAATTTTTAGAAGTCCACGACCACATCTTAAACAGGGGTGCCAATAATTGTGGAGGGCACTGTATTTACTATAATCTAGATTAATGTTTGATAGGAAATGTACTATAGATGATAAATGAAAATTATTGTTTTCTTTTTGTGATGTGGTGCATTTTATTGCTGCTTTGTTGTTTTTGTAACTGATTGTTTTGGTTTATTGTGATGGTTATGTGATAAGACCTCACTGGGGGCTTAATTATTGTATAGTTGTTTTTATTCTCCCAGGAAGCAATAGAGAAAAACAAGTCTTGTTCTAAAAGTCCCCATCCTCCAGTGTTACTCCTCCCATGTTCCATTCCCTTGTGTTTGCCTCCTTATATCTACTCAGTAGTTTAAAGATGAGTTTTATTAGAATTTTTTGATAAAATGCACACATTATGTGCTGTTACTTAAAGGATAACTATTGTCTTTATCCAGAAAAATAGTTCATTATCAGACAAAATCTGGGTTATTAGCATATGTTTCTAATTACTATAGTATAATTATTATTAGTAATATTTGATGAGCATTTATTGCACATAGGGTAAATGATAAATTACCATAAACTGCCACTCTTTGGGATGCAGCATAGCAAAAGATGAAGTGTGTTTTTTTTTTCCAGAATAAACTCAAATAAGCTTTAATTATTTTTTAAATCCAGAGCGCTAATTGCATATGCACGTGTGCATAATGAACTGTCTAGTTTTAGTAACTTACACAAAAGTGTGATGCCACACAAATATATTTTATAATAGTGATTTAAAATAATAATTGCTAAATTAAGCACTATAAGCCACTTTGTTGTGTCGACAAGTTGCTGGCCATTAGTGTTGTGATTTACCAGGAAATTATATGTTGGTTCACATACATCAGACCTTAAAGATTTGGGGTTATCTTGCAGTTTATGCTTGCTGCTAATCATAGCCATATTGATGAGCTATTGATGAGCTATATCATATTTTTTTATTCTAATATGCAAATATTCAGTAGATGCAAGCATCTAAATTAGGACTGTAGCTATAGATTATTTTACTGATCAAGTATTTTACTGATAATTCCAACGATTAAATTTTAAGTGAGATTACATAATGATGTGTGATAACTGCAATCATAACTGTTTTTTCTGTTTTATTAGAATCTTACAATTAGAAAAAGAAAGGCGCCACCACCACTGAGTGCTGGATAATCCTTACTAAATCTAGAATAAACAACTGCTCTTTTAGAGGATATTCAGAATATTTAAATTAATAGTAATCATCAACAAATAACTTTTTGTCTAGAGGCTTGAAATTTACCAAGGAATTCAAAATATTGCCATAGGGGTCTGTACATAATAATTAGTTGATTTGACATTTTTGGTGGCTAAGTAAAACATTTTTTTATTGATGCTTATGTATATACACATTACACATTGTTTTTAAACATTTAAGTAATTAGTAACATTTATTTACAATAAGCTCTTTAGATGTAAGAGAGCTAATATTAAAGATAATTATATCGTACACACCCTGAACACTTTTTATTTGTCTTGCTTAATGCATTATTCTTTTTTTAAGTTCTTGGCAAATACCTCATTCTCTAAAATGAGTCCAGAAAAGTAAAATAAAAACCGATGTTAATTCATTATCTGTTGGAAAATGTGTTTTATGTGTGTATCTAGTGGCCTTATGCTAAAAGCAGTGGAAGCATGAACAGTTAATAAAAAAGTCTACTTTTTATTTTACCCCTGCATGGATTGCTTTGGTGTTAATTCACAAAGTCTAGAGGTTCTTCATACATGCTGTATATAATAATAATAATAATAAATATTAAGTAATTAAGTTAACATAAAACATGTATTGACAATATTATCCAGTCAATATAATTCAAAATCTAAGTGAAGGGTGTTCACTACCAGTCAAAAGTTTGCACACACCTTATTGAATGTTTTAATTTAAATTCTAAATTAAAAAATTTAATTATGGTAGAACACAAATGAAATTGTGAATCTTCATGAATCTGATTAGTGAATTCCATGAGTGTGCCAAGCTGTCATCAAAGCTATATATATAGCTTAGTATGTATAGTATATATTTTGCACATTCTAAAATATAAAACATATTCTGGGTTGTTTAACACTTTACTGTTTATTGCATAATTTCATTTGAGTTCTTTTAGAATTTGTATATCATCAGTTTAATCGATTGATCAAGTATGTGGATAAGAAGTACTTTTTCTTCATTAAAAATCAATACTAAATATACAACAGAAAATAAGACGGGTCTCTTAAAATGAACAAGTAATTTCCCAATTTTAGAAAAATTTACATTTTATTTCTGAAATTGCACACAAGAATATCTGTGAAAAACTAAACCCATTTAGTGAATTTAATTGGCATATTACATCAAAACGCGAATACAAATGTGAATAAAAATATACAAATCCATTTCAGATTGCAGATAAAAATAAAAAATAAAAAAAAATAAAAAAAGGTAAACACACTCTATAGTGTTTTCTTTGTTTTACAGTGGAACCCAGTTATCTTGCCCTCGGTTACCTCGACAACCCTATTAAGTCGACATTTTTGAAGTGGAACCGCCAAATTCTCGGTTTTTCTAAGCATTTTTTATCGGTTATGTCGCCGAACCCTAATATCTCGAGCACAAGGGGGGGGAAATTTGCCATTTAACGTCAGTTATCTCGGTGCAGCCGCAGAAGAACTCGCGGAAGTGTCGGAAAAATCAAGTCTTACAGCTGCTACAGGTGTTGTATTGTATACTGGTGAATCTCTGCTGTTAGTTAGTGCACATATGCCTTTTGTTGTTAAATGTTATGCGATAAACGGGAGGCGAAAGCCGGGCTTGGTAGGAACGTGAGATGACCAGCAAAATCATAGAATGAACACCGGCAGGATCGGGGGGGGGGAATCCACAGTGCGCTTTGGGAAGAAAAGAGCAGCCGTTGAGAGAGTGCCGGTGGGAAGGCACGTACCGGGATACGCATGCGCGATAACAACGACCGCCGTGAACCAACATATACCAACAATAACGGACAGTGAGAGTGTGGAAGTTTAAATAGGAGCTGGTGATGATGATAAACGAGCACCATATGTGCGCGATTGAAGCGGAGCTTCAGAGAAAGCGGCCGAGAAAGCACCTGACACGCTGAAGGGGGCCGAAGGGGGCGTGGCAGGTGGATTCCTGACAGATAAACATGTACTGTATGTATTTTTATAGCATGCCTTCATCAAACAAATCGCGGCAACGCTGTTGTGTAAAAAAAACCTTCCAAAAACACGTGCATGCACATTCTCATTTATTAACGCACATCATGTACATAAAGTAATTTCAAGCACGTTAATATATTGCCGCCATTTTGATTTTCGTTTATCTCGATCATCGGTTATCTCGATGCTTTTTGGCGACCCCCTTGGACATCGACATAACCGGGTTCCACTGTAGTTTGAAACGATTCCAAACTTTGGAAACTTCCTGTCATTTTTTTTCTATGGAAGCCCGTTTCTGCCTAAGCAGGATTGCGGATTGCGAGGAATAAAGTTGGAATTGTGAAAAAAACATTCTGTTCAGTATTACTGTACATTGTTGAAAATACAACCCTAATTGCAAAAAAGTTTTGACACTCTATAAAATGAATATAAATACAGAATACAATGATGTTAAAATCCCATAAACCCGTATATAGTTCACAATCAAATATAGGGAAGGGCATCAAAAGTCTGGAAATGAAATCATGAAATGAAAAATGCAACATATTACACCTAGAACTGTTGAGCAGCTAGAATCCTACATCAGACATCACATTTCTTTCCCGAAAACTTCAGCAACTGGTTGCCTCAGTTCCCAGATGTATATGGACAGAAGACGTAACGCTACACAGTGGTAAACATGGCCCTGTCCCAAACTTTTTTTGTGACCTGTTGCAGCCATCAAATTCAAACTTACCTTATTTTTTCTTTAAAATGGTAAATATTCTTAAAATAAATAAATGGCAGTTGGTGCTCTAGACTGATAAAAATTTAGTTTTATATATATATATATATATATATATATATATATATATATATATATATATATATATATATATATATATATTTTGTATTGTGAATACAATATGGATTAAAGAGAATTGCAAATCATTGCATTTTGTTTTGGGAATTGGGGTTATAATAAACAAAGAAAAAACATTAGGAGAATGTGTCCAGACATTTTGTCTGGTCCTGCATGTTGAGACACACGTGTTTAGATTAACATGACTTTATTATAAAAAATCCATACCACGTGTTTTGCAATGGTCCAGGAAACAACTTTTCTTATTCTGTTTATTTTTTTTAACTGGCTGGTTGAGTTTTTTAGTATGATATAAAATTGCCCACAGATCTAAGGCAATAACTAAGTTAACAACACTATTTGTAACGCTAAAGAAAAATTCATGACTTTTCATTAATTTTTTTCACAGGAGTTTTTTGAACATGCAAAAGAACTTTGGGATGATGAAGGTGTGAAGGCCTGCTTTGAACGGTCCAACGAGTACCAGCTCATCGACTGTGCCCAATAGTGAGTGCTAGTTTTTATGTTTTACTATCTGGAAATGAAATACATCAAAACATATACAACTTTTTTTTTTAACTCTGCATTTACTTGCTTTGTACATCCTAAAACACTAAATCAGTGGTGACATTGTAATAATGACAAATATTATATATTAATGCATTATATGTCACTTTTGATTATAGTTACTGCACATACCTGATCAGTTTTAAATTAAATGTGGATATTTATACATGGAGAATTAGTAAGTTGTGGAAGTAAACCAAAGTTTGAGAGAAGGTAGGAAAACTATACATGTACATTGTAAATAACACGCTTTTTATTATTTTCCTTTGCCTGATGGGTATGACTCTCTCTAATATTAAAATTTACAATACGATATGGAATATGACAATATATACATTAAAAAAGAAAAAAGAATACTGAAAAAGTGATAAAATAAATAAAAACTGATCATCAAATCTTAGAACAATATAGGTAAATAAAATTACAGTTGAAAAAATAAACTCTCGCCTGATTCTCTGTCAGCCATGTCACCCTGTGCCATCACACGGAAGTGAGTATAGCCTGCTTCCAGTTTTTCTGCAGCTTCTGGCACAGAGCTGACAGTTGTGGGTGGTTTAACAACCTACATCGGCCTCCCATCTTCTTTATCAGACAATAAATCTAGAGTTCCAGAGACGTCTATCTACATCTGTTTGGAGGACCTTACACCTGGACTCCAGCAACATACTAGAAATGTAACCCCTGAAAAAGCTAATAGTATTATGAAAGAAATAGCAATTGGAAATTAATAGAAATCAATATTAACATTTATTAAATTCTTTAACTTATTCATTTCTTTGTTTGTTTTTGGCCAAAGCTTTAACTGACTCTCTCAGCTATGCATTGTCAGGCTAACCTATTGAATATTTCCTCTTCAGGGTTTCATATTACTTTCAGGATACTGAAAAGAACAAAAATATATTATTAGCAACACTTCATTAAATGTGTAATTCATCATCTAAAAGTGTACTTAACATTTAAAATACCTTTAAAAACATCTGGGTCAGCATCAACAAACTCACACAAACCCTTCAGAAGGTGTGAGGTCACCTTTTGATTGTGGGGGGAATTTACTCTGTAAAGATGAGAAATCCATACATGATTATGTGGAATACACAATAACCATTTAATGCAGAATACCAGTCTGAGTACAATGGAGTAGAAAAAACATTGCAAAAAATCTCGAGCAATCTATATATGGAAAATATTTTATACACTTCCACAAACAATGCTATTCCTGCTCTGTACCATTCATTTAACAGACACGCAAATATTATTTGTTGGATTCTCGTGATGTCACTACCCCCACATCGAATGAGTGAAGGGCATCACGAGAACGTAGTTCCTATTGGTTGTAATTTGCTATCTGAAGCACATGGAGCCATGTTGGGTTGTATTCATTAAAAAAACACATGATTGCCAGCTGGTCAGCACAGTCCCTGAGCACTCTCCCTGGTATACTATCCGGGGGTATTCCATGAGTTGACTGTCTTCCTCAAGTCAGCTGTAGCCAGGCAGAGCACCTGCTCGTCAGGGGTGGGAGGGGACTTGCATGCTTGTGTGCTGTTCAGAGCTTCAAGTCTTGCATTGAAGTCGTTTAACATGTCAGGGCGATAAGGTCACTGTTGTTGGCGTGTGATGTGAATTTGTAGTCAGTTAGGGCCTGAATGCCCTGCCACATGTGTTTGGGGTCCTTAGTATCATAGAAGTAATTGTTTTTTTTTTTTTGTGCATACTGGTGTTTTACTTTCCTGATGGCTTTGGAAAGCTGAGCCCTTGCTGACCTGAGAGGTCCTTCTACCCCCAACTTAAAGGCAGCATCTCTCTCTGTCAAAGCAGGGAATGGACCTCGCCAGTCATCCACTGCTTCTGGTTAGCACACATGGTTGTTTTTTTCTCACAGAAACCCTTCAGTGGCCTGTATGCTGGGAGTAGCAACACACAGAGGTTATAATAGAATTATGCAGGTTTTTTCTTTCTTATTTATTTTATTGTCTTTTTAAAGTTGCATCATCAGACATGCATTCCTATTCAAATTTACTGTTAATAACGTATTTTGGACAGTTTATATGTTTACTTACAAAGTACTAACTTTTGTTGCCAGTTATTTTGACAATAATGGCTGTATAATATTTTAGGGTAGTCAATGTGCAGCTTGTATAGCAGTACAGATTCAGTGTCCTCCAAAAATAACTCAACATAGACATTATTGTCAAAATAGCTGGCAACAGTGAGTACACCCTAAGTGATAACAGCTGTATGTCTCTTAACCATGCAAAGCCATGGCAGTTCCCTCAATGAACCACATCTCCAATGTACCAGCAGCTCTCATGCAGCCCCAGACCATGATGATACCAACATAATGCTTGACTGTGGGCAAGACACTATTTAATTGGTACTCCTCACCAGGGCATCGCCATACATGCTGGATATCGTTAAAGCCAAACAAGTTTATCTTAGTCTCATTGGACCACAGGTCATAGTTCCAGTAATTAATGCTCTTGGACAGGTTGTCTTCAGCAAACTGTTTGTGGGCTTTCTAGAGAGCCAGCTTCAAAAAAGTCTTCCTTTTGTGACTACAGCTATGCAAACCTGACTAAGAGGACCTTCCGTTTTAGCAACCTCTATAGCAATGCATTTGTTATTTAAAGCCAGCTTCTGCACCTGACACAAATGGAACCCATTTTGAAAAACCTCTGTATGACCATTGCCATTATACTGTAACTCTGATTCAGGGTGTTACCGATCTTCTTATAGCCTTGTCCATCTTTATCTTACTTCTTTGCCATGAGGTGCCATGTTGAACATCCAGTGATAAGTGTGAGGGAATTTTACTCAAAGCACCAAATCTTTACTGGCCTAATACAAGATACAAAAATGTGTATGGTTCTGTCAAGCCCACAAAAACATGAATGTGATAAATAGGACATGTGGCTTTGCATGGTTAAGCAATGTACAGCTGTTAATACTTAGGGTGTACTAACTAATGGCTGTATATTGAATTATTTTCAGAGAACAGTAAATCTATCCTGCTATACAACCTGCACATTGACTACTTGAAAATATATCCAATTTTCATTTCTATAGTAAGAAAATGATCCCATGTCTTCCATTTCTCCTGCACAAGTCTCTTTATATGACACAGTTTCAATTATCTCATCAATCCAATCTTCCAAATTAGGGGTTTTGGGGCATTTCCAGTTGCGTAAGATCACCCTGGGAGCTGTGATACAACCAATCTTATTAAGGGTAAATGCATTTTTTTGTTATGTTGTATGTTATGCCTTGGTCACATGTCTTACCTCCATCCGCTACCTTCCTAAAGCTTAATTTACTGTTCTAAAATTAGTAGGGTGGTGTTAAATCCCTATCCTTTTTAGGTACCAGTGTTAATGCTTTCATAAAAGTACTAGGTAAAACTTCAGCTTCAAACGCCTCTTTATCATAGGTAGCAAAAGTACACACCTTCTTCACTTAAGTAGAAGTGAAGAGTATTTCATATTTTAAAAATACTTTGATAAAAGTTGAAGTGTTGACTATATTTTTTTACTCAAGTTTAAAAGTAGCCATTACTACTACCTGCTTTAGTGTCACACTGGTAACTAACCCTTACCTTGGATTAAAATATTCAATTGGGACTAATCGCATGATTTAATTGAGTTAACTCACAATTAATCGCAACTTTAATCACACATTTTTATCTATTTTAAATGTACATTAAATGAACACTCCAAGTTTTAAATATTCTAATTATTGTGTGCATGGACAAATGTGGATGCTTTATGTAAATGTATGTTTATTATTAGTGAAACCATAGTCAACACAGAGCATGAAGACAAAATATTCTGTTACCGTATTTTTCGGACTATAAGCCGCTACTTTTTCCCCACGTTTTGAACCCCGCGGCTTAAACAACGAAGCGGCTAATTTATGGATTTTTCCTGGGTTTTTCCCGGTTTCACAAATTTCAAGCCAAAAAACTGAGCGACATAACATTAAACCAATGAAATTTCCAAACGGAAACAAAAAAAACCGCACCTCACCTATGTTCTGAGCTGCACGGCATCGGGAGAAAAAACTTCCACCGGTGTTGATTTTTAAACGCACGACGATGCCAAAAGATAAACTCCAGAGAGAAATACAGTAGTTGTGAAAGGAAGGAGGAAGACAGTGAACAATGAAATACTTGGTAGGCTACTGTTTAGATACAAGCCGTTTTAGCGTGTTGAGTCAGGGTGAAGGGAGAGCTCGGTAACTCCATTTGCAACAGAAATCATATAAGCACAGACAGTTTTCCAAAACGCGTGCTTTTTTATTTTTCTTGCAACAGCGTTATGGGTTAGTCAAAGAAACTTAGAAATGAGCATCAGAAAATAATGAGCACATAATCCTCAGTCTCGCACGCACACACGCAGTAATACCGGAGGAATGCAGTGACGTGCTATTCCCAAAAGGCCGCTCTGCTCTCAAAGGAGCCACAACATATTTCACCCGTTACACTGTGTAACAGACACTTTCTTTCGGTAAAGCCTGTGTAAAGTTCATTAGTTTCAGTGTAGACACCTGCGGCTTATACACAGGTGCGGCTTTGTTATGTTCAAAATAAAAATATTTGTAAAATTCAGTGGGTGCGTCTTACATAACGGTGCGCTTTATAGTCCGGAAATTACGGTAAATGTTTTAAAGTAATTATGGTGTTTTAAGTTACATAAATCATGAGGACGCCAAACAGAACCTTTGCTATGTTTCTACATGGACGGTTAATGAGGTTATACCAAAGAAACTGTACCTCTTCTAAATTTCATACAGATTACATAATCTGAGAATAATTTAAATTCATTTCGGCGTTATGAAAAAAAAAATGCCACAAAACACTCTTAAGTGCCGGATGTGTGCATCACGGTCGATTTTGGTGCTTGATTGAGACTTGCCGCATGAGTAAAACAAATGTTAACTGATTAAAAATGTATTTTTAATTTATTTTTATTTATATCTGAGTAAAGAAAGGACTTTGTGAAAAAACGTGTGTTGTGTTGAAGGTTTTATTTTAGCATCATAAAAAACGGAAATACGCGCTGCATTAATCGCACGTTAATAAAATTAGTGCAGTTAAAATGAATTTGCGTTAGCCCGTTTTCGACAGCCCTAGTTAATATATTAATACAAAACAAATTTTTTATTGTGTTACCTAATTAATGTATTCAGGCTGAACAACCACCATATAGAACACAAACAGAGATGTCATGTTTACATCGTTAACTCCCTCTGTCTCATCCACGTTAGCCCCATTCTTCTTGTTGCCCTCTGCTTTGCCTGTTGTTCACTTCGTAAGCTAGCCTATGTATGTGGTGTGTGAGAGCCATGATATGATACATAAGTGGTAGATTGAAAAAGCCGCACAAAGACAGGAAATGGATTGATGGGCTGAAAACAGTGTGCAATAAGAATATATTGACATTTCTACAAACAGATTAAAACTAATGTAACAAATCTGGTTTGAAAATGTAAGAAATATAAAGTACAGTGGAACCTCGGGTTACGAACGCCCCGGCATACGTATAATTCAGGTTACGAATCGCAGTTCATCAAAATTTTTGCCCCTGGTTACGAACAATATATCGGGATACGAACGTCGCTCACCAAAAAATCGCAGGCAAGTTGGTTGTTTTTGCTCTATCCACACAGCTCGTCACATCAGTTAGCGTCCTGTGTCCCTAGCGAGAGCATCGTGTTACTTATCCGCTTGAACTTTTCCCGGCGGCAGCGTAACAACTCGTTAGTTGATGCTCGTGGAATGATGAGATGGACAACATTAGCCGATGCATAACCACTTTACTTGTTTTTATGAAGATAGATTAGCAGGGTTACAGTCTTTTCCGAAGTACAATACCCATAATGAATTTCACTCTGGACTTCAATACCAACTGATAGTAGCCTTAAAGAAACAGCTCTCATTTTCCCTCTAATGCAACAATTGTCTCAGCGTTCGTGTTAATAACACTGTCTTTAATATTCTATAATATAATATATAATAATATATAAATAATATAATATAATAAGATTCTCCTTCCAAACAATAACTCTCCCTCCTCCTCCCCCTTCTACGAACGTCGTCTCCTGCAGCGAGCCTTCTCAAAGGGAAAGTACCCGGTAAAGATCTTTTCCTCTTTTGTATGTTTTTATGTGGTATGATTTTAATATAACATGTTAAAAGTAAATAATATTAGTGAATATTGGCTTTATTTTTATTTAAGTAATATTTTTGGTTGTCCAGAACGAATTACCGAAGTTTCTGTTCATTATTATGGGGAAATCTGTATCGGGATACGAACTTTTCAGGTTACGAATAAAGTACCGGAACGAATTAAATTCGTAACCCGAGGTTCCACTGTACAGATATTTGTGTAAAAGATTTAATGAGTGAAAGTCAGAAAAAGAAATAGTGAAATACTTATACCAGAAAAATCTTTTTAAGTACATTAACGAAGTATTTGTTCTTTGTTACTTCCCACCATTGCTCTTTATACACTTCTGTTAAAATAGGGGCCAATATATATACATTTTATATATACTGCCCCAGGCGATTTACCACACTTCATAGATGTTATTGCAGCTTTGACCTGCTGTTCCTGTGTATTGGGGTGGTCTAGAGAATCTGATTGCAAGAGATTCCAATTTAAGTAACTTCAGGTGTTAATGTTTAGCAATATATTAAATAAAAAAAAGAGGAGTAACCATGATTAACTATACATCTTTCTAAAGGTCTAAGGCTTAAGCAGTGAATTCAGTTCACTGTTGTCCAATGGAAAACGTATAACGAATGTATTTGCTGAATTTGTGTAAGCAGTGCAAAAAAACATGCAAAAAAAAAAAAAGCACTACTTACACAATTATTGTAATAATGAGTCACAAACACCATAAACACATCCACTCCTGCAAATCCCGGTTTATTAGGAAAGATAAGGCTCCACTGAACAACATGCCGTAAAGCATTTTTGCTCGAACCAAACAATAGTGTTGTAATTTAGATGGTTAGATGGTTTACACCGAACTCCGGTTGGTGTATTGTATGTATATATTTCCGAATATATTTAGCATAAAAAAATGACATCTTGCTGGTAAAAAAATAACTATGGCTGGTAGAATATAGTTTTACAAAACAAATGAAAACACACTTAAAATAAATAAATAAATAAAAATCTGATTGATTTACAAACTCTGACTGGTTACACGTGCACACATCCCGGAAGTGAATTCAGCTCCCAGTTTGCCACAAACAGCTTGTTCTAACTGGACTTAAAAAAAAAAAAAAAAAAGAAAACAAAGTCAAAAAAGTTGTTTTATCTGAGATTTGCACAAAGCAGCGATGTGGAAAATATTCTTGGGGGGCGGAGTAACAACAGAGACCTGGAGATCTGCATAGAGATGCTATTTTACATCTGTAAATTACAATATATCTTTACAGTTTTATACGATGTTATTGGTTTTATTGCCTGTTGTGTTTTTATAAGATAAATGCTTAAAAAAAGTGTGTGTGTGTGTGTGTGTGTGTGTGTGTGTGTGTGTGTGTGTGTGTGTTTTGTTGAGATCGAAATGGCGTGCATCAATATGAATGGTCATGACTGTACCTGGTCATCAATATGAATGCCAAATCAATATCAATAGCCTCTAATGATCATTCATTCATTTATATGCATACTGTATGAATAGAGTATAAATGGACACCTGAGTTTAGCAGGTGGCTCTAAAACAGGGGGAGGGAGAAAAGGATAGTCTCAGATAAATGTTTGTAGGAATCTCATTTGTAATGAAAATCTTCATAAAATTTAAAATATAAACTCATGAGACATGTGGCTTCCAACCCAATACTTTTCTGGATTGCTCCAGGACTGATTTCATGTATTTATATATGAAATAAAAATAATGTTCAATGCAGGAAATAAAACAAACTAACCTGCATTTTACTCTTAAAAAGGTGTGAGGGAGACGAGAGGGAGGAGACAAGAAGGAAGGTTATTGATTGGCAGAAGAATCTCCTTCTATGAAAAAGAAAACATGGTCAAAATACTACAGTAAACAGTACGTTCATGTGAATGTTGCCTGTACAAAGGATACACTGTGGATGCACGGTCTGCTTGGGACTTATACATGCTCAGGCGGTGGTTGACTTACCTGAGTATTGTAGCCATTGCTTGGCGCTGCTACAAAAGCTCCTTCTTCGCCGGCTTAAAGTGGCCGCTATGCTGTGCTTTGATTTTGAGTTGTCCAACTTGGAGGGTGATAAAGGCGACACCACTGCACACCCAGGGGCCTTTCATGATTCAGCATCGCGAGCTGGGCTGACCAATGCCCATCTCCGCTCATAAATGTATTATCTGTTGCCACTCAGGCTTTCCCTCCCAGTGCCTCTCCCAAATCTGTACTTTTAGAGCTTTGTGCCTCAACATTAAATGGCCGGCTCCCGTCCTCCCTTAATCAAGCTCAAGGCGGGCTGCTAGCCTCACCCAAGCCTTTTGTACCTTTTTTACTCATCTGAAGTATCGGCTCTCGCAGTAAGAGCCCTTAATGTATCTTTTCTTTTATCTGCATAGTTAGAAGGAGAATATTTCCTTAAGCCCCTGCATGTTACCAATAGTTTGCCCACTAGATGTCATCATTGCATCAATAATTAGCCATCCAGACAGACTGGCTTTACGCAGGGCCCAGGTTGCGTGGAGACGCTCGGAGATCACATGACAGCCTGGTTGTCTGTGTCCGCCCCCAAATTGGTGATTCACACAATAACTAGGGGTTACAGACTTCAGTTTGCCAAAGCACCCCTGCGTTGTCTCACATGAACGAGAGCTCTGCTCACATTCGGAAAGAAGAAATTTTCTCCCTTGTCGAGAAAGGGTGGTTCAATTGGTAGCCCCGCATCCAAGCAATCAGGGGTTTTACTCTGATTATTTCCTAGTTTAAAAAAAGAATGGCTCTCTTTGTCCTATTCTGGATCTCTGAGTGTTGAACAAACAGGAAATACAATTTCAGAATGTTATCACACGGTTCTCTTGTATGTTCAATAAAACAATTGTTTCATCTCGGTCGATCTGAGCGATGCTGTTTTCCACATAAGCATCTATCCTCCGCACAGGAAATTCATTCATTTTGCCTACAAAGACGAGTAAGGAATTCACAGTCCTTCCGTTTGGGCTTGCACAGAGTCCACAGACTTTCTGTCTGTGTGCAGAGGCGGGACCGGGTCTCAAAATCCTGACATACATATACAATTGACTGAATATTGCCGATTGAAGAGAGAAAGTGATTCAAATCACAACACTTGTTTTCAGAGTCAATGTAAGCAAAAGCAACTTTACTCTTGCTCAGAATGTAATATTCTTGGGTCTGGAGCTGAACTCCGTTACAATGTGTTCTCTCCTTTATGAAATGCCTTTCGCAGTTCAGGGAAGGAGCAACATTTCAATATCGCACATGTCCCAGACTGCAGGGTCTTATGGCCTTGGCTGTCCCTGTCCTGCCTCTGAGCCGGAGAATGAGAACGTTCATGAAGTGGAATTTATCTCTTCATCTCAGTTCACTGTGCGAACTCTATGTCTGGCACATGCACAGCAGCGCTGCACCGCTGTAGGAAACCGGAGTTTTACACTCACAAGCTGTTATTATAGAGCAGACGGCACTTTCTTTTGTTAAGGGCGTCCAATTTCCGGGACATTCTTAACAGGGGCGTGAACCTTTTGTCACACAACACAAATTGTTGCTTTCAAGTTCTCTTCGTTCCTTATTTTCCTTGCTGCTTGGGCAATTACTTTCCCTTTAATATTTGCCTTTGAGGCCTCCCATACAGGTACCAACCTAACAGTGCTTCCACTGTTAGTTTTAAAGAAAGAGATATCTTGTGATAATGCTTTTTTTAAACACCACCTCCTCTTTCTATTTGTTTAGAGCTACAATATATCCAATTCCACCATTGCATGATCTAACGCTATTACTCCAATTTTTCAATCTATAACTTGATCAATAATAGAATAAAAGTAATGAGGGTAAAAAGTATTATCTGTAATTCTGTTTCTGTTGGATTGAAAAGGCACCATATATAAGTCAATCCAATATCCCCTGTTAGCATATGAATGGCAGCTCTCTCCCTTGGTATAGAAGGTCATTAATATTTGCTCTTATCCTAAAGCGCATCCATAACCTGGTTAAGTTCCCCTGCCAGATCTAGTTGCACCTCTTTGTCCCTAAGAATCTTGTTTATCTTATTAATAAAACATGGATTTGCCTTATTGGGGGCATATATATATATATATATATATATATATATATATATATATATATATATATATATATATATATATATATATATATACACACAGTGAGGAAAATAAGTATTAGAACACCCTGCTATTTTGCAAGTTCTCCCACTTAGAAATCATGGAGGAGTCTGAAATTGTCATCGTAGGTGCATGTCCACTGTGTTCACTTGTATGATACAGCTGCAAATAAGTATTTGAACACCTGAGAAAGTCAATGTTAATATTTGGTACAGTAGCCTTTGTTTGCAATTACAGAGGTCAAACGTTTCCTGTAGTTTTTCACCAGGTTTGCACACACTGCAGGAGGGATTTTGGCCCACTCCTCCACACAGATCTTCTCTAGATCAGTCAGGTTTCTGGCCTGTCGCTAAGAAACACGGAGTTTGAGCTCCCTCCAAAGATTCTCTATTGGGTTTAGGTCTGGAGACTGACTAGGCCACGCCAGAACCTTGATATGCTTCTTACAGAGCCACTTCTTGGTTATCCTGGCTGTGTGCTTCGTGTCATTGTCATGTTGGAAGACCCAGCCTCGACCCATCTTCAATGCTCTAACTGAGGGAAGGAGGTTGTTCCCCAAAATCTCGCAATACATGGCCCCGGTCATCCTCTCTGTTAAGAAGATTTTCCCCTCAGGTCCTTATGCTCTCTCTTTGCCACACTGTAGAGGCCTCGGAACAATGAAAGAACAACCCACACGAATCAAATCACGTCTGGTTTATTCAAGATCACTGTTCAAAGAATATGTATCAGAGCAGAGTATTTATACACACACAACTTTTGCAACAAAGGCGCCACATAGGCGGGGTTATTGCGCGATGGGAGCGAGTCAACGTCCCTTCTCGCGAGATGAGCATCTGACTAGACAGTAAAACACAGAAAGTGAAAACAGATGTGCGTTATAAAGAAAAAACAGAACATAATCTTCTCCTAAGTGCTTTTCGTTCTGTACACAAGTTCAGCATTAATCAACATTGTTATCTTAAAGCCAGCTAAGACATAGGTATGTATAAGGAGGAACATAATATACACGTAGAAAAACAGAAACATGTTCGGTGACCTTCAACTACTCCTGCAAAATCAACGCTGTGGAGTAACATTGTAGCAACATAAATCTTGGTACAATTAGTTCATTCTCAAGGCACAAGCAAGCACATATAAAATACATTCTCACAATCCCCTCTTTTATACTTAATAATAAATGATTTAAGTATAATCAGGTTCCTAAACGTGTTGTCATGTGGATGTGCTTGGACGGGTAACCCTGTCCCAAGCATGGACAGTAGTATTAGTAAGGGCGGCCATACTGGTCACTGGCCGTGTCTTTGTCCAGCAGAGGTTGTTGTTCCCCACCTAGCTTCTTCCGACACGTCCAGCAGTGTGGTTTGTGTCCTGCAAGCCTGCACCAGATTGTCTGTGGTACGACGTTGGTGTCCCGGGCGAGATTTACCCTCAGTCTGTGGAGGAACAAGGTCTACGGATGGTCTCTAATGGTTACTAGGGCATACAAAAGAACATAGTCAAATACAAATGGTTACAACTTCATTTTAATTGGGAGCGTGCTTCACTCGTCCGGCGTGGATCCACTGTGGAAAAAGATCAGTTAGCACAGCCGTGCGTGTTGCAGCAATTACGTCTGCAGGGTTACTGTAGGGGGTTTCACCCAGAGGTGTCCCCATTTTGTCCAATTTCTTTACCAAAACCCGATCCCCTACCTTAAAGGGATGAGTGTTTTCTGTCGTAATTTGTTGTTTTTTCTCACTTACCCGTACCCAATATTCATCCAATGTTTGTAGCAGCCCTGCAGCGTATTCGCTGAGATGCACATCTAGATCCCCTGTACCCAAAGCCTGTTTTCCTCGACGCCATGGAAGGGGAAAAGGTCGTCCCAACACTAATTCATACGGTGACAAATGATCGAGAGCCACTTGAGTTGTCATGCGCATATCTGCTAAAACCAGCGGAAGGGCATGAAGCCAATTCTTCGAGCCTGATGCGTGCATGGCTTTTCGAATTTTGTCCTTGATTGTGCGGTTGGCTCGTTCTACAATACCTGATGATTGTGGGTGATATGGAATATGGAAATGCCAATTGATTATTAACTCTTGACACAAAAGCTGGGTGACCTTGGAGGTAAATGGGGTTCCTTTATCAGAATCAATTCCTACAGGGATACCATATCTTGGAATTATTTCCGTAGTTAACTTCTGAACCACTATTCTAGCGTTCTCTTTGCTGCAGGGGAAAGCTTCAACCCACCGGGAAAATTTATCCACCATTACCAGAAGGTATCTGAAAGGGCCTTGTGTGTGAAATCAATCTGCCATTCCTGAAACGGTGTTTCAGGGGTGGGAAGATGTTGATGTATGGCACCTGGTTTGGAGATGTTGTTTTGCGCGCATGTTAAGCATCTGTTTAGTATGTTGTTCACGTCTGTGTATAAGTGATCTATACAGAAATTTTCAGTTAGGTCATGTAATACCCCTCTTCGTCCGCGATGAGTGGGACCATGAAATTCGCGGACGAGAAAAGGCGTACAATGACGTGGAAGGCAAAGACGACCTCGACCTTCGACCAAAATTGTGGAACCGGTACAACCTTGATTTGCCCAGAAGGCGCGATCAGCGTCAGTAGCTGAGGCCTGTAGGGAAGGTAAATCCATGTCAGGTAAAACAGCACTGATCATGGTATTAACAGACACCATTGCTGGAGATAAGTCTGGCGGCAGCGGACGTGAGGCTGCAGCTTGTTTGGCCATGCGATCGGCGAGGCTGTTACCTCTGACCTCGTCCGTGTCACCAGAACAGTGAGCCCTGGTTTTAACAATAGCCAAGGAACGTGGCAGGTGACAGGCAGTTATTAGATCCTGTACCAGTGATGCATGGGAAATGGGCTTACCATCGGCGGCAGTGAAGCCACGAGATTGCCAAATCCTACCGAAATCATGAGCAACCCCAAAAGCATAGCGTGAGTCTGTGTAGATAGTGACATCAGTGTCAGCAGACAGGACACAGGCTCGTGTAAGGGCGTATAGCTCAGCAGCCTGCGCAGAAGAAAAGGGAAGAGAGAAAGATTCCAGAACAGTGTTAGGCAATTGGCAGACAGAGTAACCACATAGATATACACCATCACTAGGTTTGGAACAGGAACCATCAACAAACAAAGCTTGTCCTGTCTGTAGGGGAACAGAGGAGAGATCTGGTCTGATACTGGTGTCATTAACAATGGCAGTCAGACAATCGTGGTCAGGTTGCCCCGCGCAGTCATCCTGTGAATTCAATAAATGTTGTAAGGCATGAGCTACAGTGTCATGAGAAGAGGTAGGGCGAATGGACAGGTTTTCAGTAGCTAATAGAACAGTTTCATACCCTGAACGACGCTGTGAAGACACATGTTGTGTATTGAGATTACGTAATATCTGTGTTACCTGATGTGAGGTGTGCAGAATCAGGGGATGGGACAAAAACGATCTTCTCAGCATCAGTTACCATCAGCGCACAGGAGGCAACGGCACGAAGACAGGCAGGCAATCCCTGAGCCACAGAATCTAGAGATTTGGAAAGAAACGCACAAGGTCGCATGCCTCCCCCATGCTCCTGAGCCAGAACCCCGGACGCTGTTCCTGGTTGAGTTGCCACATACAGGTGAAATGGGAGGCTGTAATTGGGCAGTCCCAGCGTCGGAGCCGTGCACAGGGCACGTTTCAGGGCCCCGAAAGCAGTCAGCATTTCTGGAGTCCATGTCAACGTTGTAGTAGAAGGATCAGAATGTCTCACAGCAGTTTGCAGACACTTATCATACAGAGAGCAGTCTGGAATCCACTGACGGCAGTAGTTGATGAGGCCTAGGAAAGCCTGTAGTGCCTGTTTAGTCTCAGGCTGTGTAGTGTCCATGATGACTTTGATTCGCTCAGCAGTCAATTTTCTTGAGCCTTGTGACAGTTCATAGCCCAAATATCGGACAGTGTTCTGACAGAACTGTAGTTTTGTCTTGGAAACCTTGAAACCCTTTGTAGCAAGGTGCTCCAGAAGAGCTAAGGTGGCAGCCTGACAGGTGTCATAGTCAGTGGCGGTTACCAGGAGATCGTCAGCGTATTGTAGTACAACAGAATCAGGGGGTAGACAGAGGCTTGACAAGGCGTTCTTGACCGTAGTCGCGAAGACCGCGGGAGAATCAATGTATCCCTGTGGCAACCTGGTCCATGTGTACTGCCGCCCCCTGTGCGCGAAGGCAAAGAGTGGCTGAGTCTCTTTTCCTACGGGAACACTAAAGAAAGCAGAACAAAGGTCAATCACAGAGAACACAGTGTGTGTGCATGGTATTGAAGCTATGATGGAAGAAACATCAGGGACTATTGGTGCAACTGGAATGATTAACTCATTAATTTTTCGCAAATCCTGTGTGAATCTCCAAGAACCGTCTGGTTTTGGCACTGGATTAACCGGTGTGTTGTAAGGACTGACGCACGGGGTAACCACTCCCTGTTGTAAAAAAGAATTCAAAATAGAGTCAATGCCGGTAGTTTTTTCAGGAGATAAAGGATACTGTTTAATAAACACAGGTGCCAAATGTTTTACCCTGGCCTCGTATGGAGGACATGAGACAAGACCCACCTCATCCTTGTGCTCAGCCCACAGAGAGGAGTCAACAGATAACAAAGCGGGAGGAAGGGCACTAGTAGTGCTCGCAGCTGCAAGGTTATGGGGAAGAATCGACTGGGAGAGAGCATATATTTCAGGTGCACATTGTTTTGCAGTTTGAACGGTCATGTTAGAGCCATTAAAAACAATAGAAAGCCCCAGGAGACCCATCAAATCTCGGCCTAAAAGGTTAAAAGGACAGTCAGGCATATACACGAAAGAATGTGTGAAAGACAGAGAAGGATCAGAAGGACAGGAAACAGCTAAAGGTGTGGTGAAAGAGGAAGTGAAAGGGACCCCATCAATCCCCACAGAGTTAGCTGACCGTGTTGATAAAGGCCCTTCATAGTTCCTCCCCACAGAGGACAATGTGGCTCCTGTGTCTAACAGAAAAAGATATGAGATTTCTGCTACTGTTAAAGTTACCACAGGTAGTTCTCCATTGTTCGGGGAGGTGAAGGAGAGATGCAACATAGAAACGGCCGGGGTCTCATGACTCTGTAGGCAGCCCTATTGTGGTCCAGGCTGCATGGGCTGATCAGCTAGGGGGGGGCAACTGCACTCCCCTGTTCTGCTCATCCCACTGCTTCTTTCTACACTCCCTTCTCCAATGTCCTTCCTTTCCACAATAATGACACTTTCCTGGCTTACGATCATTCATCCCTCTCCCTCTGCCTCTTCCTCCCTCACCTCTGGGGGGGGTAGGCCTCTGCAACTGACAAACATGCTTGGTTCTTCTTAACATCCAATAAACCATCCCCTTCTAAAGTTCTAACCTTTTCCCCAGCAGCCCAGACAGTCAAGTTGTTTCTATCACTCCAATGATGTTTCAGAGCGTCCTGTATTTCAGGGCGACAGTTGGACAAAAAAGTAGACAGAAATAGAGGATTAGGCTGGCTTTGTGGCAGATCCAGACCACCCAAATGTTGCCACACCTGGCTGAATCTGTTAAAGAAGCCAGATGGTGGTTCGTTTTTTTCTTGCTTACAGTTAGTGACGTGAGACAAATCGCGATTTGCTTGTTTAATAGACAACAAGTATTTAGTTAGTTGGTCTTTCAACATGGTCAGGGCTCTTGGGTTATCTTACCAGAACAAGGTTGACTTTACTTTAGTTGATTTTTTCTTTGCGCCGCGCGCTTCCTCATCCCCCCCCACCTTCTGTCTTAGTTTTTACCTCAGTAACAACTTCATCATTTTCATGACTCAGCACAGGAACATGTTGAACCAGCATCTCCTCATTATAGCTATCTCCTAATTTATTCTGCAAGATAAACCTATAATCTGCACCAGTCAACTGGCAATTTCGTGAGCTTTTGATCAACATATCAACAAAAGGCAGAGGCTTATCTGGTGATGGCAAAAGGCCAATAATGTCCTTCAAGGCTGAAGGTGAGGGCGGAGTAACCTGTACTCCCGAAGGTTTAGCTACCCACACACATGCTGCATTCCATGGTGGGGGATCAGGGAGTGTCCCAGCATCGGGACCAACATCATCGGAATCACTGTCATCATCTGAACTCTCAGAACTTGAACTAGAGCTAGAACTAGAGTCCCCCGAATTTCTTGTCCTACGGTTCTTTTTTAGTCCCTTTTTTTTTTTTTTTTTTTTTCTTAGCTGAGATTTTTAGTGCGGCTAGTGATTGATATAACTTAGGTACTGATAATGAAGGTGGTGGAAGGGCGGAGGCACCAAGCAATGGTAATTTTTTTTGCATCCCCAGAGTAAGGTGGTGGGTTAGTAGGGGAAACAGGAGGAGAAGTTGGGGGCACGCAACACCTATTTTTAGGAGGTTTTGGGATAGCTTTAAGAACCCTGTTTGGGGTATATATTTTTTAGATTCGTCCCATATCTTTTTCATGTCATACCACCGTCCATAGGACTCTTCCATATAAGAGTTTTCCCATTGAGGATCACCAATACCTTCATAAATCATGCGATAAGCGGAGGCCAAAAAACCAGGATCAAATGTACCTTCACGAGGGTACGGTGGAATCTGAGGAGTTGCCTCAGTCCATCCAGCTAAATTGTCAAGATAAGGAGTAACATAGTATGTTAAACCACAACGTTGCATCCAAAACGAAGGCGTTTCTTCGGGCTCAGGCTTAGGGTAAGAGTTTCCCATCTTAAAATTACTATATAATCAGTGGGCAAGCAGAGAGCACAAGAACCAAATGTTTTATGTCAGCGCGCTTCTGCTCAGTCCCTAATGACTGAGGTTTCCCTTCCCAAGGGGGCTATACAAGAATCTCCAATTCTTATAACTGCTCAACACTACGAACGCGTTAAGGTTTACCTTCCCCCTTGGGAGATAACCTAGTTCAGATACTATCAACCAGGTAGTCAACCAGACATGTCTTACCTGATCGAGAGTATCACGTCGGGGTCACCAGATTGTTAAGAAGATTTTCCCCTCAGGTCCTTATGCTCTCTCTTTGCCACACTGTAGAGGCCTCGGAACAATGAAAGAACAACCCACACGAATCAAATCACGTCTGGTTTATTCAAGATCACTGTTCAAAGAATATGTATCAGAGCAGAGTATTTATACACACACAACTTTTGCAACAAAGGCGCCACATAGGCGGGGTTATTGCGCGATGGGAGGGAGTCAACGTCCCTTCTCGCGAGATGAGCATCTGACTAGACAGTAAAACACAGAAAGTGAAAACAGAACATAATCTTCTCCTAAGTGCTTTTCGTTCTGTACACAAGTTCAGCATTAATCAACATTGTTATCTTAAAGCCAGCTAAGACATAGGTATGTATAAGGAGGAACATAATATACACGTAGAAAAACAGAAACATGTTCGGTGACCTTCAACTACTCCTGCAAAATCAACGCTGTGGAGTAACATTGTAGCAACATAAATCTTGGTACAATTAGTTCATTCTCAAGGCACAAGCAAGCACATATAAAATACATTCTCACACTCTCCTTAATACAGTGCAGTCGCCCTGTCCCATGTGCAGAAAAACACCCCCAAAGCATGATGCTACCACCCCCATGCTTCACAGTAGGGATGGTGTTCTTGGGATGGTACTCATCATTCTTCTTCCTCCAAACACGTTTAGTGGAATTATGACCCAAAAGTTCTATTTTGGTCTCATCTGACCACATGACTTTCTTCCATGACTCCTCTGGATCATCCAAATGGTCATTGGCAAACTTAAGACGTGCCTGGACATGTGCTGGTTTAAGCAGGGGAACTTTCTGTGCAATGCACCATGACGTCTTAGTGTATTACCAACAGTAACCTTGGAAATGGTGGTCCCAGCTCTTTTCAGGTCATTGACCAGCTCCTTCCGTGTAGTTCTGGCCTGATTTCTCACCTTCCTTAGGATCATTGAGACCCCATGATGTGAGATCTTGCATGGAGCCCCAGTATGAGGGAGATTGACAGTCATGTTTAGCTTCTTCCATTTTCTAATGATTGCTCCAACAGTGGACCTTCTTTCACCAAGCTGCTTGGCAATATCCCCGTAGCCCTTTCCAGCCTTGTGGAGGTGTACAATTTTGTCTCTAGTGTCTTTGGACAGCTCTTTGGTCTTGGCCATGTTAGTAGTTGGATTCTTACTGATTGTATGGGGTGGACAGGTGTCTTTATGCAGCTAACGACCTCAAACAGGTGCATCTAATTTAGGATAATAAATGTAGTGGAGTTGGACATTTTAAAGGCAGACTAACAGGTCTTTGAGGGTCAGAATTCTAGCTGATAGACAGGTGTTCAAATACTTATTTGCAGCTGTATCATACAAATAAATCGTTTAAAAATCATATATTGTGATTTCTGGATTTTTTTTTTTTAGATTATGTCTCTCTCGGTGGACATGCACCTACGATGACAATTTCAGACCCCTCCATGATTTCTAAGTGGGAGAACTTGCAAAATAGCAGGGTGTTCAAATACTTATTTTTCCTATATATATATATTGTAGACAGGACCTTTTTCTCTCTCAGTTAGGTTTCCACATCTGTTAATATTTCATGTTGTGAACGTAATGTGACTACATATGTATAATACAGATTAATCGCACATTATAGTTTTTGTAATTGAATGTGTTAGGTGGCTGCCCCCTACAGGGGAGTGACATGTTAAACCGCACCCACTGAATTTTACAAAGATTTGTATTTTGAACATAAATACGCCGCACCTGTCTATAATGCCTACATTGAAACTAATTAACTTTACACAGGCTTTAACGAAAGACAGTGTCTGTTACACGACTTGTATCTAAACAGCCTACCAAGAAAGTCATTGTTCGCTGTCTTTCTTTTCCTTTCACAACAACTTTTCTCGGGAGTTTATCTTTTGGCATCGTCGTGCGTTTAAAAATCACCATCGGTGAAGCTTCTCTTCCGATGCCGTGCAGCTCAGAACACAGGTGAAGTGCGTTTTTTCATACCCGGTTGTTTTTAGCGTGACGAATGATTCGCATTTCCTGTTGACAGTCCGAGTGAGAGACAGGTCAAACGTCAGAGGAACTTCATCCATATTTATGATGTGGTGCGGCCCGATTCAGTGGGAGTGCATCCGATTTAATATAAAGAATTTCATTGGTTCACCCGAACCCGTTCCGCAATTTCATTGGTCTAATGTTATGGGTCTCAGTTTTTTGCCGGCAGGAAGCTTGTGAAACCAGGAAAAACCCAGGAAAAATCCATATATTAGTTGCTTCGTTGTTTAAGTCGGCTTAAAGTACGGTATTTCGGATATTAAATTTTCCACCTTTGAAAGATTTTTCGGTTGTTGTGTTAAAATACTTTGATATGAAGGTCGACATATGCTATTTTAGGTACCTTTTTATTCCGTGAGTATTTAACCTTACCAGGGACATTAGTTCTAATAAAAAAGTGTAGTGAATATGATTAGGGATGGGCAGTATTTATGATATTTCAAATATATCTTTTAAATATAAAATAAGATTTTGTTTTTTGTAGTTTTAAGGGGTCCCCTGGTGGTCTAGTGGTTAGGATGCGGCGCTCTCACCGCTGTGGCCCGGGTTCGATCCCTGGTCAGGGAACCAACCCCAGCCATTAGGGTTGCACAAGCCTTAGTGCCGGTCCCAAGCCCGGATAAATGGGGAGGGTTGCGTTAGAAAGGGCATCCAGCGTAAAAAAATGTGCCAAATCAAACATGCAGATGGTCCGCTGTGGCGACCCCTGATGGGAGAAGCCGAAAGAAAGTTTTATTTTTGTAGTTGTAAAATACTGTAAAATACTTTGTAAGTGTACATGATAAATCATAAAAAAGTGGCCTCTGATTGGTGCCTACTCAGTAGTTTGCTTAGACTTGTTGAGATCAGAACAGAACATTGATCCAGATGGAAGGTGGTGATGATTGTAAGAAACATTTATGCTGCCAACTTTCAATGATTGGTAAATAAATATTTGATTGCCTAATATTGTACCTTTATTAAAGTAGCTGTTTAATAGGATCATGATTTTAAATACCGAATGCAGGAATGACTGCCTGACACATAACATATTTATGATAAACAAGTAATTTATAAGAAGACAACTAATAGCACCTGTATTCATAGCAACTAGTTTCTAACTAATTAATCATTTGATTGTTAGTCATTGAGTCAGTGTTGCTGATGCAAAGCAGGCCCTTTGTTTCCAAACACCAAGTAACTACAGTAAATTGGGATACAATTGAGTAATTTGCATTAATCTGTTGGTTACTTTAAAGTTAACCTTTATCTGGGAGATTACAGGGATGTATGTGAATATTTGATCTGTTAACGTTGCATATGTCAGATTTATTGCAAGAGAAAAGCTATTGCTGTCATTGTTTACTGAATCAACTGAGTCAGTGTAATCATTAAGGGATAGATTAAATAGGCAAATTGATAAAAGATTGTAAAAGAAAAAAAGAAAGCGATGCACTCTTGTAAAAGTATTTTTTATGTACAGTGGAACCCGGTTATCTCGCCCTCGGTTACCTCGACAACCCTATTAAGTCGACGTTTTTGAAGTGGAACCGCCAAATTCTCGCTTTTTCTAAGCATTTTTTATCGGTTATGTCGACTTTTTTTATGTCGCCGAACCCTAATATCTCGAGCACAAGGGGGGGAAATTTAGAAATGTTAACGTGAGTTATGTCGATCGGCACTGTGCAGCCGCAGAAGAACTCGCGAAAGTGGCGGAAAAATCAAACCTTACAGATACTACAGGTGTTTGTATTGTATACTGGTGAATCTCTGCTGTTAGTAAGTGCACATATGCATTTTTTTGTTAAATGTTATGCGATGAACGGGAGCGCGGCGCTCCCGGCTTCAACTCCTTACCGAGAGAGCCGTGCTCCTTAACGAGCGCGCACGCGAGCAGGGTAAGGAGCACGGCTCTCTCGGTAAGGAGCGACGCGCGCGCGCTCGGTAAGGAGCACGGCTCTCTCGGTAAGGAGTTAAAGCCGGGAGCTTCAGAGAAAGCGGCCGAGAAAGCACCTGCCACGCCCCCTTCGGCCGTTCACGTTTGAGACTTTTCTGTCCCTCGTTTTTGGTTTCGGGTTCGGTTTTGGATCTTCCGGGTTTTTTTCCGGCTTCGCGCCGTGCCGCCGGTCGCGGTATTTTTTTATTTCCCTATTTTTCCATTCACAAACTCACACTCTCTCTCTCTCTCTCTCTCTCTCTCTCTCTCTCTCTCTCGCTCGGCTTATCTCCCCCTCGGCATTGCGGATGTAAGTTTTTTCGGACACTTTGCTTTGTGTGTTTGTGTGGATTACTTCAGCCTGATGGTCATAAGTTTTCAGAAACTTAGTTACTGTTTATTTTTCTTTTTTTCCCACATGTGGACTAAATGTGAGACGGCACTGTGCAGCCTCTGTTTTTTTTTTTTTTTTTTTAGCGATCTGTGTTTATAATGTTGGAGAATATAATAAAGGTTTGTATGGAGAATGGATGGTGGTTTGTATTGTATACTGCTAAATCTCTGCTGTTAGTAGGTGCACTTATGCCTTTTGTTGTTAACAAACGTATGTACATTTTTATAGCATGCCTTCATCAAACAAATTGCGGCAACGCTGTTGTGTAAAAAACCCTCCAAAAACACGTGCATGCACATTCTCATTTATTAACGCACATCATGTACATAAAGAAATTTCAAGCACGTTAATATACTGCCGCCATTTTGATTTTCGTTTATCTCGATCATCGGTTACCTCGATGCTTTTTGGCAACCCCCTAGGACATCGACATAATCGGGTTCCACTGTATTTTTTTAAATACAAATACATAGTAGTTTATTTTGATACATGGTGTGGCTGCAGTATTTAGAAGTTTATTTTAATACACTTAAAGTTAATGTATTTGGTATTTTATTTTAAAATACATTTTGATGCATCTTTGCCCAACCCTGAATATACTCGAATAAATATTGGTGGGCCTATGGAGCTACACAATTATGCTGCCATCTTTCTCTCCAGTCCCAAGTGACTACAAACCTCCACATTATTAATCTACAATTAGTAAAACTAAATAATTACCTTAGACAGTATAACTTATCTTAATGATTTTATCTCGATTGTGATTATATGCAGTATATGTGAAAAATACAAATTCCATTAACAACAGGTGTGTGTATTTGTGTGTGTACACATGGACATGACATTGACAAATACTGTATTATGGAGGGACAACATGGAATGTTGTCTGCTTTTATTCCCCCATGTTCTTTGACAGGTTGGAGTAAGTCAGAGCATCCTGTCTTGTGTTGGTACAGTGGGTGAGATTGCAATACACTTGGTGTCCCTCTGGCAGTGTTTTCTTTCAGCATAGAGTTAAGTAAATGTTGTATCATAATGTCCCTGGGGTTGGTTACCTGTGTTCCCACAGGAGAGTCAATCTCTTGTTTAATAATGCACTACTATTTTATTAGGATCAGTTGCATTATACATAATGTCCACATCTAGGCACTCAAAGTAGTCGTCAGTCTATTTCCATTGATTGATTGATTTTTTTTTTTTTAAATGCTTTTCCTCTTACCAAAGTCAGGAAATCTGTAAGACATTAGATTTCACAGAACTTCGGCTGGTGTATTGTCTGTATAGGTTTTGTCTGTATAGGTTTCGGAATTACTTCCGCATAAAAAAAGTCATCTTGCTGGTAAAAAAAACAAATATGGCTGGTAGAATATAGTGTTACAAAACAAATGAGACCATACAAATGAGAAAAAAGGTGTCCAGGTGATGATTATTATGCACCATCTATCACCTAGCAAAGATATATGGGAGGATTTTATTACCCACGTGGGTAAATCTTAGTTTTATTACTCTTTAGAAAATCGTATTTCTATTCATTTATATGCAAACTGTATGAAGTGTATGAATGGCCACCTGAGTTAAGCAAGTGAATCTCAAACAGGGGGAGGGAGAAAAGCATCAGACATACAGTGGGGCAAAAAAAGTATTTAGTGAGCCACCAATTGTACAAGTTCTCCCACTTAAAAAGATGAGGCCTGTAATTTTCATCATAGGTACATTCAACTATGAGAGATAAAATGAGAAAACAAGAATCCAGAAAATCACATTGTCTGATTTTTTAAGAATTTATTTGCAAATTATAGTGGAAAATAAGTATTTGGTCAAAAACAAAAGTTCTTCTCAATACTTTGTTATATACCCTTTGTTGGCAATGACAGAGATCAAACATTTTCTGTCTCCACAAGGTTTTTACACACTGTTGCTGGTAGTTTGGCCCATTCCTCAATGCAGATCTCCTCTAGAGCAGTGATGTTTTGGGGCTGTCGCTTGGCAACACAGATTTTCAACTCCCTCCAAAGATTTTCTATGGGGTTGAGATCTGGAGACTGGCTAGGCCACTCTGGGACCTTGAAATGCTTATGAAGCCACTCCTTCGTTGCCCGAGCGGTGTGTTTGGGATCATTGTCATGCTGAAAGACCCAGCCACATTTCATCTTCAATGCCCTTGCTGATGGAAGGAGGTTTTCACCTAAAATCTCACGATACTTGGCCCCATTCATTCTTTCCTTTACACGGATCAGTCGTCCTGGTCCCTTTGCAGAAAAACAGACCCAAAGCATGATGTTTCCACCCCCTTGCTTCACAGTAGGTATGGTGTTCTTTGGATGCAACTCAGCATTCTTCCTTCTTCTTTCTCCTCCAAACACGACAAGTTGAGATTTGACCAAAAACCTATTTTAGTTTCATCTGACCATATGACATTCTCCCAGTCCTCTTCTGGATCATCCAAATGCTCTCTAGCAAACTTCAGACGGGCCCGGACATGTACTGGCTTAAGCAGGGGACAGGTCTGGCACTGCAGGATTTGAGTCCCTGGCGGCGTAGTGTGTTACTGATGTTAGCCTTTGTTACTTTGGTCCCAGCTCTCTGCAGTTCATTCACTAGGTCCCCCCGTGTGGTTCTGGGATTTTTGCTCACTTTTCTTGTGATCATTTTGACCCCACAGGGTGAGATTGCGTGGAGCCCCAGATCGAGGGAGATTATCAGTGGTCTTGTATGTCTTCCATTTTCTAATAATTGCTTCCACGGTTGATTTCTTCACACCAGGCTGCTTACCTATTGCAGATTTAGTCTTTCCAGCCTGGTGCAGGTCTACAATTTTGTTTTTGGTGTCCTTTGACAGCTCTTTAGTCTTGGCCATAGTGGAGTTTGGAGTATGACTGTTTGAGGTTGTGGACAGGTGTCTTTTATACTGATAACGAGTTCAAACAGGTGCCATTAATACAGGTAATAATAACAAGTGGAGGACAGAGGAGCCTCTTAAAGGAGAAGTTACAGGTCTGTGAGAGCCAGAAATCTTGTTTTTTGTAGGTAACCAAATACTTATTTTCCACCATAATTTGCAAATAAATTCTTTAAAAATCAGACAATGTGATTTTCTGGATTTTTTTTTTTTTCTCTTTTTGTCTCTCATAGTTGAAGTGTACCTATGATGAAAATTACAGGCCTCTCTTATCTTTTTAAGTGGGAGACCTTGCACAATTGGTGGCTGACTAATGTATATACAGGAAATGTATATCCATGGCACTTTATCATCTATAACTTAATTTCTTTTTGAGCAATATCAACTTTGATAATTGACAGTAAAGCTCAAAGTGTCTTCTTTCCAAAGAAGACTAAATTGTGTATGTAGCACATTTTTGTCAGGATCATTTAAACTTTCTTTCGGCTTCTCCCGTTAGGGGTCGCCACAGCGGATCCTCCGCACGTTTTGATTTGGCACATGTTTTTACGCTGGATGCCCTTCCTAACGCAACCCTCCCCAATTTATCCGGGCTTGGGACCGGCACTGAAAGTGGCTGGGGATGGTTCCCTGACCGGGAATCGAACCCGGGTCGCAGCAGTGAGAGCGCTGCATCTTAACCACTAGACCACCAGGGGACCTTTTTGTCAGGATCATTTAACATTTATATTTAGGTAGGGCATTTTCGGTTGTGTGTCCTAAAATATAGACTGGGCACGGAGGGGCGAACTAGACATAGTCTCAGATAAATGTTTGAAGGAATCTCATTTTACATTAAATCTTTATTAAATTAAAAATATAAACTCATGAAACATGTGGCTTTTAACCCATTACTTTTCTGGATTGCTAAATTATCTTTTTGAGAAATATCAACTTTGAATAATGGACAGTAAAACTCAAAGTGTCTTCTTTTTAAAGATGTTTATTGTGTTTGTAACCCACTTTTATCAGGAAGTGTTAACATTTAAAGTTAGGTAGGGAATTTTTGCTGAGAGTCCCAAAATCTGTGGTGAAGGCTAACAGGATATTAACCTGCCTATGGATTGAAGACTCAAGCCAGAGATTCCGCCTCTTTTACTGTTGTTGTTTTTTTTTTTCTTTCTCTCCGGTGTGGGGTCTCATTTGTTTCGTAACACAATATTCTACCAGCCATATTTATTTTGTTTTTTATACCAGAAAGATGTCTATTTTATGCGACGGTTATTTGGAAACATACAGACAAAACACCACTCGAAGTGCTGTGTAAACAAAAGAATAACCATCTAACCCTAACCCTTATCTTTCCAAATAAACCGGGATTTGCAGCAGTGGATGTGTTTGTGACTTGTTATTACAATAAAAGTGTAAGTAGTGCATTTTTACTGCTTACACACATTCAGCAAGTACATTCTTTATACGTTTTCCATTGAAAAACAGTGATCTGAAATCACTGCTTGAGGCTTAGACCTTTGGAATAATGTATAGTTAGCCATGGTTATGCTTGTCCCTTTTTAGTCCTGTGGCTCTAAGCACAAACCATAAGTACAAAATTATGATTGGTAAAAAATTTACATTTTGTGGTGTGTGGTGTATGTATGTATGTATGTATGTATGTATGTATGTATGAATGTATAAGATTGAGGCATATTTTTATTCATCTAAACTAGGGATGCACCGAAAGAAAAATTCTTGGCCGAAACCGAAAACCGGAAAAGGAGGAAATCAAGGCCGAAAACCGGAAAAAAAATAAACACCCAAAGAAATTATGCCAATTATTATTACTATTGCATTTATGGCTATGATTGTGTACTAAACTTACTAAAATCAAGGCATTTCAATTGCATAAATTAATATTAAAGTTTCAAAGAATAAATCAATGACAAATTATGAAAATATTTATTTATAGCACATTGCAACAATGCACAGGATAAAATAAATTAAAATTTAGTCTTAAATGTTTAACTTTAATGCACTCATGTGTACATTAAATAATAATGTACAGACCCTCTGGCCTGCATTTAGAACAAGTGCAGCTGCTTAAAGATACAATACAACACTATCACTGGGAAACTTCCTGCCTTTTTAGAAACATCCGCCACAGACGGAGTGCGCATGCTCGGAGGGGTTTTGCTTTTCTGTGCGTTTGCGTTCCTCTGATATTCAGCATAGCGATCGGATGTTTGGATTTCAAATTAAACCCGACGTGGAGAAAGTCTTTGCAGACGAAATTTCGGCATTACATGTTTTGCACATCGCTATCCGTGGGTCTTTCTCAGATATACTGAAACACGTCCACACCGCAGACATGTTGTTTTAGACATGCACATGCAGGCAGCGGTTTCTGTTTGCGTCATCACAACACACTGTTTCGGCCGTGTTTTTTCGGTGATCAAAGTCTTTTTTGGTGGCCGAATATTCGGTGCATCCCTAATCTAAACCTATTACACTGAAATATAGGATAGAAACAGACATACTGAATCTTTTTGTTCCTGGATACCAAAAATTACAATTTAATGAATTGAGAAAATAAAAAATGTACTACTTATAGTGCACAGACAAACATATGAATGGTTCTAAAAAAATTACAATTGTGGCTTGGGCATATCATGTCTTGTGGAAATGCTAACATACACACATTTTTATCATTGCAGATATTGAATGCAGTGTCTAACTTGGTTTATTGTTGCCATGTGTAAGAATTAATGCACAAACTCATTATACACAATCATATTGTTGTTTTATTTATTGACATTACATTCATAAAATATTTATGTAGAATTTACCTTTTAATCTTTAAAATCCTTTAAATCTTCCACTAAAATGTCACGCTATTCAAACAGCTTTTAGGCCTTTAATGCAATTCTAGTTTGTGTGCATTTATAGCAGTTCACATCCTGGAGGACACTGTGCTTTCTGTAGTCAGGGTAAGCAGGACCAGGCCCTTATCAGCCTGAAAAATTCACAGTCCTTCTTGCTGAAGTGAGCTGGATAAATAAACAGAGTTTTGTGTTGTCCTATTATTCAGAGATTGGAAAGAATACCTTGAAGGCTTCACAATCATTTTCGTCCCCACTGCGACACAAAAACAGCATTTTTTTTTTTTTTTAACAACTTTCCGAGAGTCTTCAAACAGCTAAGTTTTTGTTGATTGAAAATGCTCTCTCAATGAAGAGAAGGCAAAATGGAGAGGACATTGCAGACCTAAGATTACTATAGATGTCTAAGCACTCCACTGTGAAATCACTGAGTTGCTACAGGGTGAACATACTCTGCTTTTGACAAAAAAAATATTCATTACAATTTCAGGATTTTTTTTTTTCCCCTTCATACATATTGTACACTGATCAGCCATGAAATTACAACCACCTGCCAAATATTGGATACATTTTCCTTGAGCCACCAAAACATTACTGACTCCACAACACCTCTGACATTCTTAAATTTAATTCTTTGTAATGTTCCTTAAACCATCCCTTGGCAATTTTTGCAGTGGTGATAGTATATTATCCGTAAAAGGTGATACTGCCATTAAAGAGTGCTATTGCAAAGATGAAGCCTTTATTTGCCATATGTACTTTATAGCATAGTGAATTTTTTTTTCTTTGCAGAGTGCTGAAGTAGTGATGATTAAGAGCCCAATTTGAACCCCATACCTACTGATTTGTTAAACCAGTGCCTTAACAAAAGATCAGGGTTTCTGCAGGTTTCACCGTCAAATTTAAGACCATTAAAAATCAATTAAGTATCAAGAAAGCACAAACAAAGTACATTTATTCAAATTCAACATAGTACTGAAAACATATTAGATGTTAGAGGATTTCTTCTTGCTGGCCCTCGTCAAAGCATTTGACTTAGTTATTAGCTAAGCCCTCTAATCCCAGCCTTGCCCTCAGTCACTGCATCCCTAGAGAGACTTTTAGCAACTGTTTCTATAGTGTTCCTCCTTTATTTATTTATTTATTTATTTATTTATTTATTTATTTATTTATTTCCTTCAAGAAATCCTCTGTGGCAATTTTTTTTGGCCCCCTTAAAAGGTCTCAAGGTAAAAACGGTGTCTGGCACATTGTGAATATAAAGTGAGAACCTCCATACCTTTCTGTGTGTTCTTGTCAAAGAGTTCAAAACATTTAAAATTCACATTGGCCATTCCATTGAAATGTACACTAGTTTTCTTAGGTCAAGTGGTCCACACACTTCTGCAGGAAAAACAAATTCATAAACATTTATGTATATTATGTTATTTTTGGTGTTTAAAAGTAACCAAAAATAAGTAAACATGCATTATATGCTGCCACCCTTCGTTCTTCTATGAATATTGTTTATATTCAATGTCCATACCCCATTGAACCATGTTTACAGGCCTTGGCAGCTAAATATTTTCCTTTTAGTCATAGATCTGCTCAAGGATTCATCCTTCATACTGTTATTGATGTTATACAAATAAAGTTTAATTAAATACAATTGAATTATTTCTTGCAAAATAGCTACCTAGCACAGTTATAGCTAAGGGAGGTAGACACCATACTTTTTAACAGGGAGTTAATCAATATGAAAAATGGATACCAATCCACTTAATGCAACATAAAAAGTAATCCTAATCACTCTTCTGCTGTTGAAAAAAATTGTACACATGACTGTAAAAATGTGGACATGGACATGAACTTTTTTCAAAACATCAACTGAAATGATACAAAAAAAAAAAGGCCAAGGTTTTGTTGTGTTATATTTTCCTTTCATTAATAATGAAGTACCGTAATTTCCGGACTATAAAGCGCACCCATATATAAGCCGCACCCACTGAATTTGACAAAGATTTTTATTTTAAACATACATAAGCCGCATCTACATTGAAACTAATGAACTTTACACAGGCTTTAACGAAAGACAGTGTCTGTTACACGGTGTAACGGTTGAAATATGTTGCTCTTCCTTTAGGAGCATAGTGGTATTTTGGGAACAGCCTGGCGCCGCATTTTTCCGCTATTACTGCATGTGTGGAGACCGAGGATTATGTCCTTATTATTTTCTGATGCTCATTTCTTTGACTAACCCGTAACACTGTTGCCAAGAATAATAAAAAAGCATGAGCTTTGGAAACCTGTCTGTGCTTATATGATTTCTGTGCAACTGGAGTTAGCGAGCTCTCCCATGACTCAGACTCAACGTGTTACAACGGCTTGTATCTAAACAGTAGCCTACCAAGAAAGTCTATGTTCACTGTCTTCCTCCTTGCTTTCACAACAATTTCTCTCGGGAGTTTATCTTTTGGCATCGTCGTGCGTAAAAAAAATAAAAAATGTTTTTTCTCCCAATGCCATGCAGCTCAGAACACAGGTGAGGTGCGTTTTTTTTGTTTTGTTTTTTTTTTTTACTTTTCCGTTTGGAAATTTCATTGGTCTAATGTTATGGGGTTCAGTTTTTTGTCTTGAAGTTTGTGAAACCGGGAAAAACCCAGAAAAAAATTCATAAATAAGCCACTTCATTGTTTAAGCCACGGGGTTCAAAACGTGGGAAAAAAAAGTAGCGGCTTATAGTCCGAAAAATATGGTAATATCTGTAGCACTCAGCGATACACCTTTGTCTTTTGATTCGGACATTTTGCTTTGGTGTGCTCTATTAGTCTACCACGAATGAACTTTGTGAGAGTTTGCTTCCAACCTTGTGCCTGTAAATATTTTTTTTTATTTTAGTTGCCATTGTTGCTTTTGTGCAGTAGATACATAACAGTTTTTTGTTTTTAGAAAAGTATTTATTTATTTTTAAGACCATTTTGTGGAAGTCTCGCGAATGAACTTATTCTCCTGCAACCCGCATACACAAGTATTTTACCGCCCACACCCGCATTTACCCCTCAAATTTTGTCCCGCACTGCACTCAGGTCACACTGTGCCAGGTCCCGTGGAAGTGCAGGTTTTGAATCCAGAGTATCTCTGATATTAAAGTTGGCTCTGATCAAAAAGTGTCAGAGGTCACTTGCTTCTTTTTTTAAACAAGTATCACTAAACTTGCACTTCCCCATAGCTGAAAAATATAAAATCTGTTTTACGTCTGTACAGTCCGAGTGAAATACGCGCCAATAACAGAAAGCTGATTGGCTGTTGCATGTTGGTCTAATTTGTAGTCGTAATACAGCAAATTATATGAAGACTAGAATAAAAATAACTACTGTATAACACCACGAAAACAAACAAACATTCTAAAGTGCTGCAGGAGCATTAAGGTATGTTACATGGACACTGGAAAATTAAGACCTGTTTAAAATTATTTAATACATAGAACAGCAAATTAATGACTTTTTATGGCATAAGATGTTTTTACTTTTTTAGACTTTTTAAGACCCTGCAGAAACCCTGAAGATCCTGAATGGTCTATATAGGGGTGTGTTTACTTGCCTGGCTTGTACTTGCTTGCTTTATTACTGCCTTGCCTTCTTCACATAGTAAAGCGTAGTGCCATTTCTTCTCTAGGTAAACAATGCACACACATCCGGCCAATCACATAATGTAAAACATTCCCACATGCCCACTGTAGGTGGTTTAAATTTAATTTTTATTTGCTATGTACATAACCATACACAGTACAGCATGCAGAGTGGATGATGTACCACTGTGTTCAGAAAGGCTTCTCTGAAGCAGAGGAGCTTGTAGTCCCAATGGAACTAAACCCTAGCCCTAAGGTCATCAGCTTGTTTTTCAAAGACTGTATGTTTGCAAGCAGGATGCTAGGCAGGGGAGCACACGGCACAGCATGGAAAGATACATTTCTTATAAAGTTAAGTACATTTTTAGAGTTAAATTATTCGTTTATCTTCAGTAACTACTTTGTCCTGGTCAGGGTCATAGTGGATCCAGAGTTTATTCAAGAAACACTGTCTACAAGTTCAAGGAGCATGAGTAAAACATTCAAAACACTAAATAGACAATAAAGCTGAGCTCAGGAGTAATACCAAAACAGTGAAGCTGTATTCTGTGGCTACACTTTGCTGCCTGCTTGTAAAGTTACTGTCTGTGTACTGCCTAAATGTTTTTTTTAAGATTTAAAAATGCTGAATTAATAAAAAGAAATTGTAGGAACCTTCCAAGTTAGGTTTCCAGTTTGAACCTGCCTTTCAGTGAGAGATAACTTGGGTTCAAAATTTTCCCAATACAGCCACTGTGAACATTTTGAGCGGCAAATTATTTGCAGAGCCTGTGGATAACAGCCATAACTTAATTTACCAGCCCCATACTCCATTTCTTACATCCAAGAACAGCTAGGTATGTTTTTGCAAACTACCGATTTGTAGCACATATAAATAAAAAGTTGGCAAGCATTAGGAAAGTAAATGGTGCTTAACTAACACAGAGACCACTTAGCAATAAATAAGCATCTGTTTCGGGTTGAATTTAGGATAATTTCATTGTATGCCTTTGTATTTCTCTGTCTCTCCATTCCTTCTATTGTAAGCCTATGTAAACTAACTATTGAGCTGTTGCTAATTTTCATGCTTCTTTGTCTTTTGAATTAAACATTAATTGAACACAAGCCTTTCCAATTAGTGCACTAGTTACCAGGTTTTGGTACCGTTGCCTACCTGTAGCCTAAAATACAGCTGGCTGAAGGCTCACTAACAACACAGTTCGAAAGTTTTACTCTCATTCTCTCTCCAAATGTTATTCTCATTCTTTCTCTAAAAGTAGTATCATATTTAACCTATGAAATATATAAGGCTAGATTCAAAACAAATTAAAAGAACTTGAAGCCCAGGACACATCAATCTGATGGTCCGGCATCGGAAATGTCTGGTGGTTTTTAAGATTTTTTTTTTACTGTTGACTCTAGTTGGACAATGTCAGCTGTTTATCATCCGCTACACAAAGGTACATGAGGTGTACCTTTGTGTACCTCATGTACCTTTGTGTAGCGGATGATAAACAAAGGTACATGAGGTGTAAACACTGCTTGCTTTATATATTCAGTTTTAGCTCTTCTGGTTTCCCTGTTTGGATGCAGAATACAGACTACTACCACATGCTGGTATTGGAAAGTTATGTCTCTCACGCAAGCATGGTTTGGTGTGTCAGTTACGCCTGCCAAATAATCAGACTATTTTGCAGCACAATCACTTAGTCATAGATACAAGTAAGCTGTATGCACATTTGTATATTGACAACTCGGAATTATGGTTCAGTTGAGAAGATGAGGAATTTAAACTTAAGTAAGCGCTTGCAATGTATGTCTAAATACAAACCCGATTCCAAAAAAGTTGGAATAAAATTATTTTCAATAAAAACAGAATGAAATGATGTGGACGTTTCAAATTTCAATATTTTATTCAGAATACAACATAGATGACATATCAAATGTTTAAACTGAGAAAATGTATAATTTTAAGTGAAAAATAAGTTGATTTTTAAATTAATGGCATCAACACATCTCAAAAAAGTTGGGACAAGGCCATGTTTACCACTGTGTGGCATCCCCTCTTCTTTTTATAACAGTCTCCAAATGTCTGGGGACTGAGGAGACAAGTTGCTTAAGTTTAGGAATAGGAATGTTGTCCCATTCTTGTCTAATACAGGCTTCTAGTTGCTCAACTGTCTTAGGTCTAAAGATCTTTCTCTTTATGATGCGCCAAATGTTTTCTATGGGTGAAAGATCTGACTGCAGGCTGGCCGTTTCAGTACCCGGATCCTTCTTCTACGCAGCCATGATGTTGTAATTGATTCAGTATGTGGTCTGGCATTGTCATGTTGGAAAATGCAAGGTCTTCCTTGAAAGAGACGACGTCTGGATGGAAGCATATGTTGTTACTTGGATATACCTTTCAGCATTGATGGTGCCTTTCCAGATGGGTAAGCTGCCCATGTCACACGCACTCATGCAACCCCATACCATCAGAGATGCAGGCTTCTGAACTGAGCGCTGATAACAATTTGGGTTGTCCTTATCCTCTTTAGTCCGGATGACATGGCGTCCCAGTTTTCCAAAAAGAACTTTACATTTTGATTCGTCTGACCACAGAACAGTTTTTCACTTTGCCACAGTCCATTTTAAATGAACCTTGGCACAGGGAAAATGCCTGCGCTTCTGGATCATGTTTGGATATGGCTTCCTTTTTGACCTATAGAGTTTTAGCTGGCTGGATTGTGTTCACCGACAATGTTTTCTGGAAGTATTTCTGAGCCCATGTTGTGATTTCCATTACGATAGCATTCCTGTATGTGATGCAGTGCCGTCTAAGGGCCCAAAGATCACGGGCATCCAGTATGGTTTTTCGGCCTTGACCCTTACGCACAGAGATTGTTCCAGATTCTCTGAATCTTTGGATGATATTATGCACTGTAGATGATGATAACTTCAAACTCTTTTTTCAAAAACTATCAATTTTTCTCTAAGAAACTCCTTTCTGATATCGCTCCACTATTTTTCGCCGCAGCATTGGGCGATCCTCTGCCCATCTTGACTTCTGAGAGACACTGCCACTCTGAGAGGCTCTTTTTATACCCAATCATGTTGCTAATTGACCTAATAAGTTGCAAATTGGTCCTCCAGCTGTTTCTTATATGTACATTTAACTTTTCCAGCCTCTTATTACTACCTGTCCCAACTTTTTTGGAATGTGTAGCTCTCATGAAATCCAAAATGTCATTTCAAAATGTCTCACTTTCAACATTTAATATGTTATGTTATTCTATATTCTTTATTCACAATTTGTACAGTGTCCCAACTTTTTTGGAATCGGGTTTGTATATGTATATGTGTGTATGTATATGTGTGTGTGTGTGTGTGTGTGTATATATATATATACATATATATATATATATATATATATATATATATATATATATATATATATATATATATATATATATATATGTATATATATATATACACACACACACACACACATATACATACACACATACAATGTCATCTTCTCTGCTCAACAGTTGAAGGAGTTTTTGTCCTGTCTATACCATGCTACCAGAACACCTGTTATAACTAAGGCATTTAAAAAAAAAAAAAAAAATTTTTTTTCAGAAAACACACTGATCAAAATTAGAGAACACTTTCAGATACCTCCCAGTTATTGGTGTTAATCTGGCACCTGGTGCTAATTTCCTTGATTATCTGTCAACCCCTATTTAACTGGCAGCCTAACTTCCAGTTTCACTGACTCTGCAAGATGGTGGGCCGTTCTAAAGTGACTGAAAGCCTCCGGCAGCAGGTTGTCCAGATGAAGGCAAAAGGGATGACCCTATCAGCCATAGCAAGACAAGTTAGTCGTTCCAAATCTGTGATTTCAAGAATATTGAATCTTTACAACATCACAAACTCATTCAAGTCCGCCAAGAAGGCTGGTCGTCCACGGAAGACAAATACAAGAGAAATGTTAAGAAAATGTTAAGAATTTAGGAAGGGACACACAAAACCGACTCTAAAGAAGTAGCTCTGAGGAAAGCAGACTGTGCCATCGGTTGTGTTGGGGCAAGAAAAGTTGCACTAGAACACACCGGACAGACATCAGCTGAAGGCCATCTAGCATGTACGTGTATGTGCTTGAGTGAAAGAACATAACTCTCCCATACCAGCAGGGGAAAGTAGTCTCTATTCAGCATCCAAACAGGAAAACAGAAAGAGCTAGAACTGTGAATATATAATTCAAGCAGTGATTAAACCTGGTGTGATCATTACTACTATTACAGATACGTGTAGCTTTTTTCAATCATATCTGCTAAATTGCAAAGACATTTGGCAAGAATGACAAGTGTCTGTGCATTCCCTCTTTACTCAGTCATTGTTTGCTTCCATCAGTTACCTTTTTTTTTTTTTTTTTTAAGCTGAATAGTAAATCTTTTTCTTACTGACGAACTTCACCGCTTATATGACATGTAGAATCAGCCGACAAACAGCTGACATTTCCAACTAGATCCAATGGTGTGGAAAACACAGAAAAACCAAAGTCGACCAAGCACAAAAATCACCGGACAGTGCCCGATGACTGACCATTGGCTTGGTATGTCCCAGGCTTTAAGTTTATTATCCTTCGTTCTTATTCTAGCCTTATGTTTTGTTGGTTAAAAACGATGCTACATTAGGACAGAGAATATGAGTTTTTGGTACTATATCGTTAACTGGCTATAAGTCAGCTGTAGTTTAGGCTACAGGTAGGCATGGGTACCAAAACCTGGTAACAAGTGCACTTATTTCTTATGTTAGATTTTATGAGATAAAACGTTCTTTCGGCTTCTCCCATTAGGCGTCGCCACAGCGGATTTGTGATCCGCATGTTCGATTTGACACATGTTTTTATGATGGATGCCCTTCCTTACGCAACCCTCCCCATTTATCCAGGCTTGGGACCGGCACTTAGAGTGCACTGGCTTGTTCAACCCTAATGGCTGGGGTTGGTTCCCTGACCGGGGATCTTATGAGATGAATGGTGAAAAAAAAGAAAATCTGCGACAAAAGAAATCGGTAATTCTGGGTGTTTTAAATAGTTGTCGGTGCACATTTTTAACCGCCTTGCAATGACTCTTGATATTCTTAAGTCAAAATTATTATATTTTATAGCCATAACAAATGCAATTTATGCCACAGACTTGCTTAGCTAAAATAATTCAAGAAAATGAGTCTGATCGTGTGCTGATTTCAAGTTCAAAGGCTGTAAATTTAATTGCATATAATTTTTGAAATGTTGTGCCAACTGCCTGACGTGTTTTACATCTGTGTCGACTTTACTTTGAAAGTCAAAAACGGAGTATGATAGCACTCATAAAGAAAACATACAAGTTATTCTTTAGGTGCCAAATTTGAACCAGAACAAAGTATGGCGTGTGCATGTTGTGTATTTTACCAGTTCGAGAGCTTGGTTGATTTGTGTAAGTTCATCCATCCCATTTGCCATCCCAATTATTTGGAGGGAGCAGAATGACTGAAACCATGTAACTGATTACTTCTGTAAATGTTACTTCTGCATGACGAATGTCTATGGATTTTCTTCCAAGAAGTTTATTGAGTACCCAAACCATGCCTCTGCAATGTGTGATATTTGTGCCACACAACGAAAGTCTTCTTGTTCCAAAACAGTCAGAGGTTTTATCACAGGAGTATGAACAAAGAGGCAGAAATGGACACGCCTATGCAGAAGAAAACCTTTGCGCCATTTTGAGCCATTAACATCCAGCAATCCTCAAATTAATTTCTCAGGTAGGGCTCTTGTCAGAGATTTGGATTTATGGACGAGCCTTTTGTCACCTGGGAAAAAAACTCTGTTTTTGCCATTAAAATTTGACCAGATTCTTATTACATAAATTGACAGTCTGAACTTTTGCAGTGACATTGATGGATTGTTTTCTGCACTTGTATGTAAACATGATCCAACAGAATGGCAACTGTCTTTTGACTAATCATTGTTAAGTTTGAACGCCGTTTTGCTGCACAGTAATATCTCCCCTATCATAACTTTCGGACATTTCGTTCATATGAAGCAAACACACAAGATTTATGAGAAATTAGTTCCTGGCAGAGGTGTGTTTCGAATGACCGACTGGTTGATCCACAGAACATATTTCTTCCTCTTTTGCACACCAAACTTGGGCTAATTAAAAACTTGGTAAAACCTACCAAACACTGCATAATGCTGGCCTGTGTGGAAGAATGGCAAGAAATAAGCTGTTACTCAAAAAATACCAACTGAAAGCATGGGACTGACCTAGCTGCAATGTGGGAGATAGTTTTGTGTGATCAGATGAGACAAAGAAGCTTTTTGGCCACAACTCAAACGGTATATGTGGCACAAACCAAAAACACTTCCCAATTCCCCAAGACACACCCTATATTGAAGAATGGTGGTGTCAGCTTCATGTTGTGGGTATGTTTCTCATAAGCGGGAACTGGGCAACTGGTTTAAATTGAAGAAAGAAAGTATGAATTAAATATTTAGGAAAATACTGCAAAAGAACCTAGGAAGAAACCTAAGAAGAAAACCTTTCACCAGTACAATGATCACAGTAACAAGGCCAGGGTCAAAGTCAAAGTCCTGAACTCAATTCAGTTGAGAATTTGTGGCATTATTTTGAAATAAATCTAATTATTTACATTTAAAGTAATTTAGTCAGTTTTTACTGATGTAATAATGGTCAATGTTATGACACAAATAGTAAACAAAATATGTTAAAATCTTTCCATTTCATGTTTTTAAAATGTGATTTTCTTTTTTGTAAAGTTTTTAATGAGTATGTGCACCTTTTAACTGCGTTCAAACATATTACATAAGTTTTTGATGTTATAATAAAAGTTAATACAAATAATTGGATTACATAAAAAGGATTTTAAAAGGAAAACATTTTAAATAAAAATAATAATTTTATATACAGTATCTCAAATAATTACAGTGGTGTGATTTTCTTTTTTTTTTTTTTTTTGCATGTTTGTCACACTTGAATGTTTCCTTTTTATTGCCGTTGCCAGACTAAAACAGACCGCACAGATTAGTCTTATCGCGTACAGATGTGGTCTTACCGCTCGTTTCATCCGGCTCCTCCCTCCACTCAAAAACCACTGCCACACATACATTTTAATTATTTGTGCAGTTTTTGAATATCCAGCCCTTTTCTAAGACTCTGCCAGATTGCTTGGAAATTGATCACACACATGTTCTTTTCTTAATCTTAATTTTTATTTTTACTTATTGTTGATTTTTATTTTGAAACAAGACTTTGCATTTTAATGAGGTCTGGTTTAAAATTAAGTGGACATTTTTGACAGTTTTTTTTATTTTTTATCATTGGAATATTTTTTTTTCTAAACAGCCTTAAAATGTTGCAAAATTCAATAAGAAATTCATTTATTTAATATGGATATTTAATATTAATTATTGTACAGGACATCTAAAAATATTTCACCTAATGTAATTAAAACATTTTTTAAATAATACTTTAATGTAATTAAAAAGTGAACTTTAAGACTGGTCTAGAAGGAAAAAGCCTCGGAAATGAATGTAGATAAATTGTACCACAAGTGGGCCACTAATAATGGAAAATGAAGTCTTGAGTGTTAATTGGCTTTAGTTTCCAAGATACAGCTTCAGGTCAAAATTGCATCAAAATAATTCAAAATTAGTGAGATTATGCACCATAACTTCTTTTGCAAAATGTGATTTAGCAATGTTAATGGTGCCACACAAATAACAAAAGTTTCTTTTTATTGATACCAATATCCATAACTTTCCATTCATATATTTATTGATTTGTTTATATACATTTTGTTCATGTAATAGTTTTTTTTTTTTTTTGACCAAATTGTAGGTCCCATTGCTGTGTAGCTTTCCAGATTAAGATACAACTTGAAAGTTATACAGTACACACCTGCATCGGACGTGTTTTTTTTTTTTCCCCCATTTGCTCGTGCAAGGTTCTGTCGAAAGTTAGATTCTGACTAGAGACCTGCAATCCTGTGAGAGTACTGCAAAATGGTCTTTAAAATATAAAACAAAGAATAAATTACTAAAACCAAACAACCTGTTATGTATTTACTGCATAAAAGCAACAATGGCAACTAAAATTTAAAAAAAAAGATTTACAGGCACAAGGTTGGAAGCTAACTCTCTAGAGCACACGGAGTCAAAATGTCTGACGCGAAAGACAGAATTTAATCGCTGAGTGCTACAGATATTACTTTATTATTAAAGGAAGGAACATATAACACAAAAAAAACCCTTGCCTGTTTTTTATTTTTCCTTTTATATATATATATATATATATATATATATATATATATATATATATATATATATATATATATATATATATATTCTTCTTTTTTTATCGTTTCAGTGGATGTTCTATGTTCTGAAAAGTTCTTTATGTCCATGCTCATCATTTACACATTTTACCACCCACACCTGCATTCACCCATCAAATCTTGTCCCGTGCCTCACTCATTTGCTTCAGGTCTCGTGGTACAGGTGTGCAGGTCTCTATTACAAGCTCTAACATCAGGTGTGGGTTCCCTCCTCACCATTGGGACTGGGAAAGGCATATACTTTTTCTTCTTGTTTAGCTAATGACGCAGATAAGTTGCACATGTAATACAACAATAAGAGGCAAAACTCTTGTCCTGACCCCCTATTGTGCATCCAAAAACTGCCATATTAATGCACTTTTGAAAAGCAAATGTAACCTCGCCACAAATGTAGCAAAGGTTGCAAACTGCAAACTGTGGGTTGTTTACACAGTTTCGAGGCATCTTGGCTTTTCTAATGGAAAATATCACGTGACTGTTCATTGGAAATTTTAGACAATTACACTTTCACAAGCCACCAAATGTATCTGTATGATGCATAGATCTGGGTAAGGTAAATTTACTCTGCATTAAAAGACCAATACATTTCAAATAGGTAATAATCTTGTTTCAAATTGAAGATAAATTTATAAATTTTCATATGGTACCATTTACATTGTTTTACCATACTTTTCGAGAAGTTATGAGACATCATGATCATCAGACACCCCCTCCCTAAACAAAAAGAATTAGCACATTTTATTTTGGCGTTTGATACTTTCCCAGAATATTTAGACCAGTGTGATTATTTATATTAGATTTATTTATAATTTTCTACATTTTTGTATGAATAAGTCATTGGTTGGACTAGATTACATTATTTACAAAACACTTAACTAATAACAAGCTGGTTCTTAAAGTATTCACTTGTAAATATGGGGCTGTTTTGGCAGCTGGGACAGAAAGACTGGTGACAGGTAGCTATCTTTAGCAGGTACCTCACTTGTATATTTATATCCTCACAACCAGTGAGAAACTTTATTCCTAGACCATCTCTTGTAGCTTTGTATGTGTGAGTATCTGTCTGTCTGTCGATCTCAGAAATAAAAACGGATAGATTAATAAACAGATGTATAAAAAATCAATTAAAAAAAAAAAAAAAGTGAAAGGCTGTAATTTTTAAAGGATGCATCTTTGCAAAATGCTTTTAGGAAGAGAAATGTCGTTTCTTTCAAACCTTTCTCTGAAGGAGGAAAAAGTTATATATATATATATATATATATATATATATATATATATATATATATATATATATATATATATATATATATAAAAAACACAAAGATAGTAAATGTGAAAGGAATCTGACCAGGGAATAGAGAAAAAAGCAAGCAAGAAAAACGACTTCAGGTAGTCTGGACCAGTAAAACCATCTCCAACATCACTACACTGAGCATTGGGCACTCAGTACACTGCTGTTCACCACTATGCAGTGAAACTCAACTTGTATCTCATCACAAATCATTAAAAAGGGACGACGTGGAGTGGCCAGTAGACTAGTACACAGCAAACAGCATGTTTCTGAAAGTGAACAAACACAAAAAAATGGTTGACTACTCAATGGTTCTTCACCTACTGAAGAACATAATTCGACCTTAAACACCAGCTCCATAGACAAAAAACCCCAGCAGCATCTCTTTTTGCAGAGGCTGAAAAAAACGTTTAACCACTGCTTTTGAAATTACACTTGCTCAGCCATAACTAACTGTTGTAATATAGGAAAAAAAATGCTATAAATCAAAGTGATGCATACATACACACCTATCTATCTATCTATCTATCTATCTATCTATCTATCTATCTATCTATCTATCTATCTATATATATATATATATATATACAGTGGAACCTTGGGTTACGAATTTAATTCGTTCCGGTACTTTATTCGTAACCTGAAAAGTTCGTATCCCGATACAAATTTCCCCATAATAATGAACAGAAACTTCGGTAATTCGTTCTGGACAACCAAAAATATTACTTAAATAAAAATAAAGCCAATATTCACTAATATTATTTACTTTTAACATGTAATATTAAAATCATACCACATAAAAACATACAAAAGAGGAAAACATCTTTACCGGGTACTTTCCCTTTAAGAAGACTCGCTGCAGGAGACGACGTTCGTAGAAGGGGAAGGAGGGAGAGTTATTGTTTGGAAGAAGAATCTTATTATATTATATTATTTATATATTATTATATATTATATTATAGAATATTAAAGACAGTGTTATTAACACGAACGCTGAGACAATTGTTGCATTAGAGGGAAAATGAGAGCTGTTTCTTTAAGGCTACTATCAGTTGGTATTGAAGTCCAGAGTGAAATTCATTATGGGTATTGTACTTTGGAAAAGACTGTAACCCTGCTAATCTATCTTCATAAAAACAAGTAAAGTGGTTATGCATCGGCTAATGTTGTCCATCTCATCATTCCACGAGCATCAACTAACGAGTTGTTACGCTGCCGCCGGGAAAAGTTCAAGCGGATAAGTAACACGATGCTCTCGCTAGGGACACAGGACGCTAACTGATGTGACGAGCTGTGTGGATAGAGCAAAAACAACCAACTTGCCTGCGATTTTTTGGTGAGCGACGTTCGTATCCCGATATATTGTTTGTAACCAGGGGCAAAAATTTTGATGAACTGCGATTCGTAACCTGAATTATACGTATGCCGGGGCGTTCGTAACCCGAGGTTCCACTGTATATATATATATATATATATATATATATATATATATATATATATATATATATATAATAGTGTTTTGTGTATTTCTCCTACACTGTCTTGTCTTGTCTTACTCTGTTTGCACATGATGCACTTTATGTAGCGAGGACAACTTACTTTAGTCCTTTGCTCTGTTTTTTTCTGTTATGTAGCTTGGTTTTATTTAGTTTTTTTGTCGCACCAGGGTTCTGGAGGAATGTTGTCTCATTTCACTGTGTACTGCGTTAGCTATACATGGTTGAAATAAAAAAAAAAAAAAAAAATGGTCATAATTTTATGCCTAGTCAGTAAATAAACAACTTTATAGCCAACCAATCAGGCATAACATTATGACCACCTGCCTAATATTGTGTTGGTCCCCCATTTGTTGCCAAAACAGTCCTGACCCGTAGAGCATTAACAGCGTTAACTTTTTCAGCAATTTTAGCTACAGTAGTTAATCTGTTGGATCAGACCACGTGAGCCAGCCTTCGCTCCCCATGTGCATCAATGAGCTTTTTTCACCCATGACCGGTTCACCGCTGTTTCTTCCTTGGACCACTTTTGATGAATACTGACCACTAGAGACCAGGAACACATGCTCATCAGTAAAACAAATGTTTAGTTTAAAAATTATTTTTGAGATAGTTAAAAATTATTTGTTGAACTTTATTATTCTTTGTATATCTGACTAGAGAAAGCATGTTGTGAATACGTGTTGCATTTAAGGTTTTAATTTTGCTTCTTGTTTGTTATTAATTTATTGTTCATTTTTTGTAAAATATTTTTTTTATAAATATAGTTAAACAGAAATCTCACAATTAAATAAATGCCGTTAAAATACATTTGTGTTAACACTGATCCACCCATGGAGCCCTGTTGAATCAGCTCAGAAGTGGCTTGTTTTTACTTTTCTGCTGCACTGGGTTAAATTAAAGTATCAGTCACTTAGCAGTCAGTCTCTTTATTCAGTTTATCCTCTGCAACTCAGGGTTTTTTAATAATCACATTGTCTCATGAAAGTGACATCTGTGTTTTGAATTGTGTAAGACACTGGTCCTGTTTGTTGTACGCAAGATCCATTTCCCCCTCTTCCTGTGGTGTTAGGGACGTACATTGCATCCTTTGCAGAAAATTACCTTTCCACAGCCTCTTGATCATGATAGAATGTTTGCAGGTGTTGCAGTGTCAGGCAATTAGCTTATTTGTAGTAGTATGCTACTGCATTACGAAAATACATTATAATTTAAAGTTTTCAAGGTTTTTTATTCTGCTTTTATCTCATCTGCAAAAACCTTTCTGCAAAGCCATTGATATCTGGATAACCTGGTGCAATTTTTGAATGAAGAATTACATTTTTGTTCCTAATAATCTACCTGAAAAATTAAGAAAAATATCACTATCACTATTCTCCTTACCACAACCAGAACCAATAATATATGGGGTGGCACTCATGCCTTACCTAATTAATTTAACAGAGATGAAAACCTGCATGTGTGCACTAGTTATGTATTGTGATGCATGTCCCGGGTCACTTCCCTTCTGGGTTGAAATAGCACCAGACACAGATTGACTCAAACTACTGGAACAAACACAAGTCACAGCAATGTGCACAAACACAGAAACGTGAAGAGCACAAACGTTAGCACATGCACATCATAAACAATATTCGACAACCGGAAATCACCACAACCCTTCTTCTTCAGAATCTCCCCAGATGTCTTTATATCCACAACCCCTGGATGTAATTCATTGCTTTCACTGAGAGCAAAGATGAACAGCCCAACTGACCAATGTCAAGTACCTAATTAGCAAAGGATTTTAAGAAAGAATAGGAAACAGATTAATGCAAAAGAACACAAAAAAAGATGAAGACAAACAGCAAATTCCCCCAGTGCACATAACAGCATTATAAAAAAAACCTTCAAACACATTGAATGAGCATCTAGTGTTGGGCAGAACCCTCTAGAATAGGACACACATTAGAGGTTCTACTGTGTTCAGTAGGCTGACAGATGAGAGAAAGAAACTGTTACCAAGTCTGCTGGTGCGACAGTGGAAGGCTCCTATAGTATATCGTCTCTCAGATGGGAAAGCAGTAAACAGCCTGTGACTGTGGTGAGAAGTGTCTTCAATTGTATTTATCACCCTTCATAGGCAGCATTTGTGGTAGATGAACACCAATAGTTTTCAACACCCACAGTTTGTCAACCTCTATTTAGGTTTCACATGTTTTCATGAGTGACTGATAAAATGTTTGGATAAGAAATAAAAAAGCTACTGCTAATCACACCCTTACCATTAAATTCAGTAAGCACATGCAAATCTGTCTGCATAAGATGCTTCCTGTTACAATGAAATAGCACCTATGGTGTGTTTCTGAGTGTTTCATATAGGCCCTCTGTTGGCATATGGTGGTACAGTCCAAAATAGTGTTGATGACTGGCATTTTTAGTGATTTAAAAAAAAAAGAGATGTTGTGTGGAGTCTAGTAAGAATATTATATACAATTTAAATGTAAATAGCTGAAATCTGTTGTGTGGTATCTGTGGTATATGTGAGAGAAGCAGAAAGATGGCTAGAGAATTGTGTGTGTGCGTGCACATGTCCATTTTTAATGATAGTGAACAGATATTTTTATAATAAAGAAATTATGTAATAGAGCAGAATATAGATAAGGTTTTAATAATTGTTAATATGAGATTTAAAAACAGCTTTGTATTTTACGGTTTTTTTGTTTTGTTTTTTTTTTTTTTACTAAAGCTTCCTGGACCGAATAGATTCAGTTCGGCAGAATGACTACACACCAACAGACCAGGTGGGGGTGCTTTAAATTGTTTGCTTTTTTATGTATGCATGTGTGCTAAAGAATGGCTTGAAAACAGTTACTGTATAAACAGGTTGGAGTAATCAACCTGATGTGTATACTGCCACTAATATATTTAGGAAGCCATATTTATGCCTGCCCCACTATGAGGTTTGTGTTAACCCCAAGCCTTTGTCTGTTATTTTTTATATTAGATTTCTATTTTAGGAGTTCTGTAATTTGAACATTTTATTATGTCATTATTATATGTGTAACATAAATTAAAAAACACTAGAAACCATCACAAACAGTCTGTTTTCCAATAAAAATACCATTACACAACATCAGTGGGTACCATCAAAACCAGTACCAAATGGTTTCCATTATGTTATGTTTTTGTAGATCATTAAATTATCATGAGACCAGTGAGACAAGTGAGACTTATGGCCCAAACAAACAAACAGTCTAATAGGCATCTATTACCTAACACCTAGATAGTAAATGGGGAAAAAAAATCTTGTGTTCAAATGTGTTCTCTTTTTTTTTTTTTTTTTTTTTTTTTTAATCCTAATGCTAATGAAATCTTATATCTTTTGATCTTAATGCCAAATGGCTTCAGTTTATAGCAAAAACAAAAGGACTTTCTGCCTTTCTGTTGCATATCTTTTAGTTTCCATGGTGTTCTGTACACTAATTTCCAGAAATAATTATTTACAGTTGTTATGTGTTGTATATTTTCTTACTGTAATGCATTTCATTTTCCCACTTTGTGTAGGATTTGCTTAGGTGCCGAGTTTTGACTTCAGGGATTTTTGAAACACGATTTCAAGTAGACAAAGTAAATTTCCAGTAAGTCATTGTACTCTTCACTAATTATGTTTTTGGTACATATGTGTTTGTGTTTAACTTAATTTAATTAAAAAAATTGATATCAAATGTCTTACAAATTTTCAAATGTCTTACACATTTTGAAAATGCTTTTTCACTGTTCTTTAAATAAACTACCATAATTTCCGGACTATTAAGCCATTAATTTGACAAAGATTTTTATTTTGAACATAAATAAGCCGCATGTCAGGGATCCACCTGCCACGCCCCCTTTGGTGGCTCTCTATGCCTCCACTCTCCATAGAGCTCCAGGTTTAACCACGCACACCTGGAGCTCATCATCACTCATGCCTCCACTCTCTCTGAAGCTCCAGGTTTAACGAGGCACACCTGAAGCTCATCACTCCACTCCTACATAAACCCCTCACTCACATTCACTCCCCGTTCGTTATTGTTTATGTTGGACTTCCCGTACTGCATGTTTTGGCGTTCCGGTTTTCATACAGGACTTCTTCCATCCGTTTCATCCGGACTCCAGAATCCCGTACCGGCTGCGCTTCCCCTCCCTGTGCATCTCGGGTCAGCTACACTCCCAATGCGCTACTCGGACTATCTCTCTCAACCTAAGGACTGCCGTGTGTGTATGTGCGCGTGTGTGTGTGCGTGTGTGTATCTCTCTCTCACGCATGCCATTAAAACCCGAGCGAGCTGTACTCCGGCTTCTGCCTTTTGTTTCGCTCACACCGTGACAGAATAACAAACCTCCTGAAAGGGATAAAAAAAAAAAAAAAAAAATTATCGGGTTGCTGCCGTGGTCCCAGCGCGATCCAAACCTCGGATGGAGGATTCGCTGTGCCACGATGAAGCGACGGTCAAGCTCCGCCTCTGGAAACACCCGGAAGCACGCAGCCGATTCATCCTCGCCGGCTCGGGAACGTGCAAGCACGGCCGCGCCACGCCCCCCTGCGAGTCTTATGGAATTCCCGGCTCACTTTTCCGGCGATATGGCGGAGTGGAGCGTTTTTGTTTGGAGCGTGGATAAATATATGTGCTTCTATCCCTCCTCTTACACCACCGAAACAGCTAAAATCAGGCTCCATATCTCCCTCTTGTCTGGAGACTCTCTCTCTCTTGCCAGTAAGCTGTGGAACGCGTTCGGTGGGGATTTCCATTCGTGTACTCATTTCATTTAGCTTCTCACGGGGATGTTCGGGATGAATCCGGCGTATCTGTGGTGCAACCCTCTCGATTCTGAGCAGGTTCCACCCCAGGGTTTCGGGGAGGACTTTTTCCCGCTCCAGAGTCCTGAAGAGAGCTCCGTTCCGCTCCAGAGTCCTGAAGAGAGCTCGGCTTCGTCCCAGGACCTCCAGGAGAGCTCGGCTTCGTCCCAGGACCTCCAGGAGAGCTCAGCTTCGTCCCAGGACCTCCACGAGAGCGTAGCTCCGCCCCAGGTCCTCCAGGAGAGCGTAGCTCCGCCCCAGGACTTCCAGGAGAGCGTAGCTCCGCCCCAGGACTTCCAGGAGAGCGTAGCTCCGCCCCAGGACCACCACGAGAGCTTAGCTTCGCCCAAGGACCTCCAGGAGAGCCCAGTCCCGCTCCAGGTCTCCACAGAGAGCCCAGCTCCATTCCAGGTCATCCAGGAGAGCTCAGCTCCGTTCCAGGTCGTCCTGAAGAGCTCAGCTCCGTTCCAGGTCGTCCTGAAGAGCTCAGCTCCGTTCCAGGTCGTCCTGAAGAGCTCAGTTCCGTACCAGGACCTCCAGGAGAGCACAGTTCCACTCCAGTGCGTCCCCGAGAGCACCTTTCCGCTCCAGAGTTTCCGGGACAGCTCCTTTCCGTTCCAGGATCCTGAAGAGAGCTCGGCTCCACTCCAGGATCTCCAGGCGAGCTCCTCTCCGCTTCAGGACCTCCAAGAGAGCACAGCTCCACTCCAGTGCGTCCCCGAGAGCACCTTTCCGCTCCAGAGTTTCTGGGACAGCTCCTTTCTGCTCCAGGATCCTGAAGAGAGCTCGGCTCCACTCCAGGATCTCCAGGCCCTTCAGGCGAGCTCCTCTCCGCTGCTGGACCTCCAGGAGAGCCCAGCTCCGTTCCAGGACCTCCAGGAGAGCCCAGCTCCGCTCCAGTGTGTCACTGAGAGCACCTCTCAGCTCCAGCATGCCTCCGAGAGCTTCTCTCAGCTCCAGCATGCCTCCGAGAGCTCCTCTCCGCTCCAGCGTGTACCCGAGAGCTCCTCTCAGCTTCAGCATGCCTCCGAGGGCTCCTCTCAGCTCCAGCATGCCTCCGAGAGCTTTTCTCAGCTCCAGCATGCCTCCGAGAGCTCCTCTCCGCTCCAGCATGCCTCCGAGAGCTCCTCTCCGCTCCATAGAGCCTCCGAGAGCTCCTCTCCGCTCCAAGGTCTCCAGGCAAACTCAGTTCCGCCCCGGAGCTTCCCAGTGCACTCAACTCAGACTCAAGGCCGTGAAAAGGACGTCGTACCGCCGCCTGGACGCGAAAGGGACGTTGTACCGCCGCCTCACGGTCTCCCCGAAGGCGACGGCTCGCCTCACGGTCTCCCCGAAGGCGACGGCTCGCCTCACGGTCTCCCCGAAGGCGACGGCTCGCCTCACGGTCTCTCCAAAGGCGACGGCTCGCCTCACGGTCTCTCCAAAGGCGACGGCTCGCTTCACGGTCTCTCCAAAGGCGACGGCTCGCTTCACGGTCACCCAGAAGGCGACAGCTTGCCTCATTGTTTCTCTGGAGGTATGGCCACGTCACAGGGTTCCTCTCCCGGTGAAGCCACGTTGCAGAGCTTCTCTCTGCCCCAGAGCATCCCTGAGAGCTCCTCTCCGGTCCACAGCGTCTCCGAGAGCTCCTCTCTGCTCCACAGCATCTCCGAGAGCTCCTCTCCGCTCCACAGCGTCTCTGAGAGCTCCCCTCCGCTCCACAGAGTCTCCGAGAGCTCCCCTCCGCTCCACAGAGTCTCTGAGAGCCCCTCTCTGCTCCAGCATGTCACGCCTCTGAGCTCCTCCGATGGCGACGTCTCGCCCCAGAGCTCCTCCTTCGACGACGTCTCGCTCCCGAGCTTCCTGGAAGGCGACGTCTCGCCCCAGAGCTCCTCCTGTGACGACGTCTCGCTCCCGGGCTTCTTGAAAGACGACGTCTCGCCCCAGGGCTCCTCCGATGGCGACGTCTCACCTCCGGGCTCCTTCGATGGCGACGTCTCGCCTCCGGGCTCCTTCGATGGCGACGTCTCGCCTCCGGGCTCCTTCGATGGCGACGTCTCGCCTCCGGGCTCCTTAAAAGGAGACGTCTCGCCTCCGGGCTCCTTAAAAGGAGACGTCTCACCTCCGGGCTCCTCCGATGGCGTCGTCTCGCCTCCGGGCTCCTCCGATGGTGACGTCTCGCCTCCGGGCTCCTCCGATGGCGACGTCTCGCCTCCGGGCTCCTTCGACGGCGACGTCTCGCCTCCGGGGTCCTTCAACGGCGACGTCTCGCCTCCAGGCTCCTCCGACGGCGGCGTCCCACCTCTGAACTCCACCGTGGACGTCACTCGGCCTCTGGACACCACCGGGGTCATTTTTCTGATTCCGAGCTCCACCGGGTGCGTCACTCGTACTCCGATCTCCGCTACGGACGTAGCTCCGATCCAGGCCTCCCCATTGGGCGTCTATCCGGCCCTGATCGCCGCCGAGGGCATCACTCGGTCTCGGGTCTCTGCTGTGGAGGTCGCTCAACCTCGGGACTCCGCTGCGGGCGCAGCTTGGTCCCTATCCGACGCTGGGGCTGTCTCTCTGGATCCGGCCTTCGTCCTGGCTCCGATCTTCGCCGGTGGTTTTGCTCCGATTCTGGCCTCCGCGATGAGCTACGCGCCGTTTCGGACCTCCGCTGGGAGCATGGTTCCATCCCATGCCTTCGGGTTGAGCATCGTCCGGTTCCTGCGCTTCGCCTGGGCTGTCGCCCCGCCTCAGGTCCTTTCTGGCCTTCTCCGGTTCTGCGGCGGTTCTGACCAGGTCCCGTTCGACCCTGGACGGGCACCGGGATCCTCCTTCGAGTGCCCTGGCCCTCCGAGCGTCTGTGGGTTTGGGGCGTCAGGTGCCGCCCCTCAAGGGGGGGGGGGGGGTAATGTCAGGGATCCACCTGCCACGCCCCCTTTGGTGGCTCTCTATGCCTCCACTCTCCATAGAGCTCCAGGTTTAACCACGCACACCTGGAGCTCATCATCACTCATGCCTCCACTCTCTCTGAAGCTCCAGGTTTAACGAGGCACACCTGAAGCTCATCACTCCACTCCTACATAAACCCCTCACTCACATTCACTCCCCGTTCGTTATTGTTTATGTTGGACTTCCCGTACTGCATGTTTTGGCGTTCCGGTTTTCATACAGGACTTCTTCCATCCGTTTCATCCGGACTCCAGAATCCCGTACCGGCTGCGCTTCCCCTCCCTGTGCATCTCGGGTCAGCTACACTTCTCCCAATGCGCTACTCGGACTATCTCTCTCAACCTAAGGACTGCCGTGTGTGTATGTGCGCGTGTGTGTGTGTGTGTGTGTGTGTGTGTGTGTGTGTGCGTGTGTGTATCTCTCTCTCACGCATGCCATTAAAACCCGAGCGAGCTGTACTCCGGCTTCTGCCTTTTGTTTCGCTCACACCGTGACACCGCACCTGTCTACACTGAAACTAATGAACTTTACACAGGGTTTAACGAAAGACAGTGTCTGTTACACGGTGTAACGGGTAAAATATGTTGTGGCTCCTTTAAGAGCAGAGCAGCATTTTGGGAATGGTTTGGAAACCTGTCTGTGCTTATATGATTTCTGTTGCAACTGGAGTTAGCGAGCTATCCCTTGACCCTGACTCAACGTGTTACAACGGCTTGTATCTAAACAGTAGCCTACCAAGAAAGTCATTGTTCACTGTCTTCCTCCTTCCTTTCACAACTATTTCTCTCGGGAGTTTATCTTTTGGCATCGTTGTGCTTTTAAAATCACCATCGCTGAAGCTTTTCTCCCGATACCGTGCAGCTCAGAACTCAGGTGAAGTGCATTTTTTCATGCTCGGTTGTTTTCAGCGTGACAAATGATTCGCATTTCCTGTAGACAGTCCGAGTGAGCGGCAGGTCAAACATCAGAGGAACCTCATCCATATTTATGATGTGGTGCGGTCCGATTCAGTGGGAGCGCATCTGATTTAATATAAAGAGTTTCATTGGTTCACCTGAAACCCGTTCAGAAATTTCATTGGTCTAATTGTAGAAAAAAAAGTAGCAGCTTATAGTCTGGAAAATACGGTACTTATTCTGATTTAATGTGCACTCTGTTTACTAGTGCAATTGCAAACTATTTCATAGTTTACCGACATTTCATTGTTTATTGTTCTTAATTCATCTGTTTTGCCCCTAACAATATTTTTTTATTTATCTCTCAGCATGTTTGATGTAGGTGGTCAGAGAGACGAAAGAAGAAAGTGGATCCAGTGCTTTAATGGTGATTTTTAGCATTTGTAGACAATTGGGTCTTAAGCTGTAAAAAATATTTTACCAGTCAAAACAATCCTGACCGACAGTGTGATATTAAGTAACATTACTTACAAGTATAAAAAGAGCCCATATGACTAAAAGTGTTTATTTTTTCTATATGCTTCTATATGCTAGATGTCACGGCTATCATATTTGTGGCAGCCAGCAGCAGTTACAACATGGTGATCAGAGAAGACAACAGTACTAACCGTCTGCGCGAGTCCCTAGATCTGTTCCGCAGTATCTGGAACAACAGGTTTTACATGTCCCTTGTTCTATATTATTCTTTTTAATCCTCTTTATTTATGACTACACTTTTTTGTAATAAATTTAATTTAAAAAAATTATCTTTAATTTAATTAATTTTACCGTTTGTAAGGTTTTTCTTAAAAACCTAACACAGTAATGTGCTATATTTAATACATTTGTAATTTTGAATAACTAGTGGAATGTTGTTAAACAGCCCTCTGCCCCTTTTTATTCACTCCACTTGCACACATCCAAAGCCAAAAGTTTGAGAAAAAGCTCCCTTTGAGATTTAGTCAACATTTTGCCTTTGCAGTCAATGTTCTGGATAGGCATTCCCCTAGATTTTGAAGTGTGGTTGTGTGGATAGCGTTCTTTAAATTAATCCTTTGCGAACCATATCCTTTTGGACCTTGCTTTTTCTGCAGGAGCATTGACATACTGGAACACGTATGAGGATTTTAGATCTAGTCAATGGAAATTTAAATGATGCATTATCAAAAGACATTCTACACAGTTCTATATTACAATCTTTGCGGCAACAATTTGATGAAAGTCCAAATATAAGTGTGCTGGTCAGGTTTTTACATACATTTGATCATAGTGTATCAGGGTAGGTGGAGATAGGAGAAGAGTGGAGAATGGGTCTATTAAAAAAATAATACATACTGTATGTAGAGAGCAATATGCTATTATAAGTGTAAGCAAATCAAAACAAATACCCTATTTAAATGCATTTTGCTTTGTGAATGTGCAAAAGGAGTTAATTTCTAATAAGCGAAAATGAACATGGGCAAGGATTCATTTTGAGAAACACTAATATACACACCAAACAAAACATTACTGGTTATATAGTAATGTGTCTTTACATTTTTTCTAAATATCTGTTTATTTTATCTACTAAAAACGTTTGTAATATATTAATGTATATTAATGTTGAAATATAGGGCAATTTCCAAGATTAATAAATATATATAGCCCACAACCTTCTATCATCATAAACAGGGAACAAACATTATTCCCATTACAGGGCCAAACTTAAAAACAAACAAAATACATGCAATATAAATATTAAAACATTGGTTGTTTGGAAGCGTAAAAAAAGCCAATTGGCCAGACACTACTGGAAATTCAAATGGGACCAGCGTCTTTAGTCAGAGTCAGATTAGGCCAAAATAGAGCTTTTTGGCAGTAAACACCAGAGGTGGCTTTGGCACACTCAGAGAGCTAGACATTCAGAAAAGTACCTTATGTCCAAGATTTAGTGTGGCAGACTTTCAAACTTTGAAATTATTTTAATTCGACCAAGTATACTTCATGCCAGTAGTTCATGCTGTTTTAAAAGTTGTAAAACAAAAGGTTGTGGGTGGCAAGTACTTAACTGTGTGTCTCTCTGTGATTCCTGCAGGTTTTTACGGACCATCTCAGTGATCCTATTCCTGAACAAACAAGACATGCTGGCAGAGAAGATCCTGGCTGGAAAATCCAAACTTGAAGATTACTTTCCTGAGTACACTCGATATACTGTCCCACCCGATGGTAGCACAGTTCCAGTTCTGCTTTTTTGTGAAATTTCGGAATGTCTCTTAAAAACTTTGTGGCATCCATTTTAACCACTAAATAATAAATTACACATAGAGTATTACCCTTAGCAACCATTTTAGTATATCTTCTCAGAGGACAATACTATACAAATGAAACTTGGATATATTTTAAAGTGTGTCCAATGTGTTATTTTTTAGAGGACAGTAAATCTATACCCTATACAAGCTGCACATTGACTACTCGAAAATATATCAAAGTTTCATTTCTATGGTATTGTCCCTTGATAAGATACTAAATGGTTGATGAAATGTGAGGGGTGTACTCATTTTTGTGATATACTGTATGTCCAAAACACAATGCTGGGAGCCCAATAAATTTCAATTTCTGGTGGTTTCCTCCATTTAGGGCATGTTCAATTCAATTCAATTACATTTTATTTCTATAGCACTTTCAACAATGCACATTGTCAGGAAAAATCACAACATAATTTTACATAATTGAATAGATTACATATACAATTTTATTTCATAAATCTGTCTCAGTAACTGTACTTAAGCCGGAGGCAATGAGGAAGTCATAAGCCATTGCAGCAAAACTGTTTGTATTAAAAGCAGTCCAGAGCGACCTTGTTGTACCAAACGGTTTAAGTAAAAAACAAAAAACATCCAGACGGTCTCCAGGCTGAAATTCCTTAATGAGAAATCAGAGGAAAAAGACTGGTCTGGAGTTCACAAGGTGGTACCTCAAATGAAAATGGGGAGTCCACATCAACTTGAGTGTGCATTGTAATTAACACAATTATGTAGATAAATAAATGTGAATAATATTTTTTTTTTTTTTTTCTAATTTTCTAAGATTCTATTTTCCACTAAAGTTGTGGTCAATAATCTTATTCATAATGAAAATTCTAGTATTTATTTAAAACTGAATGCAAAATAAAACCACTTTTATTAGAAGTCAAAAAGTACTTTCTAATGTTAAAATTAACAATAAAATTAATTTGATTGTACATCTAAAAAATGTTGGGAAAAAAACACTGTGTAGCATCCCCTATAACAAAATTTTGAAATGTTAAAGTTATTAAATTAGCTTATATTTTCCTTAAAGATTTACATTTCCTCAGTGTTTTCTCTCTGATACAATGAAAGTGGTTAATGTAAACAAAAATTAAAGGTGCTTTAACTTTAGATATTGTAAACACAATGCAGTTTTCCAACTTCCTGAAAATGTTAAAGGTTCAAGGATGAAAATGCTTGCACACAGTATGTGATTTTGAATTTGAAGGACAAATGTTGATATATGAACACTCTTCTCCACAGTGACCCCTGATGCTGGGGAAGACCCAAAAGTAACCAGGGCCAAGTTCTTCATTCGGGATGAATTTTTGGTACACTTTAATCTATTGCATTAGTGTTTAATAAAGCTTGACTCAGTTTAAATGACAGTGTAAATTAGTTTTCTTGCATTATATATAATTAGTTATTTGTGTAAATGTTTCTTCCTAAGTATGTTTTTTTTACAGTATTTAAGTTTTGTGTGTACCTTCTCATACATTAAAAAGATAATTATATTTAAATTTTTGTTTGGTCATCTTCAAACTGTTTAAGCAACTTAAGATTTGTGTATGCCTTTATGCAGAGGATCAGCACAGCAAGTGGTTCGGACAAACACTACTGCTACCCCCATTTTACCTGTGCTGTGGACACAGAGAATATCCGTCGTGTCTTCAATGACTGTCGTGACATCATTCAGAGGATGCATCTCCGACAGTATGAGCTTTTGTGATTGGCTGCCACAACCTGTCTATTCTTCAATCAGATCACTTCTTCTCCACTCCAAGATTTCAGCAGGAATATGTGAACTACTGATGAATGACAATGTTGTAATTTTTTATTTTCCCCTCAACTTATGATTTCCTCCACTTTATCTCCTTATTTATAGAAGTGTGTTTTTTTTTTTTTTTTTTTTTTTGGGGGGGGGGGGGGGGGTGTTATATGTTGGCACCTGTATTTCTTAAGTCTTGAGAACATTTTATTTTGATATTCTACTTGATGTGGTTGGATGTTGACCAGCTAACCGAATGAAATCTGTGGTGACTAGGCAAGGAAGCCTGTTCTTGGCAGTCTTCTAAAGGTCTTTTAGGAGTACTTGACATAAGGAGTGGATAATGCACTATTGCATCAGGTTCCTGACTGAAATGCCGACCAAGAAGCGTAATTCACTATGTAGCACTGCTATATTTATTACTTGTCACAATTCTCTTTATCTTTTTATTGTGTTTGTATTTTCGTTAATTAATTTTCTGTCAGAGGTGCAATGTTGCAGGATGCAAGGATTTTAAATTGATTAAAGAGCACAGGCTCAAGTGTAGACATGTAGGATCTTTGGAATTGAAGTCTTCTGCACCTAGATACTTTCTGCATAAGAAGACTAAATGATAATTACTTCTCTTTGCATAGAGAGCTTTTTGACATGGGGACAGAATGTGTATACTGTACAGTAAATACACACAATTTTATTATGCTAAGGAATGTGTAAGTTTGCTTTATCTTGCACATGCCTAAGAAATGTAATGTTATTTTGTACATCTTTATTGAAAAAGATAAATTCTTGTAGAAGCTCCTTGTGCCTTTGATTACAGCTGTACCTGTAAATGAGGATTTAGATATAAATACAGTTCTGATGGCGCTGTACAGCTTTGATGTCAAATATTACCTGCAGCACAGCCTACTGATGGGAAATATCGCTCTTTCTTTCTAGCTCCCTTGCTCGCTCGCTGTCTCTATTTGTGGAAATGCATTTCTCTTTAATTTTTAGAAGAAAATGGAATCATATGGTGTTTAGTACAAAATGGAAATTAGACAAAAAAAACTTGTATACATTATGCAAAAATTAGAGATTTCAAAGTTGAAAATCTAAAATGTGTTTTCTTTCACAGAGTTTCCTTTTCCCTATCAAGAACTCTTGACAGCTTTAAAATTGATTGGAAAACGTTTGGAGCCTAATGAAATAGTAGGATGCATATTTGTAGACATGAAATGTGTGTGAGGTGTGAACACAGGCTTACAGCTGTAAATGTGTGTATGCATGTGTGTGCCTGCATGCATGTGTATACCCACATCCCCCATGTTGTGTTTAACCTAAGTTGTACATCAGCATTTTTATATTTATATATGTGTACATATACATTTATAAGGCTATAACAGAAATTATATTGTATAAACCTATATGTATAATTCTACATAGAGATGTGTGTGCCTATGCGTATTCATATTTATGAATGTTTAGTGAGGTTTTATGCATAGCCATGGATCTAGATAGGGTGTACTGTAGGTTTCATGGTCTGTTAACCTTCAGTAAGACACTGATTGGCCATCCTCACAGCACCTGGAGTATCGCAGGGCCTTATCCAGCATGATTGCACAGTAAAATGTGAAGAAATACAAAGAGGTCAAAATTTGATTATTTTATTTGTGGGGCAATGTCCTTATTACCTACTTGTAATAGTTAACTACACATTTATCTACCTAAACATTATGTGTGCTTCTTTGTCAATAAACCCAATTCTTTGTAGTTTAAAATGCATTTACTACTCACCTTTTTAAATAATTTGTCAGAGGCAGCTTAACTGGGACCTTTATATAAATAAAAGACCCTTTAATAGTTAATTGGGTAGCTAAGAGTTTTCAGTGACCTAATAGGATTCTTAAAATCCTCTGATAGGGTATAAGCATAAAAACACAAAGGTATGACAAATAAAGTGATTTAACTTTATTATAATAGAGTGGATACTTATGATTAGCAGGTTGTAATTTCAAGGACCAGACACATCAGAGAGCCATTGCCTGGTTCCTCAAATACCATCAAGCCTCAAATAATTAGATAAGAAAAATCCACTTAAGGGAAAAAAAACCACTGACCACCCTAGCCTACATGTTGACTTTTTATATTTGGCTGTAGTCTTTGTTCATCACATTTTATAGAAAAGAAAATTCCACTGATTAAAAATAAAAAATACCAGCTATATATTGTTTTGTGGTTCTCTTATTTTAACCCAATAATTACATAATCACATGGAGGCTCAAAAGTTGTATGACAAAACTAAAGATTAATAGATAGGCTAAATCTCGTTCCTCTTAAGATTCTCAATGTTCCATGAACTATTGAGTGATTGACTGAGATGAAAATCCAAAACTCAAGACGTCAAGGACATTTATCAGCTATTTTTGTTGGTTTCTTAATTTTTATTTTAATAAAGAGGCATAATAGACATCCATCATATTTGTTTAGAAAGGAGATGTCAGAGGAAATGTAATTTTGCAAATAAAATACCTTTAAAAGTGTTGGTGTTTATTATTCAACCAGTAGAAAAATAACACCCATTATTAGCTGGATATACATTTATTTTATTTTATTCTCTTGGTTCTATATAATACTTTAGTCAAAGAATATGATTTTCATTTAAAAGAAAGCAAATGTAAATGTGGGTAAATAAAATTAGTAATGTAGAATGCATCTATACAATATTGTATTATCTTAAGTGGATATGTATAATAATTTTACATAATAATGATAATAAAATGCATAAATAAAATAATATACTATTCTAAAAGTAATTGAATTTAACACATTAGCAGTGTCTAAACTTGTTTCTTAGGTACATCAGTGCTTAGACTCCAGATAGCATAGACATCACTGTTTGTAAATTAGATATAATTCTAACAGTCTTACTATGAATTCAAATGGGGTGTGTTTCACAAAGACTTTTTCTTGCCCAAAAGGTTGTTTGATATGTGCAGTGTTCCTTGGAAGAGGTGTAGATGTCCAAGTGTAATAAGGAGAATCACAACTGCACTGCTGCAGTATACTGCTATGATACTGCTCTCCTCTGGCAGGAAACACTTGGAGAGTGCAAAATCAGTTGGGGAAAAGGTGCCCTAAACACACACACACACACACACACACACACACACACACACACACACACAGAAGCATTGCGAGGGTGGGGGACAAATAATATGCATAATGGAAAATATCAGAAACATAAATATGTAATTGACTGCTGATTTTCTTAAGTGTATTGCATTTCTCCTCTTCAGTTTACCCTGTTATGCTGAACTGATCAAAGAAGTGGTGCATATTAACTCAATTAAGCACTCTACAACTATGGTGAACAGAAAAGTTGGCGAGTATGTGCCCATGACCATGATAACCAGTGATGCTTTTGGCTAACAGGAGAATATTCAGCTGTTGTAGCTCATCCTCAAGGTTTAATGTGTTGTGTATTGTAACCATTTGTAAAAAGTGATTGTGTTACACACAATATAGTTTACACAAAATTGTGTAGTAACATTTTCAGCCCTTCTTACACTAACAGCATGCAACAGATAAAGTCATAGAGATCAGGTTTTTTTTTATCATAAATGTTGGATATAAATATAAACTGAAGTGCTTGGCCTGTATCTTCATGATTTTTTGTGCTGCTGACAGGATTGAATAATTGCATCAGTGTGCAGTTATAGCTGCAAATCTGCATTGCTACATTGTTACAAGTGTTACTAACTGCACTAAGTTACTTAGGGCATATTGTATTTAATATTACCAGGATGAAGCTTGGGTTGTTACGGTTTCTCCAGCTGAAAGATGGGACACTGATCTCCAGGAATCGATTCTCATGAAAAACCTCACAGCTGCTGTGGGTGTGGCCACTCAGAATAAGGCGGGGCTGGAACCAACTCAGTAGCTGAGAATAAGAAAAAGCTGTTCACTACTTCAGTTGAGAATTTCTGTACAAGAATATGCTAGATAGATTTGTTTAACAAGAATAACAATGTCAATGTAATCTGTTTATGGGTGTAGAAGATGGCATACTATGTACATTTCATACCATTTTAGCCCAGTGAAACTTTAAGCTTTCTTATTTAATTATCCCTTAAGATTTCTTATCTATATTTTATTCTATTTGCTTAAAAGCCGTTATTTAGGCTACACTTGATGACAAAAGCTATCTTATATTTTATTAGATATACTTTAGTTTGGGGGTTTGCAAGTTTTAGGCAGATGTAAAGAAATGCTTTAAAGTAATAATGCTTTTAATCAAATCAGTATTTGGGGTGCCTTTTGGTTTCAAACCAGCATCAATTCTTACACTTGTACACTTTTTTACACTTACACAAATTCAGGGATCTTGTAGGATCAAAGTTAGATTATGATTAACCAATTATACCAAACAAATGCTAATGATAAACAAAAACAACTTTGTTGAAGTGTTAAAACTGGGTAAAGAACCACCAATCTCTGCTTCTAAAGGTAGGGTTGTGGAAGACAATTTTATTTCACAGGACATGCACCATCGCAAGACTGAGTAAAGAAACTTAATACAGCAGATCAAGCAAGATCAGAGCTCCAGCAGTGATATTGGCAAAGAACTGGCAGAAACCAGTGGGACCCAGGGTACACCCATCTGCTGTCTGAAGAAGGCAAAACAACTCAACTATGCATACATAGGAACTGGGTGTGGAAAAATGGCAGTTGGTGCTCTAGACTGATAAAAATTGAGTTAAATATATATATATATGGCTGTAGCATGAGTCAAGTTGTTTGCTGAAGAGCTGTAGGCAAAATCTTTTCATTAATCTACAATCAATACCTTATAATCATCATCATCTTTCGGCTTCTCCGATTAGGGGTCATCCTTCTCCATACCCCCTTGTCCTGTAGATCTGCCTCCCTTTATTGCTCTAACTTGCAGCCCATTCTTCCCAGCTCAGTCCCTCTGCCTGGCCAATTGGTACAAATCCTTTTCTCCTTCTTTATTTTCTAACTTCTCATACAGCCTTTCATATGCCTTTTCCTTGGCTTTCGCCACATCCCTCCTTACCTGCTGCCGCATCTCCTATTACTCCTGCCTACTTTTCTCATCACTCTGTTGATCTGAATTTTTGCCAACCTCTTTCTCTTATGCTCTCCAAAACTTCCTCATTCTTTGTCTTCCTTACTATTTCCAGATGTCACACCAAGTACCTTTCTAGCTGTCTCCCTAATCACTTCTGCAGTAGTTGCCCAATCATCCAGCACCTCTTCACCACCACCATCTCACAGCCCACTTGTGGAGCATAAGCACTAATGACTTATTATTACCCCTTCAACTGATGACTTATCATTACCCCTTCAACTTCCAGCTTCATGTTCATCACCCTATCAGAAACTCTCTTCACCTCTACCACACTCTTACTGTACTCTTATTTCTTTCACATCGTGAAAGAACAGTTTAAACCCCCCTCCAGTGTTCCTGGCCTTAATCCTTTTCCACTTGGTCTCCTGAACACACAACATATTGACCTTTCTTCTCTCTGTCATATCAGCTACCTCTCTCCCTTTACCATAGTACCAACATTTAATGTACCAATCCTAACCTCCACTCTCCTACACTTCTCCATTTCCAACAGTAGCCTAATTTCCACCGATAACCTGTTGGCTAATGATACCCGTGGCGGTCGTTGTTAACCCGGGCCCCGAACAATCCGGTATGAAATTCTGATTCCTTATCCGCATATTTGATTTGGCACATGTTTTAAGCTGGATGCCCTTCCTAACGCAACCTTCCCTATTTTTCTTTGGACTGGCACTAAGAGTGCACTGGCTTGTGCAACCCTTAAAAGTAAATTGTCATCGTAGGTGCATGTCCACTGTGAGAGACATAATCTAGAAAAAAAAAAATCCAGAAATCACAATATATGATTTTTTAACTATTTATTTGTATGATACAGCTGCAAATAAGTATTTGAACACCTGTCTATCAGCTAGAATTCTGACCCTCAAAGACCTGTTAGTCTGCCTTAAAAATGTCCACCTCCACTACATTTATTATCCTAAATTAGATGCACCTGTTTGAGGTCGTTAGCTGCATAAAGACACCTGTCCACCCCATACAATCAGTAAGAATCCAACTACAGTGGAACCCGGTTATGTCGATGTCCTAGGGGGTCGCCAAAAAGCATCGAGGTAACCGATGATCGAGATAAACGAAAATCAAAATGGCGGCAGTATATAAACGTGCTTGATATTTCTTTATGTACATGATGTGCGTTAATAAATGAGAATGTGCATGCACGTGTTTTTAAAGGGGTTTTTTAAACAAAAGCGTTGCCGTGATTTGTTTGATGAAGGCATGCTATAAAAATACATACACTACATGTTTATCTGTCAGGAATCCACCTGTCACGCCCCCTTCGGCCCCCTTCAGCGTGTCAGGTGCTTTCTCGGAGGCTTTCTCTGAAGCTCTCGGCTTCAATCGCGCACATATGGTGCTCGTTTAGCATCATCACCAGCTCCTATTTAAACTTCCACACTCTCACTGTCCGTTATTGTTGGTATATGTTGGTTCACGGCGGTCGTTATTATCGCGGCACTCTCTCAACGGCTGCTCTTTTCTTCCCAAAGCCGCGCCGCGCCCCTACTAACACTATGAACACTAGCACTAACTAACAGCAGAGATTCACCAGTATACAATACAACACCTGTAGCAGCTGTAAGCCTTGATTTTTCCGCCACTTCCGCGAGTTCTTCTGCGGCTGCACCAAGATAACCGACGTTTAATGGCAAATTTTTCCCCCCTTGTGCTCGAGATATTAGGGTTCGACGACATAAAAAAAGTCGACATAACCGATAAAAAATGCTTAGAAAAAGCGAGAATTTGGCGGTTCCACTTCAAAAACATCGACTTAATAGGGTTGTCGAGGTAACCGAGGTCGAAATAACCGGGTTCCACTGTATATATATATAATATATATATATATATATATATATATATATTATATATATATATATATATATAAAATGAATAAAATAACACTTGTCTGCCCAAACATGGATAAATCGGCATTCTTTAATAACTTTAATAATAAGTTAAATTAAGCTTGCCACAATTGAAGAACAGTGACTTTAATTTGGTCTTCAATGCATCAATGGACCGTTCCTCAACCATATCACTTTTACTGACTAAATCAGCAGTAGCACAAAGAAGGAATGACAAAATTAGGGTTCCAATGTATTACGTATGGTAATCACTCCATCTAAATCAAAAAGATTACAAATTGTATTCTGTTGTCCATAATACCTACTCAATAATCAATGTTTTTGACATCCCAGATAACCTTTTTATTGATTTATGTTAATAGATTGAAACATTTGCTGTTCTAATGCCTTTTTATCTTTGTATCTCTTTTATGTATCAATAAAAAGAGTCAAACCCTGTCCCAACGCTTTTTTAAATGTTTAAATTCACAATTACCTTATATTTTCCATAAAAGGTTGCATTTCCTCTGTTTAAACACTTATGTGGGTTAATGAGATTTGCAAATCAATGCATTTTGTTCTACATACATACATATTGTTTGCATTTATACCCAACTTTTTTTGGAATTGTCCCCTAATAATAAAAACTGAATAAAGTGCATATACCACTTTTGTAATAAAAATGACAAAGCTTCACCAATAAAAACATACAATTTTTTTTCCTTGCATAACAAATCGAATTTTAAGAATATTTAAAACCTACCTTACAAAAGCCCCACCATTTAACCTCACCTTCTTTGAAGCATCCTGAGAGAGCACATCATAGCGTTCCTGAAAGGACTGGTAGCGTTCACTGAATGGTGCTGCATCTTCACCAGTGCACTCGGCATCACTGGCACGGTATAGAGGATAGTGCTAAAACACATCCATAATATTTTTAAATGAAGATTTGCAATATATTCAATGCAATTAGTTTATTCAAATTCAAATTTGATTAGGCTACTTGTTTTGTACGCATTACAGTGCTATGTTTCTATGTGCTATGATCATTTTATTAGTCAAATCTACTTTGGATCTACTTTCTACTCCATTAATTTAGCTCATTATCTGCTATGCATAATTTTCTAGCCCCCTTTACCCTGTCAATCCATACAGACCACTACTAATCAGTTATTCATTAGAATAGTGGAGCATTTTCTAAACAGCATTAGCAATGGCATTATATAGGGTATAAATCTGTAATGAATGCATCAGGTTGTGTAGAACTGTAAAACTGCTAAAACAAGAGATTCAAGCAACATCAGTCAAACTAATAAAGCACTTGTGAATTATCAGAGGTAGAAAGTAGCAGAATACATAGATTCTAAACACTAATAAGTATCAGTAAAATCTGGTCTGTTAATGGGTAAATATGTAAATAAAATTAAAGGAAATAGAATAACACACTGAAAACTACTACACTATAATCACAAGAAAGTCTACTACACTATAATCACAAGAAAGTCAGAGATAGACAAGTCAGACAGAAGTGGTACAGACAGCGGAAAGCTAAACCTGACAAATTCTGGTAAATTTAAAAGAATTCACCATGTTTAAGCGACCACATCTACTTCAATTGCAAGAAAGGCAACAGCTTTATTAAGCAGTGTAAGCTCCGTTTGCCCAGAGAGTGAAATAATAGCTTATAAAAACTCCACATCAATCCTGTACACACATGTAGAGGTCAGTTATATAATACCTGTACTGTTGCATTGGTAGGTTAGTAGTAGGCTTTAATCAATTTAGCCAAATATTTACCAATGTCTTTTCAGCTAATTTGCATTAGCTGTATTGGGTCTGCATTGGTTGTAATGGCACTACAATGTTTGTAGCAACCTGCCTGTAACTAGTAATTGATTGTGCTAATGCCACTGATATCCCATTAAAATGCAGTTTGTAATCTCCCGGTAATATTTTTGTTGTTATGCAAAATAAAAATAAAATAAAATAAAAAAGGAACCTCAACTATTTCTCAAGATATTTCTCTATTTCCTAAGTCCATCCACTTTCCTGTAGCACACTGCTAAAGATCCTGTCTCCCATGCAGTTGAACCAGGTTGAACTCCTGTTCCTGGCAGCAGTCAAATATTAAAATGATAATTTAATAGTTCTGAAATGGCATTGTATGAGGTACTTATGCCTAGTCAGTGTATTACTATATTATTAATGTTCCCATAGTAACAAGCAGAGGTTTAATAACCTGCTTTTATAAATTGTGGAACAATTTTAGACTTTCAGAATTTAACAAATTAAGATTCAAATGATTTTGAATATTTTAATCATCTACAGGACATAAAATTAAACATCATGAAAATATCCAGAAATCTCTGTGTGCAAGAGACAAGGGCAAAATTTTTTGATTGTATGCCCATGATCCTCAGGCCCTTGGGTGGCACTAAATTAAAAATAGGCTTGATTATGTAATGGAAATCACTTCATGGGCTCAAAAACACCTCCAAATATTCATGCCTGTGAACATAGGTCAGCGTGTCAATTTTTTTTTTTATTCTTTTCAGAAACCATGGACATGGCATCTCCTGGACTATAGATGAGAGAGAACATTTGGCTTATCATCAGCGCTCAGTTCAAAAACTTAATTCTCTGATGGTATGGAAAATGGGCAGTTTGCAGATCTCGCAAGTAGTGTGATACTGTGTTTTCTTAGTAGAAGAGTCCAGATGCTGAATTTTTCTGCCAGCAGTCCAGATCTTTAACAAATTGAACACATTTGATGCATCGTGTAATAAAGGATACAACAAATAAGACCCAGGATTGTTGAGCAGCTAGAATCATGTATCAGACACGAATGAACTTACTAATAAATTTACTAGTATGCTAGATTACAAACTAAAAATAAAACTCTTGACTTTTACAAAGCAAACTTGGAAAGTGCTAATTTAAGTGTTTTAAGGAGAGGTAGGTCTTCAACCGTTGCTTGAAGATAGCCAGGGAACTCCACTGTTTGGACATCTAGGGGAAGTTCATTCCACCACCTTGGTGCCAGAACAGAGAAGAGCCTTGAAGTATACTTACCTCTAATTTTGAGAGAAGGTGGTACCAGTCGAGCAGTGGTGGAGGATCTCACACAGCGTGGTGCAGTGCGAGGTGTGATGAGGTCTCTGAGGTAATATATTGCTGATCCATTTTGGGTCTTGTAGGCAAGCATCAGTGTTTTGAATCTGATACGTGCAGCTACTGGAAGCAAGTGAATGGGAGCGCAGTAATGGGGTGGTGTGAAAGAACCTAAGCAGATTGAACACAAGTCGTGCAGCTGCGTTTTGGATAATTTGCAGTTGACAAATAGCATTCAGCGGTAGACCTGCCAGCTGAGAGTTGCAGTAGTCCAGTTACCAAATATATACAAACTGTTGTAAATAATAGAGGTCTTGCTACACAGTGGTAAACATGGCCCTGTCAAAACATTTGTGAAACATGTTGTGACTATCAAGTTAAAATTACCTTATTTCCTAAGTTAAAAAAGTATATGTTTTATGAATAAAATATCGGTTAAAGTGATTTGCAAATCATTGTATTCTACTTTTATTTTAATTTTACATAGTGCCTTAACTTTTTTGGACGAGGTATTTCAGTACTGTTTCCACCTCTGATAATTATTAACACAAATGGTGCAGTATCCGCAGGACTACTACTGGCATGTAGCAAAATTTGGATTTTGGTACAAAGTGGGCAAAGATTACACTGCAACCTTTAAACAAAACACACACACACACACACACACACACACACACACACACACACACACACACACACACACACACACACACATTTATATATATACATACACATGGGAGTAAATGCCGGGATATGGGAAGGTTGTGAACAATATTTGAGAGAACTAGGCCTTCAGAAAAAGTATTAGATCTTTGTGTTCAGCTCATGAAAAATGGGGGCAAAAACAAATGTTGCGTTTATAATTTAGTTTGGTGTATAATTAAATTCTGTAATTTATCAACTCTATTTTGCAACAGTGTTTTTTAAGATTAAAATTTATATTAAAATATATTTGCAAATAAAAACAACAGCAGTTTTTTAGTTCCCTGCCCTATTACACAAACATCTTATAATCATATATATTTACCTGAAGTATGATTAGAGGTGTTGATGCATTCATCTGCATGTCCCTGCAATGTCTTATACCATCAGACTGCTAAAAACAAATGTAACACTGTTAACCTGTATGCAGAATATAATTTTATATTAAATTCAAAACACACATTCTGCACTAATTTTCCAAAGTGAATTTCACACATTATCTGGGAAAAAAAAACTGAACATCCTTCAACCTTCATGGAACCACTGCTACCAGAAACAATCAATTTCTAACTAAATTAAAAATCTATCAAGAGCTAAATTGGCACACAATGGATACTAGAGAAAGATGAAATTATGAAACTAAATAGAACCCACAGTTTGGAGTTCTATTTCTGTTTAGAACTTCCTTCACATGAATAATTTGCTTGCCCTTAGAATGGCCCAGATGTAGAGTCAAAAAACATAGACCATGAGACTTCAACAGATTAAGACGAATAGATAGTTTATTGAAAAAAAAATATGCCCAAGTCCAAATCCATTCTTCAGTCAATACTGACATTGAATACTATTTGTTTAAAGGAAAGAGTCATGAATAACTATGAGGATCCCACCATCCTGTATCAACCAGATAAATGATGTACTCCCTTTTCAGTCTAGTTCCTCTCAAGGAACTTTCTCATGTTATAACAGGTAAACTATGTTTGTCACCTCTAGCTTGCGCATTAAGGTCTGAATCTGTATTCTTAAATCCTGTAAAGCTACTGTTCATCACTGTACATTGATAAAAGCACTATATAAACAAAATCCAATTTAACTGAGATAATCAACATAGTCAACTCATTTATATGCTGAACTATGTGTTTCCACAAGAGTATGCGGTATAGAGGACAATTTGTTGCCTTTTTTCTTACAAATTAAAAATATTATTATTTTTTTTATTATTATATGACCAAACTATTACAGACCTAATTATAATGATTAATGAGGTTTTACCTGTGTGGAACAGTTAAGTTGCTGAGCAAAACTGTATAGTTTGTCCTCCACACTCTGACAGATGGGACAGTGATCTCCATGTAGTGCCACACTGTTCACCAATAAGAAACTATATACACAAAAACAGTGTACAAGAAACAATGTGCAGAAACCTAGACAGATATTGAATTAATTCAACATGAAGACGCTTACTTTACTCCTTTCTTGGTAAGGATCTGTGCTGATGTCATGTTGAAAACATTCTCAAAACGCTCAAGTTTATAGGAGGTCATTCTATTTGGGAGACAGCAAAGACAATGCAAAGATTTTTTAATTAAAGCAAGAATTATAATTATTAACAAACATTAAACTTACTCGTGATGAAATCCGATGTCGTGGTTGCCAACAAGAACCACAACTTCAGTGTTTCTGGGGTGGCGGAAGATTTGTTTGAAGCGCCTTACATCATCTTCCCAGTCCTGAAAAAAATAGGTAGTCAAAGAAATTAATTGCCTTACACCCAAATCATTTTTATTATTTTGTATTACAGGTTTGCAGGGCCATCCAAAATGGTGCTGTTTATAAAGTGATGGCACTCATGATTCTAATAAAGTGAAGGAATTCAAATTCATGACAGTTACTTTTAAAATACAGAACCTTTGCATTGTGCAAATTTAAAAAAAATTAAAATAAATGTATTCACTGTATTTTGTAAACCAACTGGCAACCACACAAAAACTATCCCTTTCCCCTTTAACTTAACTTCTTTAACAACTGAACAGCATGCAAAGGCTTCTGATTGGAGAACACAATGATGTTATTTTGTGTGGTCACCTGATCCACACACCTGTTGATGTGGTCAAGATTAGAGTTGGTGTAGATGTTGATGTTGGTGAAGACAGTGGTGGCCTGTGCAGCAAATTTACTCCAGTCGGTGTGTGAGAACTGCTGCTGGAAAGAGGTGTCCGCACCATCCAGCCAGACTTCAAAAGTCCTAATTGCGGGTTTCACACTTTTGATGACTGGCAAGTACTTGGGCAGTAGGAACAAAGAGATGGTCCAATTGTCTGACATGGGGGAGAGGTGTGACTCCATAAGCATCAGCCATACTTGTATATAGAGTGGTGTGAAAAAGTGTTGGCCTTTCTGATTTCTTATTTTTTTTGCATGGTACAGATAATCAAAATAATTTAAATATTAGTAAAAGTTAACACAAGTGAACACAACATGCAGTTTTCAAATGAAGGGTTTTATTATTGAGAAAAAACTAAATCCAAAAACACATGGCCCTGTGTGAAAACGTGTTTGCTCCTAAACCTAATAACTGGTTGGGCCACCCCCAGCAGCAACAACTGCAATCATGCGTTTGCAATAACTTGCAATGAGTCTGTTACAACGCTGTGGGGAATTTTGGTCCACTCATCAATGCAGAATTGTTGTAATTTAGCCACATTGGAGGGTTTTCGAGCATTACCCTCCTTTTTAAGGTCTCTCAATAGGATTGAGGTCAGGGCTTTGACTAGGCCACTCCAAAGTATTCATTTTGTTTTTCTTCAGCCATTCAGAGGTGGATTTGCTAGTGTGTTTTGGATCATTGTCCTGTTGCAGAACCCAAGTTCACGTCAGCTTAATGTCACGAACAGGTGGCCGGAAGGTTCTCCACTGTTCCATGTTTTTGCCATTTGTGAATAATGGCTCTCTCACTGTGGTTTGCTGGGGTCTCAAAGCTTTAGGAATGGCTTTATAACCCTTTTCAGACTGATCTCAATTACTTTGTTTCTGAATTTATTTGGATCCCGGCATGTTGTCTAGCTTTTGAGGATCTTTTGGTCTACTTCACTTTGTCAGGCAGGTCCTATTTAAGACATTTCTTTAATTAATCCTTTGTAAGTAGCTAGATTTGTGAGGAAATATTCCAAATCTATGAGAAAATCAAAGTAGGGCCCTGGGGGTCTATAAATAATAACTAATGGAAGTGACTGACTAGACCTGCTTTCGGACACTAAATATTTTATGTTGGTGCAAACAACTTCAAATGTTTAAAATTTGTTAGTTTGTTTTTTGTGTGACGCTTAGATTATTATTATAAATAGCTGCGCCTCCACCTCCTCTTCCATTTAGACGGGGCTGGTCTATCTAACTATTCCCAGAAGGACTCGATTCATTTAATGCTACATATTTTATTTTCATTAATCGACGTTTCTGTCAAACACATTATATTAAAGCCCTAGGTGGTAATAGTTTTAATTTATGGTCAGCGCTTTTGACTTGAGGGATCATATTCAAGAATATTTAACAATCCTATCTTTAGATCAGAGGTGCTGGTTGTGCATTCATTCTTAAGATAAGATATACCTTTATTCGTCCCACATTGGGGAAATTTCTCTGTTACAGCAGCAAAGAAAAAATAAATGCAAATTTATAAAAGAATAGTCACATACTATAGTATACAGTATATACACACCCAATGTATAAATACAAATAAGGAAAAAAGAGAGACCACTCGTAATTAGTTATGCACGTATTGCAGGTAATATTGCACACAGGTAATATTGCACGTACTGCAGGTAATATTGCACACAGGTAATATTATTACACAGTTAAACAATAATAACAGTGTGTATTTTGGTGACTGGTTCACTGGGGGCAGCTTTGATTGTAAAGTCTAATAGCAGCAGGGAGAAAAGACCTTCTGTATCGCTCCTTCAGACACTTAGGATGTAACGGTCAGTCATTGAAGGAGCTGCTTAGCGATGAAACTGTTTTATACAGGGGGTGAGAGATGTTCTCTAGCAATGATGATAGTTTGGCTACGCTCCTCCTTTCGTCCACCTCATGTACAGTGTCCAGAGGAATTCCCAGAACTGAGCTGGCCTTCCTGATCAGCTTGTCCAGTCTCTTCCTGTCTGCAGTAGAGATGCTGCTGCACCAGCAGACCACAGCATAGAATATGGCTGAGGCCACCACAGAGTCAAAAAAGGTCTTTAGTAGCTCTCCCTGCTCTCCAAAAGACCTTAGTCTCCTCAGCAGAAAGAGTCGGTGCTGCCCTTTCTTATAAATTGCCTCAGTGTTGTCTGTCCAGTCCAGTTTGCTGTTTAGATGAATGAGTCCACTCTCACAATACCCTTTCCCTGAATGTTCACTGATGGTAATGATGAAGTGTGATTGTGCCTACGGAAATCCACCACCAGCTCCGTTGGCACCAGTCTACAAAGTTTTGTATCAGTCCTCTGTACTTCCTGTCATCATCATCCGTGATCAGACCGACGATGGCAGAGTCATCAGAGAACTTCTGCAGGTGACAGGTTAATGAGCTAAACATGAAGTCTGCAGTGTAGATGGTGAAGAGGAACGGGGCTAGGTTAGGTGTGTTGTTTGTAGACTGTGAGCTGATAGCAGTGCAGAGAGAGGTGGGGCTGGAGCTGTGCTTGGAAGCAAAGAAGGGGGATTGCAGTAGGGGGGACTGGATGGGGGCAGGGTAGGGTAGCTGATCAAATCTGTTAAAGAATAGATCAAGATCATTCACCCACTTCTGGTCACCCGCAGCCTAAGAGCTGGGCTCCTTATGACCAGTGATGGTTTTGAGCCCCTTCCACACACCGCTGACGTTGTTCTGCTGCAGCGGATCCTCCATCTTCCTCCTGTAGCAAGCTTTTCCTTCCCTTATCTTCTTTCTCAGTTCTTTTTGAACAGTTTTCAGCTCTTCCTTGTTTCATCATTTAAAAACCCTCTTCTTCTCTTTAAGGAGAGTCTTTATATCAGGGTTGATCCATGGTTTGTTGTTGGGAAAACACTGTACAGTCCTGGTGGGTACAGTATTCTCCACACAGAAGTTGATGTAGTCAGTGATACAGTCTGTTAGATTGTAAATATAAAAAATATAAAAAAGATTGCACAATTCCTCCCATATAGTTGTTTCAAAACAGTCTTTCAGAGATTCTTATTTAATTTAATGTTAATTAGACTTTTTGGGAATTTCTACATTTTGGTTTCACTCGGGAGACAGACACAGTATCAATTTGGTCGACCCCAAGTGACGAGACTGTGCAGCTAGCAGATGGTCGGGTTAGCCTGTCTGTCTGCTCTCTGGCTGTGTTCCGGTCGGATAAAAGGCTCGCTGTGTTGCAGCTTCCTTACGAGCTCTAGTGGTATCTGGTCCAAGGTGAAAATGAAGTCCGAAACAGAGTTTGTGCAGATATTACCAATATCCAAGAGTGACTCTCTGTGAAATGTTATACTTGCATACAGTGGTGTAAAAAAGTGTTTGCCCCCTTTATATATATTTTTTTTAATATGTTTGTCACAGTTTGTTATAGATCATCAAACTAATTTAAATATTAGTAAAAGATAACACAAGTGAACACAACATGCAGTTTTTAAATGAAGGTAAGGGAATGAAAGAAAACAAAATCCAAAACTACATGGCCCTGTGTGAAAAAGTGTTTGCCCCCTAAACCTAATAACTGGTTGGGCCACCCTTTAGCAGCAACAACTGCAATCACAACAATGGAACCTGATACTAAACTTCTGGTCCCAAAAGTCCTACTACTTTACCTTAGTGGAGCTCCATTTGCCTTCATCAAAAATATCTCCCAGAATAAAGACCATCTCTGGCTTGTACAGAAACAGTGCTGTCTGAAAAGATCTCTCCATCTGCCACTCCCTACAAGGAAACGTATTTAAAAAGAAAAAAAAATTTAAGCATTTATTTGTCACATATACATTACAGTAAAATTTCTTATGTACATCATAAGCTATTTGTAATGGATAGAGCTGATTTTCGCAAACATTTTAGCTAAATTCACATCGGTGTTTCTGCAATTCATCAAAGCCTAAGTGACAGAAGCGGCAGTTGTAACTAGAGCCCAAAAGACAGGTGATTCTTTTGACCCCATAATAGTGGTTGTCTTGCAAAACCAAGGTCAATTGTTTTTTCATGGGGAGCTGTATTGAATTGACAATTATTATTTTGGTTTGATGCTGGTACAGTACACAATTATGATTTTAATTGTTGGGAAAGATGAAAAAATGTGTAATTTTTTTTTCTAAACGGCTTCTGAACTGAATGTTTGACTTACCTTTTATCGAAACACTCGACCACTAGGTGGACAAACTATTTCGATTACTAATTCAAAAGTGTCAACACTGAGCGATTGCCCTCTAATTTCAACCGTGATCGCATCTCGGGATAATATTTCATTTGCCACATTGATCAAACTATTTAAAAATTCTAAAACATAGTTATAAAATTTGGCAAAGCTGTTGACATTAGCGAGGAAACATTTACTCTTCTCCTAATTTCAGATCAAGTCAGGAAGCTTTTGTTGCTTCTTGACGTTGTTTCATTTCGCTATGTACTGCGTCAACTATTTACAGTTGTATGCAAAAGTTTAGGAACCCCTGACAATGTCCATGATTTTCATTTATAAATATTTGGGTGTTTGGATCAGCAATTTCATTTTTATCTATCAAATAACTGATTCGTTCCTCCAGAACCCTGATGCTTCATTTAACAACATAAAGCTACATAACAGAACACAGAGCTAAGGACTAGTAAGTGTCCTCGCCACATAAAGTGCATTGTGTGCAAACAGTGCAAGACAGACGGTGCAAGACAACGAGACAGTGTAGAACAAATACACAAAAGTACAGGAGTGTACCTTGTAATTTAACAAAATGTAAACAAGAAGGTTTGTGCAAAACCAAAAAAAATGCAAAAAGATGTGCAAAAAAAGCATGTAAAACAGTTTGTATTAATGAAGTGATACAATATGGGTGGTGCTTTAGACATGTATGTGTGAAGTGAGTACGAGTGTGTGTTGAAACCGGGTTGTACAGATCAGTCATACAGTTTGGGTGTGTGTGTTTTAGTTCAGTTTTGTGTTGAGAAGCATAATGGCTTGAGAGAAGAAACTGTTGCACAGTCTGTATGTGATGGCCCGAATGCTTGGGAACCGCTTTCCTGATGGCAGGAGGGTAAAGAATGTGTGTATGAGGGGTGTGTGGGGTCGTCCACAATGCCGTTGGCTTTGCGGATGCAGTGTGTGGTGTAAATGTCCGTGATAGAGGGGAGAGAGACGCTGATGATCTTCTCAGCCATCCTCACTATCCTCTGTATTTGCGATCCGAGACTGTGAAGTTCCCAAACCAGACAGTGATGCAGCTGCACAGGATGCTCTAAATGGTCCCTCTGTACAATGTGGTCAGGGGATGGGCTTTCCTGAACCTTCTCAGGAAGTAGAGACACTGCTGGGCTGTCTTGGTAATGGAGCTGGGTTTGAGTGACCAAGTGAAGGAATTTGGTGCTCTTGATCTCCACAGAGGATCCATCAATGAATAGTGGAGAATGGTCGCTCTGTGCTCTCCTGAAGTCAACAACCATCTCTTTAGTTTTGTCGACGTTCAGAGACAGGTTGTTTGCTCTACACAAGGCTGTTAACTGGTGTACCTCCTCTCTGTCTTATCGTTCTTGCTGATGAGACCCACCACGGTCGAGTTGTGCATTGCTACACAGTTGTAAGTTAGCAGAGTAAACGTAGTGATGTAGCTACCTGTTGTTGATTGTTTGCTGGGAATTTTGTGTTTATCTGCGTTTACATTTTTACAGTATCTCTCTCATTGCTTTAAAATCTCAAAATGACGTTTTGATTTCCTGTATTTTCTACTTTCATTTGGCTCCGTTTCTTCTCTCCTTTTGGAAGTACACTTTATTCCCTGTTTAGGGGTTTGAAAGCAGTGAGTGGAGACCATTCCCTTCAGAACACACACTACAGTAACCACATTAAGGTACGTAATTTCTCTGCTATGGCGAGCATCCAGCTTATTCGGCGTGTGACATGTTAAGTCAGTCTTTCTCCATTGCTAGCGTTAATTTTTTCTTTGAGAAGTGTAAGTTAGTTTGCTCTTTGACGGAGAAGATCTTAGCATTAGAGGAACGCATCCAGAGTCTAGAGAGAAGTAGTTAGTGCGAGAGCAGTCCAGGTTCGGCAGGGGAAAGTCTGGATGCCCTAGGTGGAGGAGCATTAGAGTCCTCGCCCATGGGAGCACCAATCCTCTCCGCTTCATGTGTTCAACAGGTTTGCTCTCCTCAGTGAAGCACCTGCTGAGAAACCTGAAAGAGCTCTGGTTATAGGAGAATCTATTCTGTGGCACGTGAAATTAACTAGACCTTTAGGGGCACCTGCAGCACAGGTCATGTGTATACCGGGAGCCCGGGCGCCAGACATAACAGGTCATCTTAGGTTTTAAAGAAAGCACAGGTTATCTAAGATCATAGTCATAGTCTCCGAACAGCACTAGTTAACAAGTGACTGTCCTGAGCCAAGGCCAGCCAGCCAGCCAGCCCCTCTGATCTAAAGATCGGATTGTTGAATTTTAGAACTCTTTCGTCAAAAGCGCTGACTATACATTATTACCGTCTCAAAGGCAGAGGAGGTGGAGTCGTAGCTATTTATAATATTAAACTAAGCGTCACACAAAAACATTAGACAATGAATGCTTGATAACTTCCTTCTGCTCAACTGATGGAAGTACTTTTACTAGGACCACATGCAGCTAGAAGTAAACTTTCAGAGTATGTAGAATTTCTGGATGGAGTTTCTTTCTCAGTGTGTTCAGCAGTCAAAAACCTTGGTGTGATTATTGACCCTAGTCTGTCCTTTGAGACTCACGTAAATATTACCAGGATCGCCTGTTTCACCTTAGAAACATGATGTTACAGGATGCAGAAAAACTAGTTCATTCTTTTGTTACATCTAGATTAGACTACTGTAACGCTTTACTGTCTGGGTGTTCGAGTAATTGCATAAATAAGCTTGTTAGTTCAGAATGCAGCAGCAAGGGTCCTTACTAGATCTAGAAAATATGACCACATCACCCCAGTTTTAATCAGTCTACACTGGCTCCCAATTAAATATCGCATCGATTATAAAATACTACTACTGACATTTAAAGCACTTAACAGTCTCGCGTCACAGTATCTGAGTGAACTGTGCGTGCGTGATTGTGTATAGGTGTGTGCGATCGTGTATTTGTGTACGTGGGTGTGATTGTGTGTGTATAGGTGTGTGCGTGTGCGTGTGTTTGTGATTGTGTATACGTGTGTGTGTGTGTGTGTGTTTAAAAAAAAATCTTCTTAACAACCAGGGTGGGTTTCAGGCTCTAACACACTAATGGAACATCAATACTTAATAAGATCAACTTCTCACATTCAACAATAAAACCCCTTTGTCTTACACCTGCCAACATTGTTACAACTTGAGTCAAGAGAATTATTGAGTACTCTACCCCCATCAATGATTGACGAGCAATAAATCTTTATTACATTTTATTGAAGATATTCTCTCTCACACTGAACAGCTGATCATATAATGTCAACAAATACACTACCTCACTGTCTGTCTGTATTACACTGCTTTATTCACTATGCAATTTTGCACCATCCATAACTTATGTATAATTGCACTACTGTATATTCCATGAATATTTATTTTGTATATACTGTAACATTCATATGTACATAGTGTTATTTTCTTGACATGTATTTTCCTCTGTACAATCTTGCACAGTTATACTGTATAATATACAGTCCCTGACAAAAGTCTTGTCGCTTATCTATTTTGTAAAAACACCCGCTATTAACCTGACTTTTAATTAATCAATTGGTGTTAGAAATAGCTCATATGAAAAGCTAAAACCCTCCCAAATGATGTTTAATGCACTGAAATAAATTAGTTTCACTGAAAAAAAATTTATCATTTAATCAAGACAGAAAGGTCAAATTTTGGCAAGACAAAAGTTTGTCGCCTATACAGAAATTGAACAAATTTACTGCAAATACAAAAATATGTCAGCAAATTAAGTAATGGTGCTGTGAGATCCAAATTTAATATCTTGTATGACTTCCATGAGCTTAAAGGACTGCATCCATGCGGTTTGGCAAGGATTCATACAATTTATTAATGAAGTCATCAGGAATAGCAAAGAAAGCAGTCTTGCATGCCTCCCAGAGTTCATCAATATTCTTTGGTTTCATCTTCCATGCTTCCTCCTTAATCCTACCCCACATATGTTAAATGATGTTTATGTCTGGTGACTGGGCTGGCCAATCCTGGAGCATCTTGATCTTCTTCGCCTTGAGGAACTTTGATGTGGAGATGGAAGTATGCGATGGAGCACCATCCTGCTGCAGAATTTGACCTCTTTTATGGTTGGGAATAAAAGAGGTAGCTAAGATTTCTTGGTATTTTAGACTATTGATGTTGCCTTCCACCCCGCATCTCTCTCGCACACCCCCATACTGGATGTAACCCAGACCATGATTTTTCCGCCACCAAACTTCACTGTTTTCTGGGTAAATCTCGGATCAATGCGGGCTCCAGTAGGTCTCCTGCAATTTTTGCTGCGACTGTGGTGTAATTCAACAGAAGATTCATCTGAAAAATCCACATTTTGCCACTTTTCCAGCGTCCATCCTTTTAGCAGGCTGCGGCCTTGGCAAATGCCACACGGTTTTTCAATTGTCTTTTGTTTAGTGCTGGCTTCTGGGCACTGATTCGACCATGGAGGCCATTTTGAGACAGAATCCGACAAACTGTTCTGGTTGACACAAGGACTTCAGGTGACCAGGTCTCGTGGAGCTCTGCTGCAGTGGAAAATGGGCTGGCCTTGGATTTTTGAGCCAACAAGCGGTCCTCTCGAGCAGTTGTCTTGCGGGTTCTGCCTGACCTGTGCTTGTCAAAAACGTCTCCAGTCTCTTCAAATCTTCTTTTATCCTCTGTACTTGACGCTGAGACACATTGAAGGTGTCTGCCACATCAGCAGTGGATCTGGTCTTCAGCCTCTTGATAATCAAAGCTTTAGTCTCAGGGTGAATCTTAGGCATGTTTGCAGAGGTCTAGTTGCAGTTGATGTGAAGGTCTAGTGTACTGGGGTTCTTTTTATTACACACCTGAGACCTAATTGATCCATTATTAGTCACAGGTGAAGCTCATATGACAAGGCGACAACACTTGTCTTTGCAAAAATTGACTCAATAGGATGATTTACCAAGCTGTGAATATTAGAATACAAGTCGTCTCATCTCCAAAAAAAAAACTAGGGTTAGGGTTACACTGAATAAAACCTTATTATATTTTTACATACTCTTTCTATTATGTTTTTATACAAGATTTGTTATTTAGAAATGTATTTTCCAATTTAATAACATAAAACATGAAAACGGGGTGTCATTTTGAGGGTTGGAACGGATTAATGCCATTTTAAGTATTTTCAATATGGAAAACTGATTTGATGTGCAAGCAAATTGAGATACGAGCTCGTCCACGGAACGAATTAAACTCGTAGGTCAAGGTACCACTGTATTTCTCTGGGGAGGTTTTTGTCATCGTCATGCGCCACCGGTGGAAGTTTTTCTCCCGATGCCATGCAGCTCAGAACACAGGTGAAGTGCGTTTTTTCGTTTCCGTTAAGAAATTTCATTTGTCTAATGTTATGTCGCTCAGTTTTTTAGCTTGAAGTTTGTGAAACCGGGAAAAACCTAGGAAAAATCCATATATTAGCCGCTTCGTTGTTTTAGCCACGGGGTTCAAAACGTGGGGAAAAGTAGCGGCTTATAGTCCGAAAAATACAGTGTGTGTATACACACACTGTATACACACACAAACACCAATATATACAGTGGTACCTCGACATACGAGTTTAATTCGTTCCGTAACATTGCTCGTATGTCAAATTGCTCGTGTTTTAAAGCAAATTTCCCCATTGAAAGTAATTAAAATGCCATTAATCTGTTCCTGCCCCCAAAATGCACCCCAGTTGTTTTTGTTACGTGTTTTTGAATAAGAAAAAATTATTTATAAATGACAAATATTGTATAAAACATAATAAAAGAGTATGTAAAGATATAATAAGGTTTTATTCAGTGTATTTTCCTTGGAGATGAGACGACTTGAGCTAACGAAAACGCCGGTGGTGTGTGTGTGTGTGTGTGTGTGTGTGCGCGCGTGTGAGTTTGCGGAGGCGGAGGAAAAACTCGTTTTTTACTAATCACTCCTGCACACTACGTATCCCTAAACTTTAAATGTTTTACTTTTTCTTCTTTGCTTGTTGTTACTTATCCGCTTGAACTTTTCCCGGCGGCAGCGTAACAACTCATTAGTTCATGCTCGTGGAATGATGAGATGGACAACATTAGCCGATGCATAACCACTTTACTTGTTTTTATGAAGCTAGATTCCCAGGGTTACAGTATAATATAACTCCCAGGTGAATAAACTTGGATTAACCGACCGCACTGCAGAACACAAATCATATAAATCGCACACAGGAAAAACATCCAGCCCGCACACTTCTTTCCCGCACTACACTACCCATAATGCATTTTACTCTTTAATACCCAGAGATAGTAGCCTTAAAGAAACAGCTCTCATTTTCCCTCTAATGCAACACTATCTTAATTTCGTCACAATCTTCGCTTTCTGGCTTTGATTCGGCATCTTGCAGCGGCGTTTTTGCTCGTGTATCAAAGCAAAAAATCGGCCGAGTGACCGCTCGTACCTCAAAAAACTCGTATGTTAGGACACTCGTATGTCGAGGTACCACTGTGTATATAATATATATATATATATATATATATATATATATATATATATATATATATATATATATATATACACACACACACACACACACACACACACACACACACACACACATATACATACATACATACATGCAGTGCCCTCCACAATTATTGGCACCCCTGTTTAAGATGTGGTCGTGGACTTCAAAAAATTCTCCTTTTTTTTTTTTTTAAACAACATAGAACCCAAATGCAAAAAAAGAGAAAAATCCAACCTTTTATTTAAGTACATTACTTTGGTGGTAAAAAAATCACACATTTAGAAAAAAAAAAAAACTTGAAATCATGTGTGCCACAATTATTGGCACCCCTGATGTTAATACTTTGTACAACCTCCTTTTGCCAACAAGACAGCACTTAATCTCCTCCTATAACATTTCACAAGATTGGAGAACACAGAGAGAGGGATTTTTGACCATTCTTCTTTGCACAATCTTTCTAGATCATCCAGTGTCCTGGGTCCTCTCTTATGCACTCTTCTCTTTAGCTCGCCCCACAGGTTTTCGATTGGGTTGAGGTCTGGGGACTGAGATGGCCATGGGAGGACCTTGAGTTTGTGACTGCTGAACCACTTTTGTGTAGATTTTGCCACGTTTTGGATCATTATCCTGCTGAAAGACCCAATGACGACCCATCTTCAGCTTTCTGGCAGAGGCCATCAGGTTTTTATTTAAAATATCCTGGTACTTCAAAGCATTCATAATGCCATGCACCCTAACAAGGTTCCCAGGGCCTTTGGAAGAGAAACAGGCCCACAGCATCACAGATCCTCCACCATACTTCACGGTGGGCATGAGGTGCTTTTCGGCATACTCATCTTTTGTTTTACGCCAGACCCACTTAGAGTGTTTGTTGCCAAAAAGCTCAATCTTAGTCTCATCTGACCAAAGCACACGATCCCAGTTGAAGTCCCAGTACCGCTTAGCAAACTCCAGACGTTTACGTTTGTGAGTGTTAGTGAGAAAAGGCTTTTTCCTTGCATGCCTCCCAAACAGCTTGTTGGCATGTAGAGAGCATCTGATGGTTGTTTTGGAGACTCTGTGACCCCAAGATGCCACTCTTTGATGCAATTCTGTGACGGTGAGCTTGGGAAATTTTTTTACTTCTTTTACCATCCCCCTTTACTGTGCGTTGTGGCAAGATAAACTTGGGACCTCTTCCAGCCTTGTTTGTCACTGTTCCAGTTGTTTTAAACTTCTTAATGATTCCTCTGACTGTAGATACCGGCAAGTTAAGGCGAGTGGCTATTTTCTTGTAGCCATTGCCTGACTTATGAAGGTCGACACACATCTGCCTTACTTGAATGGTGTGTTCTCTTGTCTTTGCCATGTTGACAAATGGGTAAGAGAATTAGGCCTCTGTGTCACGTCATATTTATACCCCAGGGAAACAGGAAATCATGAATTACTAATTTAAAGTCCCTAGATACCCTGACCAACCTTAGCAACTACAGAAAAATATATTTAAAAAAAATAAGAATTTTAATTTTTCAGAGGAATTGTTAGGGGTGCCAATAATTGTGGGACACATGATTTCAAGGGTTTTTTTTTTTCTAAATGTATGATTTTTTTTTACCACCAAAGTTATGTACTTAAATGAAAGGTTGGATTTTTCTCTTTTTTTTGCATTTGGGTTCTATGTTGTTTAAAAAAAAAAGGAGAATTTTTAGAAGTCCACGACCACATCTTAAACAGGGGTGCCAATAATTGTGGAGGGCACTGTACATACACACACACACACACACACACACACACACACACACACACACACAATATCTTACTCTCACCCCTGTACATATGGACCCATACCCTCATTTAACATATTGCTAATAATTGTAAATAAGCCACTTATGCACTTCTGGTTAGATGTTAATTACATTTCATTGGCTCTGTACATGTACCTTGCACAATGACAAGTTGAATCTGATCTAAACCTATACTATGTATTGTGATACATTGTGATACTGTAAGCCAGGTGATGATTATGATGTTTTTTATTTTAGGAATAGGATATAATTTTAGGAAAGCTGTCTTAATGAACACACCACCATAAATAAAACCTTAGCCACCATATTTAACCAGAACACAGAGGGATCTGCATTTGCATTGATTACATCTAAAATTACACTGCTAACCCTAAAACCTTAAACCAGGGGTGGCCAACCAGTCAGAGACCAAGAGCCACATTTTTTACTGTGTTACCGCAAAGAGCCACATTATACATATGGGCAAACATGAACATCACCCATCCCTTCCTTTTACACACACACACACACACACACACACACACACACACACACACACACACACTGTCAGTTCAACCAAGTTCACAATCAAAAATATAATAATTTACAATAGCGTATTTCTTTTACTGTGCATGTTGCTTAGTGGGACTTCTGGCATTCCAGGTCAGAATGCAACTGTAATTCAGTAGCTGTGTTAATGTTATATATATAATAGGGATGCACCGAATATTCGGCCACCGAAAATTTTCGGCCGAAAATGGCCCAAAAGTGCATTTTCGGTTTTCGGCCGAAAGACTTTGATCACCGAAAAAACACGGCCGAAACAGTTTGTTGTGATGACGCAAACAGAAACCGGTGCCTGCACTTGCATGTCTAAAACAACATGTCTGCAGTGTGCAAAACATGTAATGCCGAAATAGAAAAGACTTTCTCCACGTCGGGTTTAATTTATCACCTGAAATCCAAACATCCCGATCGCTGTGCTGAATATGAGAGAAACGCGGCACAGAAAAGCAAAACCCCTCCGAGCATGCGCACTCCGTCTGTAGCAGACGTTTTTAAAAAGGCAGGAAGTTTCCCAGTGATAGTGTTGTATTGTATCTTTAAGCAGTTGCACTTGTTCTGAATGCACTTTGTTTTTATGAAAAAACATATTTAATTTTACAACCTTTCAGCAGGCCAGAGGGCCTGTACATTATTATTTAATGTACACGAGTGCATTTAAGTTAAACATTTAAGTTTGAATTTTAATTTATTTTATCCTGTGCATTGTTGCAATGTGCTATAAATAAATATTTTCATAATTTGTAATTCATTTATTCTTTGAAACTTTAATATTTAATTTATGCAATTGAAATGCCTTGATTTTAGTAAGTTTAGTACACAATCATAGCCATAAATGCAATGGTAATAATAATTGGCATTATTTCTTTCAGTGTTTCGGTTTTCGGCCTTTCTTTCCTCTTTTCCGGTTTCCGGTTTCGGCCAAGAATTTTCATTTCGGTGCATCCTTAATATATAACATATTCTGTGTTCAACAGTGTGAAGGGAAAGTTGCACGTCTGATACAATGCGTTTTAGTTTGTCGTTTTCAGAAGACAAGATTTTAACAACGTCACTGAGGCATTATTTAACAAACTTTCCTTTATTGTATGGATTTTTAGCCCATGCAATGTTCCATCCAAATTTAAAGCTAAATTATTGGAAAAATTGTATCTGCTTTTCTGCCTGACTTTTCAAAGTGACCAACTTGTGCTTGTGAAGTTCAGTCCCTTTTGGAAATTCCTGGTTGATGTTAGCATAGAGTGCACAACGACTTGTCATTACGTTCAACAAAAAAAAATTAGAAACTCTCCCACTCTGTTAAAACCATCCTGTGTTCATCTTCATATTTTCGTTTTGCTGTGCATTTTTTCCTGCCATTTTGAAAGCGAACTTGACACAAACTGTTTACTTAAAATTTAAGTAAACAATTTGCATATGGATGTTTGTGTTTTTTTTAATGTGCGTGTTCGCTTCGCTTGAGTTCAATACGGTATTTTCGTCAAATGCGCATGTGTGTGAGATGAAAATACTGTACCGCAAAGTTTCCCAGTAGGGGCAAGATCATTTAAGTCTTAAAAATACCGTATTGAACTCAAGTGAAGCGAACACGCACATAAAAAAAAAAAAAACCCACAAACACAAACTTCGATATGAAAGTAAGAGCCGCACGAAACCAGGCAAAGAACCGCATGCGGCTCGAGAGCTGCGGGTTGGCCACCCCTGCCTTAAACCTACCCATACTATGAGAACTGTGAAGAATGTCTTATACAGGAGCATCAAATGCTCAATGAACACCTTGTCTGTCGTTAGATTTTTCTTATTTAAAGGAGCAGATCTGGAGGGATCATGGACAAAGTGTTTCGGTGAACTGGGATATTTGTATGCTGTCGTCCCCCCACTCTCATGCTTTCACTTAGGTTTGTTGACCTAAGTGGTGAGGCAGGCTGTTTTATCAGGACAGGGGTCACCAAACTTTTTGAAACTGAGAGCTACTTCTTGGGTACCGATTAATGTTAAGGGTTACCAGTTTGATACACACAGTTTTTTGAGTTTGATCTGAAATAAAAAATTTGCTCAATTAACCTTTATTATATGTTATTATTAATGACTTTCTTTCGGCTTATTTTTAGAAAAGGCCCGCAGGCTACTCATGTGGTCTTTGCGGCTACCATGTTGGTGACCCCTGTCCTAAAATTTCTGGCTCTCCCTTTTAGTTATGCTGCCATAGCTAGTTTTGACAGAGCAACCAACTGCTCAGTGTCTTTAACTTTTACACAACAATAAGGATACGCAATAATCCCCATCTTTCTCTCCCTGTTACGCTCTTCTCTTTCAATCTCTCTCTTGGTCGAGTTAAGCATGCCCTGGGGTACCAGTTACCAGTGTTTCTGACCCTCTCCTCTCCTCTCCTCTTGACCTGCCTCGCCACCTGCCATGGTGTTCTCTATGATTGAAGGCCACTCTGTGCAGCTGGGGATGTTTTATATCAACGGCCTGGAATTACTTGAAATGGCTTACCTAAAAGAAATACTGATTAACCATCTTGATGGAAATATGGTTGAAAAAAATTATTTAAACAATCGTGTTCAGAGATAATCTTGATGTTTGGGAAATGAAATACAAAAATACCACTGGAATTCACAGCTATGTTTATTAGTGAAAATAAAACTGTTTCCACCTACACAATAAAAACTCTGAATTGAGACAAAACATTGTGTAGCCTTATGAAACCATGAAGAGGTGTTTGCTCAATGGTTAAAGGCTCTGGTTTACTGGACCGAGCGGTCACCTTTACAGCCTTTAAGCAAGGCTATTGCTGTAACGTGCTGTAACATGGCTGACCCTGTCACCCTAACATTGTTAGAATATGTGAAGAAAGAATTTAACTTCTCTGTAAAGTACACAATACAAGTATAAAGCACCTTTCTTTTTTATCAGTGAGCCTAATCGAAAAATGTGGTCTGAAAAGTCCAGATTTACACTGTTACAGAGTAATTTACATTTACATTTCAGGCATTTAGCAGACGCCCTTATCGAGAGCAACCAACAACTGAGCAGTAGTGGGTTAAGGGCCTTTCTCAAGGCCCAGCAGTGGCAGCTTGGAGGTGTTGGGTTTTGAACTTGTGTCGTTCCAATCCAGTATCCAAAGCCCTGGAGTGACTGGTGCAAAGGGCAAGAAGAGATGTGGATGATTCTTTCCCCATCCCTTATAGCACAGGCATGGGAGGTATGTACTTGGCCTCCAAGTTTGCAAACAAGGATGTAAAACACTTATATAACTGAAAATGCTTGTAATAAATGAATTGTTAAGTTGTGTTTAATGAAATGCCCATATGCCATGTGCATAGGTTAGCAAAGCTTTTAATACAAACTTAGCATGTTAGTGTGTAGAAGTATTGTGTATGTAGAAGTAGTGTGTATGTCGTTTAAAAAGCATAGACAAACCAGTCAAATATAATTTGATAAGTTGTTTTGCATAACAACTGCAGTGAACTCTGCCCCACTCTACTCCACTAGATAACATCTATCAATTAAAAGTTTTGATACTGCAGTAAATTTACACATTTTAGAAGCATAGCCTTTGCAAATAGTTTTCCCACAATTGCTGAATCTTATGCTGTTAAGGTTTTTTTTTTGTTGGGCATCTCTCTCTTAAATAGGTAAAATGTCTATAAAATCTGTAAAAGTCTTTTGTGAGTTGCTCAGTAGCTCCTGGTTCCATAATCGCAAAAGACTGTATAAGACTGTAGGAAGGACATTACTCATAACCACACATTCCAGTGCTCCTGAAATTAGTTCTCAATCTCCAGTGTTCTGTATTGTTTAAAGATTTATAATCACACTCTTTATATCACCCAAAATGAGGATGGGTTCCCCTTTTGAGTCTGGTTCCTCTCAAGGTTTCTTCCTCATAACATCTAAGGGAGTTTTTTCTTGCCACAGTCGCCACGGCTGTTCATCAGGGATAAATACATATCCGTTCACCTTAACTGTTAACTTCTGTAAAGCTGCTTTGAGACAATGTCTGTGAAAAGCCCTATAGAAATAAACTTGACACTTCCTACTTCTGTAAGTAAAAAAAACCCTCATAGAGCAGAATCAATCAACCATTACTATTCAACGCAAACGCAAACTCACCTCCTCAGTTTGTCGAACCAGTGTCCCCTGACGGCACCAAGCAAATGAGGATCAGATAAGAAGAGTGCGCGAAGGGGGTTCCGTTCTTCCACCATCTCTGGCCACGAGCATCGCAGAATAACAGGGAAGTAGACTACATATTCACAGAATATAAACACGCAACTCAGCGTAACAACGATCCATACCATCAGACTCCATTTACTTTTAGCGCGCGCTCCATGCATGCTTCCTGATTCGACACAGTAAAAAAAAAACACCGTGTAGAGAAAAATGCATTCACAAAGAGCATAAGGAAAAAGAAAGTCCTCCTTTGAAAAGAGAGCGTGGTGTGCAGGTAACTCTTTAAATAATTATTGGTATTTAGGCGTGAAGAGAACATCTATCAGCAACACATCCATACTCGAGTGCAGCGCTTGTAAGATTTCAGCTTCCTCTCTCTGTCCTTACTGCAGGCGTAATGATAGAGGCGGTCCCGATGACGTCATTGTTATCCGAGCACATGTAACAAACAACCCTGACAAGCGAGAATGCCCCACCCTGACAAACGAGAATGAACCAAGATGGCGCCATGGAATGTCGTGGTCTTTGTGAGCTGAGAAACAAATCGGGTATTTTTCACAAATGAATATACAAATTCCATGAAGTTGCTAAAAACTATCTATAGGTTGCTTATAGTTGCCGAATTTGATTAAACATTCATGTTGGATTAGTGCAACAAACTAATATTAAACCATCAGCAGTTTCACTACACAATTCAGGAAAATGGCAGAGGATCTCGGCGCAGAGATGGTGGTTGACGCTATAAAGGAGAAGAGAAGTTTTAACGATACTCACTCATATGCCTGTAAAGTAAAAAGCGTAGCAAGTTGTGATTCTTGCCCAGTACACCAAGCAAAGTACTCGTCGCTGTTTACACCCCACCCCCCTTCTCATCACTGCTGGAGACTTTAATCATGCAGATTTAAAGTCTTTTCTGCTAAAACTTCATCAGCACATATACTTTCCCACAAGTGCCAATAATACACTGGACTTAGCATACACGAACAACAAAGGAAAAAAAAACATCAAATACCATCATGCTAAACATAGAGGCACCACAAGGGTGCATGCTCAGCCCACTGCTCTTTACCCTGTTGACCCATAATTGTGTACCCAGAGCAACGTCACCAGCTGCATCACTGTGTGGTATAAAGGCTACACTGCCTCCTGTCGAAAGACTCTGCAGTGCATAGTGAATGCAGCATGATTACAGTTTCTCTCTGCCCTCCCTTATGGACATCTATCACACCTGCCTCATTCGCAGAGCTATCAGCATAGCTGCTGATAGCTCACACCATCAAACCTCCACTTTAGCCTCCTGCCTACCGGAGCCTCCAGGCTCGCTCCACAAGACTTTTAAACATCTTCATCCGTCAGGCTTTCAGAATGCTGAACTCTGTCCATTACCTCCCCCTCTCCCAGCTGCTCCTGAACTCTTAAGAATTTAGCTCACTTCACACTTCTTCATTGCACATAAGACACTTTATACTGTTCGTAGAATTCTGCACAAATGGATCTTTTTATAAAGACCTATTTAAAAATCGTTACATGTACACATTCCTCAAATCTGACAATGTTGCACTTTACACTTTAAAGTCTTTTTTTACTACTGTCATACTGCTGCAATCTGTCTTGCACTTCACAAATGCCTTTATACTCAGAACTTAAGTATGTTTACATATACTAGGATGTATACTGCACCTTACACATTCAGATGTTCAACTGGCTTTTATATTTTATATATATATATATATATATATATATATATATATATATATATATATATATATATATATATATATAATATTTATTTATTACAAGTACAAGTATGCTGTTACCTCATACAAAATCTGTCTGTATTGCACTGAACTGCTGGTATTGCACTGACTGCCTATACAAACTCTCTATACTGCACTGACAATGTAAACACTTTATAAGAGAAAAGGGAAACGGTATTTCAATTTCTCTGTATGTCTGCACATATGGTGGCATTAACAAAAAAACCTTGAACCCTGAAGATCAGCCTTCCAAAAACAAAAACATTATAGTCAAATGTAAGCTGTCTTTCTGGTTCGAAGGTCTTATCTACTGCGATAAACAGCAACTCCAATCTGTCGAAGCTCCTCCAGAAACTCCATGCCTTGCCGAAGCTAGAAGCTAACCCGGTGTTATGTTCTACATTGTTGATAGTTTTCATACTTAAGCTGTGAAAGGAACATTTTTAAGAGCTTAAAACAACAGCAGAAGCCACTTTAGTTTTTGGTTCTGAATATATTATTCAGCTTGTTTTGTTATTTATTTCAGAAATCCTTGTAATATATTCAGCTTGTGCTGGTCTGACAAATAAAATAGTGTTTAAAAATTACTTTGTGTTTAAGTCAGTTTTGTGTTTGTATAGATCATAACACATAAAAGGGCATTAATGGAAACATTAAAGAACGTTCTTTAAAAAAGTAACTAAAAAGTTACTTTTAACAGCAACGCATTACTTTTTGGTGTAAGTAATCAACAAAGTAACTGAGTTACTTTTTGAATGAAGTAACTAGTAACTGTAACTAGTTACTATTTTTTAGTAACTAGCACAACACTGCCTGTGGTGTCTTTTTTGATCAGGGAAGAATCAAACAGCACACAGAATCGCACGTATGTTGTTTAGTTTAATGCAGACAACAGACTAGTATATATATACACAGTGGAAACAACCTGAGCTAAAACTGTTCCTGATTGAGTAAGAAGACATAGTAACCAGAGATCTGTGTTTTTCTGTGTACCTTACATACTCACATCATAAAGATCCTATAAACACTGAACAGACAGCATGTGTTTAGAGGACCAGTGTGAGGCCCATCTTAATACTAACAAAGGCCACTTCAAATCATTTATGATTTATGCCTCACACCTTAACATAGGAGTCTTCATCATTACCACTCCAATCGAGAACTTTACCATCATAATCAAACATGGCAACATACAAAGTAAAATTCACTGCTTTACCTTCAGACAGCTGACATGCTCTTTTAAGTGCCACCAACTCTGCAGCTTGTGCAGATGTATATAGTAATGATTTAGCTTCAACTATTTCATCAGGTAATCTTACAAGCGCATATCCACATAAATATACATCAGAAGGTTTTGAACACAAAACATCTACATGGTAATTCCCTTTTCTATGGCCATATCTAAAAGACCAGACCTATAAGAGGTCTCTTGTTTAATGTGTTTAAGGCAATAATGTGCATCATCAAAAAAATCTAAATCAATAAAGTCTACTTTCAATAAATCAATAAAGCGCTACTACAGCTGAATGCGGCTGAGAAGTAGACTTAATATTTAAGTTTTCTGATGCTAAAAGTGTGGGTTTATAACCAGATCTACATTGTGCTGTCAAATGTTGTGTGTTGAGGTTACAGTATGTAAAATAGCTATTACCTGATATAAGGTGTGCAGTATAAAAGGATGTGACAGCACCATTTTCTCAGCATCCCGGACATTAAGAGCCGCAGCAGCAATCACATGCAAGCACGAGGGCAATACTAACACATACGTATTCTCTCTGAGAAAATGAGCGATCCAACTAGCGTGAAAGAATGGTAAAGAAAATTCTTCTAACATTGAAGCCTTGGGCAAATATCTTACTTTAGTGCATGATGATGTAATGGTTTTGCAGAAAGACAATCAAATGCTGAAAAATGCATCAGAACCACAGCAGCCACCGCACACTTACAAGGGCATCCCTCGGAAATTACGGTAATAATGTGACCTCTGTATTGATAGAATCTTGCATAATGACATCATAAAGAAATATTTATGAAAATAAGTATGGTACAAGATAAATCGGTCAAAGAACATAAAGGTTATTGAAAATTAAATAACAAATTACTTGAAAATAAAGGTTTAAAGGAAAATATTATAGGTAATATTGAAAAATTAAGAAGTATTGCAGATTTTGAAAAATCGTATGGAAAGTATTGGGAATTAAAAAAGAAAAAGAAACATTTTGCAAAAATCTGAATTTTATAAGATTTATCAGAACTGGACCTAAATGGCTAGAAAAAGGAAAATAAATATATAAAACTTGCCTTAAAATCGAAATGAATGATTAACAGTAAATAAGTAGATAATTCCTCAGTTATCTCAAAATATGTTGCACAGTTTTTTAGTAATTCTTCTGACACTTTTTAAAAAGCTGGATGAGTGATACCAAAAAAATAGACCAGAACTTTTAGAATATTTGTGATAAAGAAATCATACAAGACATCGAAGAGGTGAGAGAGTGCTTCTAGGCTCTTCAGTTCTTTACAGTCCTTACTGTAATAATCAATTTCAAATAACTTGTTTTAAGTTTTCTTTAAAAGTCCCTCTAAAGGCGAAGTCTCCAAGTTCCCCACAAGGCGATGGCTCGCCCCTGGGCCCCTCAGAGAGTAAGAGTGCCACCACTGGTGTTTTGCGGCAGATATATATGTATATATACAAACCCGATTTCAAAAAAGTTGGGACACTGTACAAATTGTGAATAAAAACAGAATGCAATGATGTGGAAGTTTCAAATTTCAATATTTTATTTAGAATACAACATAGATGAACATGATGAAATGTTTAAACTGAGAAAATGTACCATTTTAATGGGAAAATAAGTTGATTTTAAATTTCATGTCATCAACACATCTCAAAAAAGTTGGGACAAGGCCATGTTTACCACTGTGTGGCATCCCCTCTTCTTTTTATAACAGTCTACAAATGTCTGGGGACTGAGGAGACAAGTTGCTCAAGTTTAGGAATAGGAATGATGTCCCATTCTTGTCTAATACAGGCTTCTAGTTGCTCAACTCTCTTAGGTCTTCTTTGTCGCATCTTCCTCTTTATGATGCGCCAAATGTTTTCTATTGGTAAAAGATCTGGAATTCAGGCTGGCCATTTCAGTAAACGGATCCTTCTTCTATGCAGCCATGATGTTGTAATTGATGCAGTATGTGGTCTGGCATTGTCATTTTGGAAAATGCAAGGTCTTCCCTGAAAGTGATTGCCAAGATGGCGCTGGTGACGCCGGTGGCGCCATATTTCTATTTACTTAGTTACCGTTCCATCTACACAAGATGGACATCATTAAATATGAAAGAGACACTCTTATATATTGGTATATATATATATTGGTGTACAATCCACTCACATTTTGCCGTTTTAAAACCCAGACCCATGCTGGCCAAACAAGATCCTGTGGAAGAACAAAGTACGCGACTCGTACCTGCGTCCGCGAGGGAAACGAGCTGGCATCAGGAACAGGCTGAGGGCACGCGCAGACTGCACTCCCTTACCCAGTATCCTGTTAGCCAATGTCCAGTAACTGGAAAACAAGCTCGACGACCTCAGGGCAAGGGTCAATTTCCAAAGGGACATTCGGGACTGCAACCTTCTCTGCTTCACCGAGACATGGCTGAACCCAGCGGTACCGGACCACGCCATCCAGCCGGCCAAGTTTTTCTCGGTTTACCACATGGACAGAACACTGGAGTCGGGGAAGTCAAGAGGAGGTGGAGTGTGTCTGATGGTGAACAACCACTGGTGCGACAGCGTGAGCATCACTCCCCTTTCACGCTCCTGCACACCAAATCTGGAACTACTGACCATCAAATGTCGGCCCTTTTATCTACCTCAGGAATTCAGCTCGGTCATAGTCAGTGCCATTTATATTTCACCTCAAGCGGACACGGACACTGCAGTATGGGATTTTTAACAAACACAGCATCGGGACACTGCGCTCATTGTGGTGGGAGACTTTAACAGTGCCAACCTCAAGCGCGCACTACCGAACTTTCATCAGCACATCACCTGCCCCACCAGGGGCGAAAGGTCACAGGACCACTGTAATTGATGCAAGAACAGCTACAAGGCACAATCATGTCCACCGTTCGGGAAATCGAACCATGCTGCCATCTTCCTCATGCCTGTTTACAAACAAAGGCTGAAACAGGAAACTCCGGTTCAGAGGGAGGTCGCGCGCTGGACTGACCAATCGGTGGCCGCTCTGCAGGAGGCTTTGGATGATGCAGACTGGGACAAGTTCAGGCACAGCTCTGATGACGTCAACATGTTTACGGAAGTCTTTGTGGGATTCATCAGGAAACTAGCTAAACATCTTTTACGCTTGCTTCGAGGCTGCAGCTAACCACACTAGCTGCTAGTCAGTCAGTCCAGCGCACGCCCTCCCTCTGGCGGCACAAACAGCATGCACGCTGAGAGAGCCGGAGAGGTAAACACGTTCACCCTCTCAGAGCATGACGTGAGAAGGGCATTCAAGAGAGTAAATACCAGGAAGGCAGCAGGACCAGATGGCATCACAGGTCAGGTTCTGAAAGCCTGCGCTGACCAGCTATCACCAGTGTTCACTGAGATATTCAACCTCTCTCTGGAACAGTCTGTTGTCCCCTTATGCTTCAAACAGTCCACCATTGTTCCTGTCCCGAAGAAACCCCAACCCGCCTGCCTTAATGACTACCGTCCTGTAGCCTTGACCTCAGTAGTGATGAAGTGCTTTAAGAGACTGGTCAGAGACTTCAGCACTGCCTCACTACCAGACACACTGGACCCATTACAGTTTGCGTACCGCCGGAACCGTTCTACTGAGGACGCCATTGCTCATTTCCTCCACACATATGATGAGCCACCTGGACTAAAGAAAAGGGAATTATACAAAGCATTTAACATTTTGAATTATGCATTTAAAACCGTAATTCCCTCCACACTCACCTCTAAGTTGGAGGTCCTGGGACTCAGCCTGCCACTGTGTCAATGGATCTCTAACTTCCTGACAGACATACCACAAGCCGTACGGGTGGGAAAACACACCTCATCCACCCTCACCCTCAGCACCTGGAGCTCCCCAGGGTTGTGTTCTGAGCTCCCTGCTGTACTCATACGACTGTGTGGCCACTTCTAACTCCACAACCATCATCAAGGTTGCTGACAACACTGTTGTGGTGGGCCTGATCTCCAACAACGATGAGACGGCCTACCTACAGGAGGTTAAAAACCTGGAGAGATGGTGCCAGGAGAACAACCTTCTCCTAAACGTCAGCAAGACTAAGGAGTTGATAGTGGACTTCAGCACGAAGCAGGAGCGGTCATACCAACTGCTAATCATCGATGGGTCCCCAGTGGAGAGAGTGGACAGTTTCCGGTACATATGTGTTCACATCACACAGAACCTGTCTTGGTCCTGTCACACCAACACCCTGGTGAAGAAGGCCCGGCAGCATCTGTACCATCTGAGACGCTTAAGGGACTTTAAACTACCCTCTCAGGTGCTAAAGACTTTTTACACTTGCACTATTAAGAGCGTTCTGACGGGTAGCATCACTTCCTGGTTCGGGAACAGCACCATGTAGGACAGGCGAGCCCTCCAGAGGGTAAATCATGTTTAGATATGGCTTCTTTTTTGACCTATAGAGTTTTAGCCGGCAACAGCGAATGACACGGTGGATTGTGTTCACCGACAATGTTTTCTGGAAGTATTCCTGAGCCCATGTTGTGATTTCCATTACAGTAGCATTCCTGTATGTGATGCAGTGCCATCTAAGGGCCCGTAGATCACGGGCCTCCAGTATAGTTTTTCGGCCTTGACCCTTACGCACAGAGATTGTTCCAGATTCTCTGAATCTTTGGATGATATTATGCACTGTAGATCAGCTGTCCCCAACCTGTTTTGCGCCACGGACCTGATTAATGTCGGACAATATTTTCACGGACCGGCCTTTAAGGTTTGGCGAATAAATACAATATAATGATATGACCATAAACACTGGTATTTTCTAAATCTAATAATAAACGTGAATCCACTGTGTTGTTTTTTGTTCATTTTGCTCGCTTGGGGGTTTTTAATCTAGCGGTAATGTATTATGTGTTAGTGGCCGGATCCCCTTTAAGAAGGTAGCTGATGGAGGACCGAGGCATCATGACATGCATCAAGAGTGAGTCATAGACAGATGTGGCGGAGAGAATCTGGTCATTTTCCAAAATAAAACATCGTTCAGAATCAGATAATAAATAAAAAGAAAATGATGTAAGTTGTGTATTATTTTTGTGCGGCCCGGTACCAATTGATGATGATAACTTCAAACTCTTTGCAATTTTTGTCTGAGAAACTCCTTTCTGATATTGCTCCATTATTTTTTGCTGCAGCATTGGGGGAATTGGTGATCCTCTGCCCATTTTGACTTCTGAGAGACACTGCCAATCTGAGAGGCTCTTTTTATACCCATTTGCCAATTGACCTAATTAGTTGCAAATTGGTCCAGCTGTTCTTTATATGTACATTAAACTTTTCTGGCCTCTTATTGCTACCTGTCCCAACTTTTTTGGAATGTGTAGCTCTCATGAAATCTAAAATAAGCCAATATTTGGCATGACATTTCAAAATGTCTCACTTTTAAAAATTTTTTATATGTTATCCATATTCTATTGTGAATAAAATATAAGTTTATGAGATTTGTAAATTATTGCATTCCTTTTTTATCCAAATCCCACAAATGTAAATGTAAATGTACCTGTGTGAAGTGCCTGCCTGCTTTAAAACTTCCCCCATCATCCCCATCCCAAAGAAACCAAAAACCACTGGACTTAATGACTACAGACCTATTGCCCTAACATCTGTGGTCATGAATTCATCTGAGAGACTGGTGTTGGCTTATCTGAAAGACATCACTGGACCCTTGCTGGACCCCCTTCAGTTTGCTTACCAAGCAAACAGGTCTGTTGATGTGTGGACCTTGTTTGTGGACTTTAGTTCGGCCTTCAACACCAACACTCCTCCAGACCAGTGAGGGGAACCAAGAAAATTGTGTCTTGCCTACAGTCAAGCATGATGGGGGTAGCATCATGGTCTGGGGCTGCATGTGGGACAAGTGCAGGTCAAGAGTGTTTATTTATCACAAGAATACAAATACAAATCAGCAGGCAAAAGTGTAGTCAAAAGTGGGCACAGGTTAGGTTTGGCTAGTGTACACAAACTGCGAATGAGATAAACTGAAACAAGAACAAGAAATTGTGAAGCATGACAAGAGCAATGAATAAAATAATTTTTTTTACTAAGGAGCTGGAGCATAACTTGGGAGGCTGCCTCATCAGCTTGAGACATGAGTGGGTGTTAAGCCATCTGCTTTGGTGAACTCGATGGTTAAGCTCCAGGTTTGGACTTTACAGCAGAGGTCACCTTGTTGACCTTGCAGTGGAGCTTCCTGTTTGAGGAATTTTATAATAAATATAATACTTTTATCCTGTTAGCCCTCTTAGGCTTCTGGGTTGCGTGAGTGCAACAAATAGCCCATTATTCTCAGGTGTTAATATTTAGCAATAGATTAAATAAAAAGAGAGAAGAGTAACCATGACTAACTATACATCATTCTAAAGCTCTAAGTCTCAAGCAGCGATTTCAGATCACTGTTTTTTAATGGAAAACGTATAACGAATGTATTTGCTGAATTTGTGTAAGCAGTACACAACAACAACATGCATAAAAAAAACGCACTACTTACATTATTATTGTAATAAAGGTCACAGTTTATTAATGCATAAGGTAATATGATGTACAATAAAGAATATTTTAAAGCATGTATTCATATTTTTTTAATGTTATGGATACAAACACAATATTCATACACAATATAAGATTAATAGACTATACCCATGTTCTTTGTTTTTTTTTTCACAGGAGCAAAAATTCATTTACAGCCAACAGAGAAAATCAATTGACAATCAATCAACAACTAATAAATTCAAATTTTTGAAATTTTAAACATTTTAAAAAGTTTACTTTTTCAGCATGGGTGGCAAGTATATATTTTTTTAGCTGTTAGATAAATAGTAGCAGTAGTAGTAGTAGTAGTAGTAGTAGTAGTAGTAGTAGTACATACATCAAGTTTGTCTGAACCAAAGGTACCTACACTGTTAGTTTTATGTTTTTTAATGTAGTTGTAACGTTACCAAAGGAAAGTGTATGTTCAAAGAATGTGCAAATGGCTTTATTTCTAAACATGTTGACATTGAATGTATCTAATATTATTTAGTTTTGTTGTTAAAAGATGATGTTTCTTATTGCTTATACAGTGCATCTGGAAAGTATTCACAGCGCTTTACCTTTTCTATAAAAAAATTTTTTTAACAATACCTCATAATAACAATGTGAAAAAAGTGTGTTTGAAATTTTTGCAAATTAAAATAAAAGTATTCACAGCCTTTTCTCAAATCTTTGTTGAAGCACCTTTGGCACCAATTACAGCCTTTTTGAGTATGATGTTACAAGCATGGCACATCTATTTTTGGGCAGTTTCTCTCATTCTTCTTTGCAGAACCTCTCAAGCTCCATCAGGTTGGATGGGGAGAGTCAGTGCACAGCCATTTTCAGATCTCCCCAGAGATGTTCAATCAGTTGCAAGTCTGGGCTCTGGCTGGCTCACTCAAGGACAATTCAACTCAAGAGTTGTCCTGTAGCCACTCCTTTGTTATATTAGCTGTGGGCTTAGGGTCGTTGTCCTTTTGGAAGAAAAACATCCCCACAGCATGATGCTTCCTTTTGGGAATTAAACCAATGTATGGCACATATCTGAATACATATCCAAATGTGTAAATGAAATAAAACTACACTGTGACAAACTGAAAGATTGTCAGAGCACCTGCAATGTGGGGTGAAAAGAGCAGATTGGTAGGGACATGTGTAACACTGCATCATTCACCAAGAAAAGCTGTGTGGTGAAACCCTAAAAAGAAAAATGTAATGAGTACTGTAACACAGACAGCTAATTTTATAAGTGACAAAGGCCTGAATCAGTGCCAGTTTCAGTTTTTTCTTGAGAAGACAAAAATTCTGAAAATGGTAACATGCCTTATCACAAAGAAGTGCAATTTCAAAGTTGAGGGAAAGTACTGAAAATATTTTTTTAGTTGTCTGAAGAAATCTGTACATTTTTGGAAAGCAAGGGCTCTCTTAACCCTTGCTTTAAAGCGTTACAGGATAAAAAATGGCAATGTGAATTGGCCACTGTGTGCAACATAATGCAGCATCCCACATTGCTAAATCTTCAGCTACAGCATGGACGGGACCGTTTTATCATAGACATATATGATTCAGTGAGAGCATTCCAAGTCAAACTGCGCCTGTGAATCATGTTTTCTATTACATGAGGTAGATGGCAGGGTGCATATGCATTGCTTACCTGGGAAAGAGAAAGCATGTGCTTTATGAAGTACAAGTTTCTGATATAAGTATTCTGTTGTTGGGTACTTGCAAAAGCAATAAGAGGTACAATGGATGGTTGTCAATATACATACACACCACTGTCTGTGCAGGACCATTGGAACCCTCGGGTCTGCAGAACACCTATGAGTTTGAGAATGGAACCCTTGGAACAGGACTCTCTATAAAAATAAAGAATTTGCTCCAGAACTGTGAATTCAGACATCAATACACAACTGTGATTCTCAGATTAATTAAATGTATTTTAAAAATGACCATTTAATTAGAGCAGTCTCTGTTCTCTTTTCATTGTAGCACTTACTAAAAAAAACAACTGCACTTCTGGAGCTCAAATGCATCTTAATGAATTTAAGCAATGCATAAACAGAAAGGGAAAATACAGCTATGATATCATTTGCCTGCAATAGCCTAATATTGTAACAAAGGATGTGTACCTCTTCATAAATGACTTAGCTGGGCATGAAAATAGATTACAGAGTTTTGAATGTTCAAATTGTTAATTCTCTCTTACACAAATGGGCCTTCTGAATTTGGAACAACATTAATGTGGACATGGGACACCATCTTGGGATTAAGACTGTCCAGCTCCACACTCCCGAACATGCTAAAGGCAAAAGGGTAATAAAGGTTATTAAATCTGAAGTGGTAAATAATTACTACAACAATAGTTTATTAATAAAACCTCTTCAGTTAATATCATATTTGTCTATACATGAATCAATCAATCAATTTATTTATTTATTTATTTCATTCACTTTCTCACATTTATGAAAACCATCTTATTCAGTATATTACCAGACATATACAGTATTCATTCAATATAGGTAATATTAACAGTAACTTTAAAATAATACATTAAAATGAAATGTTTAAACAAATTGTCAGTGTCTCAAAAAAAAAATTAAAAATTAAGTATGATTTCTGACCTGTTCCTGTTGAATGCATTTTCATTTGATCCATTTAAGAGTACTGTAATATTTCCACAAGCTGCTGCAGCAAACTGTGAAAAATAAATAATGTACTAAACATTTAAAAGTGTGTTCCATCTTCAAAAATGTGCAGAATACAACTGAATTAGATTTACAAACTAAGATCCATTTAACCCCTGGTTGTTTTATACAGTGGGGCAAATAAGTATTTAGTTAGCCACCAATTGTGCAAGTTCTCCCAATTAAAAAGATGAGAGAGGCCTGTAATTTTCATCATAGCTTCAACTATGAGAGACAAAATAAAAAATAAAAAATCAAGAAAATCACATTGTCTGATTTTTTAATAATTTATTTGCAATTTATGGTGGAGAATAAGTATTTAGTCAATAACAAAAGTGTGTTTGGGATCATTGTCATGCTGAAAGACCCAGCCACGTTTCATCTTCAATGCCCTTGCTGATGGAAGAAGGTTTTCACTCAAAATCTCACGATACTTGGCCCCATTTATTCTTTCCTTTACACGGATCAGTCGTCCTGGTCCCTTGGCAGAAAAACAGCCCCAAAGCATGGTTTCCACCCCCTTGCTTCACAGTAGGTATGGTGTTCTTTGGATGCAACTCAGCATTCTTTCTCCTCCAAACACGACAAGTTGAGTTGTTACCAAAAATATATTTTTTGGTTTCATCTGACCATATGACATTCTCCCAATCCTCTACTGGATCATCCAAATGCTCTCCAGCAAACTTCAGATGGGCCCGGACATGTAATGGCTTAAGCAGTTGGACACGTTTGACACTGCAGGATTTGAGTCCCTGGTGGCGTAGTGTGTTACCGACGGTAGCCTTTGTTACTTTGGTCCCGGCTCTCTGCAGGTCATTCACTAGGTCCCCCGTGTGGTTCTGGGATTTGTGGGTTCTGTGATCATTTTACTCCACTGGGTGAGATCTTGCGTGGAGCCCCAGATTGAGGAAGATTATCAGTGGTCTTGTATGTCTTCCATTTTCTAATAATTGCTTCCACAGTTGATTTCTTCACACCAAGCTGCTTACCTATTGCAAATTCAGTCTTCCCAGCCTGGTGCAGGTCTAGAATTTTGTTTCTGGTGTCCTTTGAAAGCTCTTTGGTCTTGGCCATAGTGGAGTTTGGAGTCTGACTGTATAAGGTTGTGGACAGGTGTCTTTTATACTGATAACGAGTTCAAACAGGTGTCATTAATACAGGTAACAAGTGAAGGACCAAGGAGCCTCTTAAAGAAGTTACAGGTCTGTGGGAGCCAGAAATCTTGCTTTTTTGTAGATGACCAAATACTTATTTTCCACCACTTTTTGCAAATAAACTCTTTAAAAATCAGACAATGTGATTTTCAGGATTTTTTTTTTCTCTCATTTTGTCTCTCATAGCTGAAGTGTACCTACGATGAAAATTACAGGCCTCTCTCATCTTTTTAAGTGGGAGAACTTTTGGTGGCTGACTAAATAATTTTTTTTCCCCACTGTATATAGACATGATTTTATACTTGTAAATATACTTCGTTAGTCAGGCTGAAAATGTACTGTACTGTAATTTTTTATTGTAATAATACAATTTAGCTTACAAGCACACATTCCCCTTATGTTTTCATTGTTAGTTTATACTCTATTAAATATGGTTGTCCCATTATGTTTTGTTTAAGCATGCATTATTTGCTTAAGTCTGCTAAAATTGCAGTCATATACTATGAACATTGTCATGCAACATATTAGGTATCTGGTATCAAATATCTGGTAGTCAAATGTGGTTATGAAAAGTGAATAATTTAATCTTGTATAATATCTGTCTAAAAATCTTAGATCATTTACGGTTTGAGTGATTGTCTTTGTCTTTTCCAAACGTTTTCTAGGTGGATGCTTATGAGGCCTGCCCTCTAACTCAATGAACAACTTTAGGACAAGTTGTTGATGCTGACTTCCCCCCCAGGCCATCTCACAAGACATTAGTGTTTTATCTTTGACCGTATGTCACTAAAAACGTAATAGCACTAAATATTTCTTATCCATTTTGAATGTCATTAGAAAAAGACTTATGAAAATATCCTATCTCCTTAGGTGAACATTTTTGCAGAAATGTTATTGACAAGATTTACATTTTGTGATGCTTGTTTCCACAGTGAGTACACAGGATGGCTCACACATGTTGACCATTCTGGACAAGACTGAAAATCAAAGCCTTTGGGAGCAGAGAGTTTGTGTAAATAAATGGAAAAGCGAAGAAACAATTTCTTGCATCTATTTTTTTTTAAATGATGTCATTATTAATACATTTGTTTTTTTTTGTCTTTTTGCTAAAAACACCTATTTCTGTACCTCTGTCTCTTCCCTGCTGACCACACCAGATGAGGTCCTTAAACATGAATCCCACCAGTGTATTCTCCAATGTCCAATAGCTTTGTGTGACAACAAGATTGCTCTGCATATGCTGCCGTGTCTTGCTCCAAAACAGCAGCTGTTGGTCATTAAATTGGGATAATGCAAGTCGTTTTAGAATATGCGTTCATTAGGTTTGTAATTAAACCTACTGGGTTCATGCTATGTTTCATCTGAATAACAAACATGGTAGAAAAGTTGTAACCCCACCAAAGACAAAACTAAACAAACAGTTTAGTTCTTTACAGATTATTTTGATATTATTTAAAAATATATATTTATATCAGTTACATTTTATCAATTAAATTAAATGGAAAGTAAATGAAAAGAAAAAAAATCTAAATCAAATCAAAATTTTGCCTGCTAAACAGTATTTTTATTATTTTGTTTGTTTAAGAAGGATCTCAGCTCAGTGGGTTGTTCTAAACATCTTACAGAACTTAAAACAGATTTTCTGTAGATGTAGGCTGTCCTTTTGTCTCTTCATGTAATCTTAGACAGACTTGATGATGTTGAGATCAGGGCTCTGTGGGGGCTAAAATGATTACTTCCAGGACTCCTTGCTCCTCTCTGTGCAGAAGATAGCCCTTAATTACATGCCTATACTGCATGTATGGGATAGCTGTCCTGTTGCAAAATAAATTTGGGAGCCAATAAGATGCCTTCCTGATGGTATTGAATGATGGATAAGTATCTGCCTGTGTTGCTCTGCATTGAGGACACAATCCTGATCAAACTTTATTTGCAGACATGCAGCCCCAAACTTGCAATAAACTTCCACCATGCATCACTGTTGCTAGCAGTCACTGATTATTGTAATGCACTCCAGCCCTTCGGCAAACAGGTACTATTTTTTTGCTACAACCAAATATTTCAGATTTTAACTCATCAGTCCAAAGCACCTGCTGACATTTTTTCTGCACCCCTGATCCTATGTTTTGGTGGATAGTTGAGTCACTTAGAATTGTTTCCATGTCAGAGGCATAGCTATTTGGCTGCAAATCTTTCCTGAAGACAACATCTGCTCAGACGTCTCCAGACCACTGCATTAAATTTCCATGTCTGACCACTGTGGCTATGGTTCTTATAATTGGTAATTTCTTCATAATTGTTAATAATATCTTGGACAGCACATCTTGAAACCCCAGTCTGCTTTGAAATATTTGCATGAAAGAGATCTTCTGATGCAGTATCCACCTAGTGCTGTGCTCAGTCTTGCCATGGTGTAGGACCTATATCATATATATAATAAAAAAAAAATAATAAAATAAATGAAACTTGAATATATTTTAGAGTAGTCAATGTGCAGCTCAGCTTGTATAGCAGTATAGATTTACTGTCCTATAAAAATATCTCAACATACAGACTTTATTGTCAACAAAAGTGAGTACACCCTAAGCGAACATGTCAAAACTGTGTCCAAAGTGTCAATATTTAGTGTGAGCACCAATGATATCCAGCACTTCCTTAATGGTCCTGGGCATAGCATTCACCAGAGCTGCACAGGTTGTGGCTGGGATCCTCTTCCACTCTTCCATATTGACATCAGGGAGTTTCTGGATGTTAGACACATGGTGCTTCTCCACCTTTCACTTGAGGATGCCCCACAGGTGCTCAATAGGGTTCAGGTCTGGTGACATACTTTGCCACTCCATCACCTTCAGCTTCTTTAGCAAGGCAGTTGTCATCTTGGCGGTGTATTTGAGGTTGTTATTATGTCGAAAATCAGACCAGGATCCTACCACCACCATGCTTGACTGTAGGCAAAAAACAATTTTCTTCTCCTATCTCCTCAACAGGGCGTTCACACAAATTCTGGACACAATCTGAGCCAAACAAGTTTATCTTGTCAAGTCTCATTAAACCACAGGACATGGTTCCAGTAATTCATGCTCTTGTACAGGTTGCCTTCAGCAAACTGTTTGCAGGCTTTCTTGTCTGAGCCAGCTTCAGAAGAGGCTTCTTTCTGGGATGACGGGCATGCAAAATGACTTTTTTTCAGTGTGCGGCGTATGGTCTGAGCACTAAAAAATGGACCTTTGGCTTTTGCAACGTCTAAAGCAATGCTGGCAGCACTTTTCTGTCTGTTTTTTGAAGCCAGTTTTTTTTTGATCGACCATTGTGAGGCCTGTTGTGAGTGGAACCCATAATGGAAAACATATGTGTATGACCCTGGCCACTGTACTGTTTCAGGGTGTTACCGAACATCTTATAGCCTAGGCCATCTTTGTGGAGAGCAACAAATCTAATTCTCAAATCCTTAGAGAGTTCATTGCCATGTTGAACATCCAGTGTTCAGTATGAGAGAATTGTACTGAAAGCACCAAATTGTACCTGCTCTAATACAAGATACACAAATTTATATAGTCCTGTCAAGCAGGTAAAAACATGGACATGATGAATAGGACATATGGCTTTGCATGGATAAATGACATAAAGCTGTTATCACTTAGGGTGTACTCACTTTTGTTGCCAGCTATTTAGACAATAATGGCTGTATGTTGAGTTATCTTTAGAGGAAAGTAAATCTATGCTGCTATACAAGCTGCACATTGACTACTCTAAAATATATCCACGTTTTATATCCAGTGATCATTAGGAGTTGCAGAGACAGACATGATAGTTCCTAGACAAGGTTTTAAATTTTTTAATGGATATTCTTACTTTGTTACAGGGCGGAGTTTGAGGAGCAGCATGAAACATTCTCATGTAATCTTTGTCTTTCACTTTGCATGGTGTTTTCCGGATCACTGTGTCTTCAAACTCATGCCAAATCTCCTCACATTTAAATCTGTATACACAAACACGTACAGTATATAGGACAAAACATGTTTTTGTTCCAAATATTTACAGATATCAAGGACTGATGCAATTCAGAGGAGCAGTCTTTGCAAATGCAACAACTCACCTATAACTAGGTTTTACCATTGTAATGTACTCATAGCATCGTCCAAGTACAATTTGTTTTATGTTTGCCGTAGTCCCAGGGCCTGTGTTTATATGATCAATAAGGATTATGATGATGATCATTTCTAAAAAATATTTGATGAAACAAATAATCAATAAAACAATGTAAGAAAATTGACATTTCTCTGTGTAAATGTTTTACATTTTCTGTATTTTCATTCCACATTCTTTGCACAACTTATGTGCATGTAGTGCCACACACAACTCCATAAATCTTTAAGTGCACAGAAGGCTGTGAGAGTAAAAGCAGAAATGCAAAGGGTGAAAATCTAGAGAGAATTTACAGGTAATGATTAGAATGTTTAGAAAATGACAGGGAAATTTGCCAAATTCTTGCAAAATTTTTAACCAATGAAATGCTGTTAAGACAGTTGCCCCAGAATGTACATTAGTTCATTCACTTCTTATGCATAAAGTTTGTTGTCAAATTGACATACAAGGCTCAATTATTAGGCTCAATGTTACCCTTAAATAGAACAAATAACAAAAAAACTAAAATTGTTCCCCCAACATCCAATGAAATTGTGATGCAAAGATTTTAATTTTATATTCAGTTTTCAGAATTTGTTGCTTTTGCCTTTGACTTTTATAAGATGGCATGTTAAATACTCTTTTTTCACTATGTAAATAGTGTTTGAAATTTTAACAAAAAATCTATATGCCAAAAACTGTACCAGGGGTTCTAAAAATGTTAAACTCCATATGGGGATTATGAACTTTTACCATACATTTTTTTTTTAATTCAGAAAGTATTATTTATTTCATGCTCATTTTAAGTGCACTAACAAGTAATTATTATTAACTTTCACTGTCTGTGTGGTTCTTGTTATAGGTTACATGCAGTTTAATTTAAGAAATTTGTCACCATTTTCAGTTGGGCCACCTGTTTAATTAAGAGCTTTTTAAATTTCACACACTGTGATAGAAATCCTTGTGACTATTAGTGTTGTGTTCTCTTACAATTGAATTGTTATTACCATTTATGTTCACTAGGTGGTATATGCATGTTAATAGATGTATAGCGGTGTTGTAGAAAAAGACTCTCGTGATAATGTGAGTTAAGTAAAGAAGTATGGAGATACTAAGCTACAGCTCGTGTCCTGCCTGCTTATATTTATAATCCTCTTTCAACGTGGCGACGAGGATATTAGGATGGCCCTGCTCTCTCTACAACCACCAGTAGCGTTCCTGGAATGTCCAGGTGAACCGAAACTTTCATTTGATGCATGGGAGAAGTTATTTCAGAACTACTTGCTAGCTATCAGTGGGGAAGAGTTTTCTGCCGAGAGGAAAAGAGCTCTACTGATACACTGTTTGGGAACGGAGGGTCAACAGATTTATAATACCTTGCCTCTTACTGCCGATACATTTAACTGATCTTTACAAGCACTAAAACAGTTATTTTCTCCTAAGCTGAATGTGGTTTTAGAGAGATACTGCTTCAGACAACGTGCTCAGGCCACGAGGGAGTCCACTGATCATTACTTTGCTGCGCTCCGTGAACTAGTTAAAACATGCGCTTTTGGAGATATTGAGCATGAAATGATCCGTGATCAGATTGTGGAAAACACATGCATGCCCAGAATCCTTCAAAGACTGCTACTAGAGCCCGATTTAACCCTTGAAAAGACGCCAGCTATTGCAAGACAAATTTAAGCAGCAGTAGCAGACGCCAAGGTCATAGCTAAAGGGGATTCAAAGCAAGAAGCAGCAATACAAAAGCAAGAAAAGGCGAGAATGCACAAAAATAAAACAAGAATGAAATCGAAGGAGGACAAGCATGTAAAAGGACAGCAGCTGTGTAACCGCTGTGGTTCTGCTAACCACCTTGCAAATGATAAGTGCTGCCCCACAAAAGACTGTAAATGTAGAACTTGAGGAATAGTCTGACATTTCTCAAGGTTGTGTAAATCAGCATCAAAATCAGTTAATGAAGTAGGCTTACCTGAATTGACAGTTCTTATAGTGAATGACCGCCATACAGATGACGGAGCCCTAATGGGTACATTTACCATAGCTACACCCATACTCCCTAAAGAGACCTGCACCATTAAGATGGTGGTAGATACAGGGTCTGGTTTAATCGATCTTACCGCAACACATCTTTAAAGAATACTTCAGATAATGTGCCCTGTCTCCACTAAAAATGCAGCTTCTGACTTACTCTAAAGAGAAAATACCTATGTGTGGTTACCTGACACTGAATGTGACATACTGTGGGAAGACTGTCGCTGGTGAGTTTAACATTGTAAAATCAGGAACTCCTGTTATTGGACGTGACTTATGTCAAGCATTGGACATTGAGATTAAAGGTCACTTAATTGAACTTGCTAAACACCGTGCAATGCTTCAACTTTCCAGTATTTCACCTGCTTCTAATGGTAGTTCTGCTCCAATACCAATTGTCACTGGATTCAGATGCGCCAAAAATTTCACACACAAAGTGACGATCCGTCCTGAAGTTAAGCCTGTACAACAAAAACTTCATCACTTACCCCTGTCAGTGCTAGCAGCTGTATCAACTGAACTCAAGATGCTAGAGGAGAATGGCATAATTGAGAAGATTGATTCGTCAGAGTGGGTTTCTCCCATTGTAGTCACAAAACGAAAGAACAATCGTCTGTGCATTGATCTAAGGGAACCGAACAAGGCTGTGGTACAAGATAGTCATCCTTTACCACATATTGAGGATATACTGTGTGAGTTGCATGGATCAGTGATGTTTTCTTCTCTTGATTGCAAAAATGCATACTACCAAGTACTGTTACATGAGAAGAGCAGAGGACTGTTCATTACTCATGAAGGCCTATACTAGTTCCGTAGAGTACCTTATGGACTGTGCTCAGCACCTTCTGCTTTTCAACGCATGATGACCATGACCTTAAAAGGACTTGATGGTGTACAGTGTTACTTGGACGATGTGATTGACTTCCGAAGAACCATAGACAATCACAATACAAACCTTAAGGCTGTTCTAAAACGGATTAGTGAAGCTGGTCTAAAACTGAACGCAGATAAATGCAAATTCAACTTAACGACTCTTAGCTTTCTTGGATACAAACTCTCAGCAGATGGCCTGTACCAAGATGATGCTCATACTACTGCTATTACCAATGCATCTCCTCCTACTGATGCAGCTACACTACGTTCTTTTCTGGGTCTAAGTGCCTGGTACTGTAAGTTTCTGTAAGATACTGAACTTCAATGGACTACTGCAGTGCAAGAAAGTTTCGATAAAATCAAACGAGCAATAGTAGACAGTCCTGCTCTTTCCTTATTTAACACCAATCACAGCATGATACTTTACTGTGACGCCTCAGGTTATAGTGTTGGTGCTGTCTTGACTCAGCTGGATGATACTAGAACGGAAAGATTGTTTCGCTTCATGCTCCTTGTCCAATGCTGAACGAAGATACTCTATTGTCGAGAAGGAAGCACTACACAGGTAGCGTCTGGGATACAGAGAAATGGCGTACGTTGCTGTGGGGAAGAAAATTTCTACTATGCACCGACCATCAAGCTCTTACCACTCTTCTCATGAGCAAAGTGGATAGTCTGGCCGGTTTACGTGTTGCCAGATGGTTCACACGCTTAATGGAGTTTGACTACGATGTTCAACACAGACCTGGTCTATCGAACAGTGTTGCTGATTGCTTATCAAGATTGCCTCTTACAAGCACAGAACCGGACTATGCTGAACTCATTGAGTCTGTTGCTATGATTAAATTTGCTTTCAGTGCGGACTCCAAATATGAGTTTCAGTCTGCATGTAACAGCTGCCCGGTGTTCGCTAAATTGCATACCTATTACCAATCACGCTGGCAAAAACACAAAAAGGATTTTGAACCAGAAGTCGTACTTTCCCATTCGACATGAGCTTTCTGTCATGGATGGATTCTTCATCAGGGTAATGTACCATCTCTTGATACCGGAGTCATTAGAGAGTCTTTGTGACTTTGTAAGCCATTACAAGCTATTATAATGCAACTGTACTGGTGGCCTAAGATGGACAGTCAGATTCAACTGTCCATCTTAGACAGAAGCTTTGATTTGAAACTGCCATACATGCAGACAAAATGATGGTGATTTGATTTGAGTTAAAAAGCCTTGGAGGGTAAAGAAAGGTGATCAGAAGTTCACAAAACCGAAAGCAGTCGTACAGAAGAAAAGTGAAGACATGCTTGATGATGGTAAAGTGTGGAATGCTTTACGGCTCGCTGAGATGCCAGAATTGAGTGGAAGTGTTACTCCAAATGAGGCACAACTTGAGACAACACCAATTCGGTCAAATAAATCAGTCAGAGTTAGACAGAAACCTGCCTGGACCAAAGACTATGTTTTACATATGTAAGGAACGTGTTATGTTATGGCACATGCTGTAAGAGTAGTTATTATTATGTGTAATTTTCTTGATTATATTGAGTTAATAATACTGGCTTGTTCCTGACTTATCTTTATTTCTGTTTTGCTATGCAAAAAGCTATTCCTTCTGAAAGGGTAAGATGTGTTCTCTTACAATTTAATTGTTATTACCATTTATGTTCACTAGGCGGTATATGCATGGTAATGGATGCTTATTTTATAATCCTCCTTCAACATATCAATTAGTACTTAATTATAATAAATCACATTTTATTTATCCAATATACTATGAAGTTTTTGTGATTATATTTTTAGTATTGGTCACAAGAACACAAGGCACACTCCAACAGGCAGGAAAAAAATTCAGTCACTAATTTGGCAGTAGAATGCTTAGTTAGTAAGTTACCCTTACATACAATGATCACAAATATAAAAAAATATTGGTAACATTTTATTTTAAGGATCAGAAATTAGATCAGTAATTAATAAATAATAACTTCATTTGTAAGTGACTTTGTAAGCCATTACAAGCTATTATAAGGCCTTTATTTGTTGTCTTGTTTTTGTCATAACAATGAACTTATTAGATTAAAAGGTTGTAGTGTGCAAAATACACACTTTATAGGTGCTCAATACACTGTGTAAATCAGTAGATTATAAGTTTCAAATAAATATACAATATTTCGCCTGTTCTAAAATATACATTTGTTATTTTCAAATAAGAAAACAGACAATAAATATTGCAGTGAATAAATATGACATATAAATACAACAAATTGTAATGATACGACTGGCGTAAAAACTGATATTTTCTAAATATAATAATAATCGTGAATCCACTGTGGTGTTGTTTGTTTATTTTGCTAGCTTGGGGGTTTTAATTTAGCGGTAATGTATTATGTGTTACCAGCCAGAGCAGCCCCTTTAAGAAGGTAACGGAGGCAAGAATCTTGACATGAATCAAGAGTGAGTCATAGACAGATGTGGCGGAGAGAATCCGCCAATTTTCCAAAATAAAAGATCATTCAAAATCAGATAATAAATAAAACGGAAATAATGTAAGTTATGTATTATTTCTGTGTACCAATTGACCCACGGACTGGTGCTGGTCTGCGGCCCAGGGGTTGGGGACCACTGATATAGGCTATTGCTCCAATCCACCTGACTTCACATGAATACAATACATTGTAAATAGTTATGCCAATATGGTTGTAAAGTGAGGTAAAGTGTAATAGTCACTCCCACTGAACTCAGTGAGAAATAGAGGTGAATAATAATGAGCATAGGAGAGTGTAAACTTTCTTACCATGCAGCTTTCTTTTCATTGTAGAAGGCCTTGAATTTCATGATGTGGTGGCACGATATACAGTATACAATTCCGCAATAACCTGGGCAATACATGTACTTCCAGAGGTACTTTTTTCTATCGATTAATGAACAATGTATTTGTTCTTAATTGCTGATGGTCTTAAAATTTATATAAAATTAAGTTTTAACAAATGTTTTGAATAAGATTACATCTGTTAGGGAAGGAGCCATTAAACTATTTGCAGCAGCGGCCCTTCAACCCCACCTAATTCTCTCAAGGTTTTCCTTGCAGTTTAATTTTACCTATTGTTAACAACTGACAAGCACAATTAGAATTTCTAATAATTGGTAAATCTGATCAAATCCATCCAAGTAAAAAAAAAAAGTTTTATACATTGCAAAAATACAACTGTATTAGAAATAAAAAGAAATTTGGCCCCACATGAGCTAACCAAACAGCAGTGCATACTGTACAGAAACTGTAGAATTTGTGTGTGAAAGAAAGAGAGAAAGAGAGAAAGAGAGAGAGAGAGAGAGAGAGAGACAGATAGAGTATACATTCTAGCTTATGAATGGTGTTTTGTGTTGCAAGTGTCTGTTGCTAATTCTTTATGCCTAGATGACAGGGGTAGGGGGCTCCTACAGAAGATTTCTTTTTTCCTGTCTTTTCCATTGACTCATCCACTGTCTCCTCTATGCTCTTCTAATTTCTCCCATACTGTCTCCCTTCCTGTCTTCTCACATCTCTGCCACCACCTCTTCCACTGCCTCCTTCTCTAATCTGTAACCCTTTTTTAGGGGACTGCACAGAATGAAATCTTTCATACTGGCAAATGCTTTGATTAATGTATGCATTGGCAGGATATAAAACATTACTGAAATGATAGCCAGAGTGCCCTGTTTTAAGAGATGTAATCTTAACATAGCTGAAAAGAGTAATAATAAAATAATGGCAAACATCTCTATTTCTTTCTTTAGTTTGGGGTAGCCAAAACTAAGCTAACGCTTCTAGTTGCAAAAAACTTAATGAATGATGAATTTGTCTACATTCCCCAACATCAGCTCTCACTAGCTTTGATAACAGGCAAATAATTTCATCCAGGACTTAAAAAATATTACTTTTGTTCATTCCGCCATTCCCGTTAGGGGTCACCATACTTCTCTGTCCTCTACATCTGCTTCTTTTAAATTAACCTGTAAGCCTTCGCCACAGCTTTTGGGAGTCACAGCTGATAATACCGTACCTATATTTAAATGTTAACAGTTCTTGATAAAATTGGGCTACATACACAATTTAAATATCTTTGGAAAAGAAGACACTTTGAGAATTACTGTCTATCATTCAAAGTTGATATTGCTCAAAAAGATGTGGGGTAAAAGCCACGTCTCATAAGTTTATATTTTAAATTGAATGAAGATATCATATAAAATTTTATTTCTACAAAATCTCAAACGAGACTATGTCTGGTTCGCCCCTCCCCACCACAGCCCAAATTTTGGGACTCACAGCTGAAAATTACCTACCTAACTTTAAATGTTAACATTTCCTGACAAAAATGTGCTACATACACAATTTAGATATTTTAAGACATTTTATTTTAAACACTTTAAGCTTTACTGTTAACTATTTAAGTTGACATTGCTCAAATAAATGTATTAAGTTATAGATTATGAAGTGCCATACATATACATTTCCTGCATTAAACATTATTTTTTATTTTATATATAAATACAAGAAATCAGTCCTGGAACAATCCTAAAAAGTACTGGGTTGAAAGCCACATGAGTTTATAATTAAAATTTTATGAAGATTTTCTTTACAAATGAGATGCCTACAAACATTTATCTGAGACTATGTCTGATCTTTTTCTCCCTCTCCCTGTTTGAGAGCCACCTACTAAACTCAGGTGTCATACAGTCTGAAAATAAATTAATGGCTGACCATTACAGGCTTCTGTTATACATGTTTGGCTATTGATATTGATTTTGCATTCATATCGATGGCCAGGTAGCCATACAAGCTATTGTTGTACAGTCATGGCCATTCATACTGATGTCCAGCCATTTAAATCCCAACAATACACACACACACACACACACACACACACACACACACACACACACACACACACACACACACACACACAGCACACTAACACTTAAGAAACTTGATTCTGATATTCTTTAAATGCAGTTGCTGTATAAAGTGTCAAAGAAGGTTGTGGCAGCAGGGGCAATTTTGAGCACTGATTTGTGAATAGAAGGTGAAGCCTGTGCAAATGAGTGAAGATGATCATACAACTTAGTATGGTTTCATTGTGTTCTTCGTTGCTCACTGCATGAAAAGCAGAGAGACAGAAGCCTCGGGAGGGACAGACAGACTGACTGATGTGTGTGAAACACTAAAAAGTGAAAGTAGATCAATGAAACATGACTTTGACAAAATGCAGTCAATTTCTTTGTGATTAACTTGTTGTCTGTCTCCCATTCTTTCCTCCTGGAGAAATTTAGCACTGTACTGGAGGGCACAACTCCAAACCAAATTTCAGTGGGAACAAGTGTTGTCCTTAGATCTGCACAAGTTTTTGTAATAAATATATAGACAAAATCTGTTGCTACAAATATGTGTTTCTTTTCTTATCAAGGGAAATTTGGTATAATTTTCATGACACTGTCCATCCCAGGTAACTTATTTACAAGTCAAAATGAGAACTCTCATCTCACCTTCTGTCACTCACCTTCCTTCACATTGCTAATCTGATATGCTAATTAAAGTTTATGCTAATGTTAATGAAGACACAAGACTCCATAAATTTCTATCCAAACAAGTCATTCAGGTGCTTTATCATTTCCTCATCATCTCAAGTCCAAGCTTACTGCAACCAGTCTCCCTGGTCTACCTCTGAAAGACATTATTTCTTTAAATGATGAAGAATGCAGATGCACGTTTCTAAGCTCTCCGACAACAGCCTATTTTTCCACTTTCTTCACTGGCTTCCTATAGCTGCCAGCATCAGATCTAAAACAGTGATGTTTGCCTACAAATGCAGAAATTTACCAGCACCTCCCTAAATTGTAGAACTTATCTTCCCCTGCACTGAATCACACTACCACTGATTTTCATCCACTGCTCGAATCGTCCCAACATCTGTCAGGGTACAAGAAGGACATAATTAATTTGACATTGCTAAACAACTGAGTCACTAGCAGTCTTCAAACCATGTCTACCACTTTTTCATCAGTACCTAAGTTAGCACTTCTCCTATTAAACTATTATTTACTATTATTTTCTCTCTCAACAGATTTTTAGACTGATCGTCTCTGTCCTAATGAACCAGTATCAGATTTTGGACTTCTGAGTTCATAAGGCTATAAGTTCAGCTACCAGCAAGCTGCCTCTGCTGAACCTTTGAGCAAATTTCCCAACCCTTACATGCTTAGTTGTATAATTGTAATAATTGTAAGTTTTTTTGTAAGCAATTGTTTATATTTTTTGCTTTTTTTCTCCCATTTTTATAATGTGTTTTTGTATTGTTTAATGCCTGCACGAAACAAATGCCTTTCATGCAATTATGGTGCCTACAGTGAACTGCCCACAGTGGCCCCACATGAGCCGCAAATGGGCAGGTTTGTGGGAATAAGGAAAATACCACCCCACCTTGGTTTGCACATAAAGTTGTAATGGCTACAAATGTAAGGTAAGGGTCACATAGATTATCCACAACCTGTAAATGACTGAAGAGCTATTAGGCTGCAGGCAAAATAATTAGACACAGCTCTAAAGTGAACAAAAAGTTTAAATCTTTATATATTTATATCTTTATATCTTGTTTTAAGTTGTATCTGGCTTGCTCATTACGGTTTTATAGGGCTAGATCTTTTTTTTTTTTTTTTTAAACTGAACCTATATATTTGCACATTGTTAAAAGCTCTATACAAATAATATTTGTATAGCTTTTGTACTCATGAGTAAAAAAAAATTACAGAATATGTATTTTAGCAAATGTAAAAAAGAAAAAGGCAATTCTGTAATCATTTTTTTATTGTAATACTTCATGTTTCATCTTATAAAACTAATGGACTTTGATTTGTTAGATATATTTCATTTTTTAGCTTTATTTGAGAAAAGCATCTTAAATTGCCTACTCAAACTAAAGCCCTACTTTTTTTTTATGTTTTTAGTCATCACAGCTGAACTTACCTGAAATCATATTGGATATTGTCAGTCTTTTTTCTTTTTTGTCCAAGACAAAAGTATAAATTATACCTGTGAGAAAAAAAAAAGATAATTGCCAAATCAGTTTTAAACATAGTTGTAGAACATAGTTCTACATTTCTCAGTTCCACTAAAAAAATGTAATATTTATTTCTTATCAGATAAAATTGTTTAGAAAATACAGACTGAATAATGCATATGCACAATATATGCATCCACCCAAAAATATAATATCATTTCTTTTCTCCTTCAGAAATAATCTTCCCTTTATAATTTTTACTGTAGGTCACATTTTAGTTTACTACATTTCATGTTTGCCTTACTTTTTACATCGTTTTCATTAATTTGACATACATACAGTGCCCTCCACAATTATTGGCACCCCTGTTTAAGATGTGGTCGTGGACTTCTAAAAATTCTCCTTTTTTTTTAAAACAACATAGAACCCAAATGCAAAAAAAGAGAAAAATCCAACCTTTCATTTAAGTACATAACTTTGGTGGTAAAAAAATCACACATTTAGAAAAAAAAAAAAAACTTGAAATCATGTGTGCCACAATTATTGGCACCCCTAACAATTCCTCTGAAAAATTTAATTGTTTTTTTTTAAATATATTTTTCTGTAGTTGCTAAGGTTGGTCAGGGTATCTAGGGACTTTTAATTAGTAATTCATGATTTCCTGTTTCCCTGGGGTATAAATATGACGTGACACAGAGGCCTAATTCTCTTACCCATTTGTCAACATGGCAAAGACAAGAGAACACACCATTCAAGTAAGGCAGATGTGTGTCGACCTTCATAAGTCAGGCAATGGCTACAAGAAAATAGCCACTCGCCTTAACTTGTCGGTATCTACAGTCAGAGGAATCATTAAGAAGTTTAAAACAACTGGAACAGTGACAAACAAGGCTGAAAGAGCTCCCATGTTTATCTTGCCACAACGCACAGTGAGGAGGATGGTAAGAGAAGTAAAAAAATTTCCCAAGCTCACCGTCACAGAATTGCATCAAAGAGTGGCATCTTGGGGTCACAGAGTCTCCAAAACAACCATCAGACGCTCTCTACATGCCAACAAGCTGTTTGGGAGGCATGCAAGGAAAAAGCCTTTTCTCACTAACACTCACAAACGTAAACGTCTGGAGTTTGCTAAGCGGTACTGGGACTTCAACTGGGATCGTGTGCTTTGGTCAGATGAGACTAAGATTGAGCTTTTTGACAACAAACACTCTAAGTGGGTCTGGCGAATGAGTATGCCGAAAAGCACCTCATGCCCACCGTGAAGTATGGTGGAGGATCTGTGATGCTGTGGGCCTGTTTCTCTTCCAAAGGCCCTGGGAACCTTGTTAGGGTGCATGGCATTATGAATGCTTTGAAGTACCAGGATATTTTAAATAAAAACCTGATGGCCTCTGCCAGAAAGCTGAAGATGGGTCGTCATTGGGTCTTTCAGCAGGATAATGATCCAAAACATGTGGCAAAATCTACACAAAAGTGGTTCAGCAGTCACAAACTCAAGGTCCTCCCATGGCCATCTCAGTCCCCAGACCTCAACCCAATCAAAAACCTGTGGGGCGAGCTAAAGAGAAGAGTGCATAAGAGAGGACCCAGGACACTGGATGATCTAGAAAGATGAATGGTCAAGAATCCCTCTCTCTGTGTTCTCCAATCTTGTGAAATGTTATAGGAGGAGATTAAGTGCTGTCTTGTTGGCAAAAGGAGGTTGTACAAAGTATTAACATCAGGGGTGCCAATAATTGTGGCACACATGATTTCAAGTTTTTTTTTTTTTTCTAAATGTGTGATTTTTTTACCACCAAAGTAATGTACTTAAATGAAAGGTTGGATTTTTCTCTTTTTTTGCATTTGGGTTCTATGTTGTTTTAAAAAAAAGGAGAATTTTTAGAAGTCCATGACCACATCTTAAACAGGGGTGCCAATAATTGTGGAGGGCACTGTACATACAGAAAGTACACCTTTATTTAATTCCTATTTTTTACATATCCGGACAAAATAAAAATCATCTGGCTCAAACCAGGTGTTAAAATGAGAAATACAATCCCAGATGAACAACAACATACAGTATTAAACAGTGTTATCATTATTTAAATCATGCGGAAATGAAGAAGCCATGTCTGAGAAATAAAGTATACCCTTACTGCTCCATAGGATTAAAGAGGACAAGTAACAGTCAAGTTGTCAGAGAACCACCAGCCACACCTCCCTCCAAGGCTCACACTCTCACTCAGCCTCTTCCTGCTACTAATCAGCTACACCTGTCCTCCTACTAATCACCTACACCTGTTCCCCATTCACCTGTCCTCTTTATAAGGTAATTCGCACCGGCTCCAGCTCATGCTAGCGTGGCTGCAACGCTTGCCCCCTACAGCCCAAGGTCGCGTTCCTAAACTCGCTACTAACCAGGAAGGGTCTATCATGGGCCAGTGCGGTGTGGAACTCCAATTGGGACATCATCAATGCATACTCTCTTTTCACCAGGCATTTCGCCGAGGTGTTTGGTATTGCAACAGCCGACCAACAGTACAGCCTCCACCGCTCAGGTCAGGCCCCAGACTGGACTGCAGACGTCTGGGGGCGCCAGAGTACCTTATGCTCAGGCTATCCTGGTTTTTGCCAGAAGCCCGGATTTCAGTTTCCTTCCAAATCCCCAGTCTCCAAGCCCCACTGGGTACATCGCCCAGTCTCCAAGCCCCATTGGGTGCATCGCCCATCCGTTGTTCCTTGCTGGGGGTGCCGCTCAGTTCTTGAGTTCCACTGGGGGTGTTGCTCTGCTTGGGTTATTTTCTGGGAACATTATTAAAAACCCTTCAAAACAGTTGCCAATCTTCCAGGAGTGGATGTCCCATCAAATTCACCCCAAGGTGAGACTGCTCAGAGAAACTTAAGTTAAAAGTCCTTAAAACGTAATTAAAGTCCTCGGGCCTCAAGTGTAAATTTGAAGGTTTATGACTATACAAAGCCTCTTTTCTCTTAAAAAAAAAATAATGCACAGTGCCATGCTTGGCAAAAAAACAAAGACAGCATATCAGCACCACACCAACTGTCAAGTATGGTGGTGAAGGGTTGATGATTTTACTTGTTTTGCAGCCACTGAACCTTGGCAAATTGCGGTCATTGAACTGCCAATGAACTCTACATACAAAAGTTAAAATCTATCCAGCTGAACAGCTAAAGTTTGGCATAAATTGGGTCATGCAAATGTGTAATAATCCCAAGCACACCATAAAAAAACAAAAAGAAAACAAAAAGAAAATACAAAAAGGCTGAAAAAGAACAGAATCAAGATGTTGCAATGGCCCAGTGAAAGCCCAGACCTCAATTCAATTTACATTTAAATAATGTGGCAGGACATTGAGAGAGAAATGAACAAACAAATGTTCTTAAACTTAAGTGAACTGAAGCAACATTATTACATTCACAACAAGCAACATTAGCCAAAATTCCTATACAATGATGTGAGACCCAAACAGAAATAAATTTCTTCAAATTATTGTTGCCAAAGCTTGTTCTACAAAATATTCAATCAGAAGCTTTTCAAACATGTTTTCCCCATTGAGTGTTTTTTTTTTTACTAAAAACAAAGTACAGATCTCAACTCAACATTGAAAATAATGAGAGTGGTACAGTAGTATCAAGTCTGCAACCCTGTTTTGAAAAGATGTGTAATGCAAAACAGGCTAATTGTACCCACTACTGCAGAGACTCACATATTGATATTTTATTTTTGTTCTTTACTTGTTCATTTTTCTTGGCAAATTTATTTATTTATTTGGTACAAATTGCAATGTGAGAGCAAGGGAAAGTGACAACTATACTTTAATCTTCTCTATTTTTTTTAACTTGATGCTACGTGATGTTATTAATCTAGAAATGTACATTTCACTTACTGAAAAGTGCACTGCATTAATTGTTCATTTTTAATCAGATTAATGCAGTGCACATTTATGTTTGACCATTTTTATAAAAAATATATAAATACATAAATATAAAAGAGGCGAAACTAAAATCTTCAACAACACATTTATTCTCAAAGTCCTTTCTTTACTCAGATATAAAAAAAATGTATAATAATTTTTAATCAGTAGACATTTGTTTTACTGGTGTGAAAAAATCTCAAATCAAGCACAAAAATCCACTATGATGCACACATCCGGCAATTAACACCTCTGGGGTTGACAAGCGTGCCAGTGTGTTTTGTGGCATTTTTCTCCTCAGAATGATTATTGTTATTATTCATAATTTGAATCTGTAAAAGGGTCTACTTATATACTGTATGTATACACTCATGATAACAAAATGCTGTGCTTTTGTAAAATAAATAAAACAAAGAAGATGCATTTTGCATGCTAGTAATTATTTTAAGAATAAGGGAGATGTGCAGACCTGCAGTAACTACAGGGGAATTAACTTGATCAGTCACACCATGAAATTATGGGAAAGAGTAGTGCAAGCCAGGCTGAGGGAAGAGGTGACCATCTGTGATCAACAGTATGGTTTCATGCTGAGGAAGAGCACTACAGATGCATTATTTGCTTTGGGAATGTTGATGAAGAAGCATAGAGATGGTCAGAAGGAGTTGCATTGTGTGTTTGTGGATTTAGAGAAAGCACACGACAGGGTGCTGAGAGAGGAGTTGATCTATTGTATGAGGAAGTCTGATGTGGCAGAGAAGTATGTGAGGGTGGTGCAGGACATGTATGTGGACAGTGTGACAGCAGTGAAGTGTGAAGCGGCTCTGAGCCCTTTCCTGTTTGCAGTGGTGATGGACAGGTTGATGGAGGTCAGACAGGCGTCTCCATGGATTATGATGTTTGCGGATGATATTGTGATTTGTGGCAAGAGTAGGGAGCAGGTTGGGAAGAGCCTGGAGCGGAGGTACGCGCTGCAGAGAAGGGAAGAAGAGGTGATGAAGGTGGATGAGTTTAATACCTGGGTTTAAAGGAATTGCAAAACTGTGCAAGTAATGGAGAGTGTGTTAGAGAAGTGAAAAAAAGAGTGCAGGCAGGAAGGAATGGGCGGAAAAGAGTGGCAGGAGTGATTTGTGATAGAAGGGTATCTGCAAGAGTGAAAGGGAAATTTTATAGGACTGTGTTGAGACCTGCTATGTTGTATGGTTTAGAGACAGTGGCATTGACTAAAAGACAGGAGGCAGAGCTGGAGGTAGCAGAGTTGAAGATGCTAAGATTTTCATTGGGAATGATGAGGATGGACAGGATAAGAAATGAGTTTATTAGAGGGACAGCACATGTCTGTCGTTTTGGAGACTAGGTAATAGAGGGTCGATTGAGATGGTTTGGACATGTCCTAAGGAGTGACATTGTGTAAATTGATAGAAGAATTCTGACAATTCTGAGAAAAAGAGGAAAGCCAAGCAGGAGGTTTAAGGATGTGGTGAAGGAAGACATTCAGGTAGTTGGTTTGGAAAAGATAGATGTAGAGGACCAGGTAGTATGAAGACAGATGACAACCCCTAACAGAAGTAGCTGAAAGAAGAAGAAGGAGAAGAAAGCGTGCACTCTTTGCCGTCACTGTCTGTTCTCTTTACAGACACATAAATGAAACAACCCAAATCTCAGTAAATACTTGCCACACATACATAAGAAATATATGTATAGAAAGCTTAAAATGTCTATGGTTAAACCAATTCCCATCTGATCATGTAATCAGTATGAAAGTTAGAAAAGCTACAGTTTCTCCGGTATCACCTTATTAACCATCTATATGAAAATATATCAAAAGTTTGGTTTGGGGTCCTGATGATTTATGTAATTCAAAACAGCATACTTACCTAAAACATTTACAACAATATTTTGTCTTCATTCTCTTATTTGAGTATGGTTTCACTAATAATAAACATAAATTTACATAAAGCATCCATATTTGTCTATGCCCATGTTGATTAGAGTATTTAAAAAGTATTAATTTAAGGTACATTTGTAATAGATAAAAATGTGCAATTAAGTTGACAACCGTGCAATTAATATAATAATAAATTGACAACTTTGCATCTGGTGTAAATAAAACACTCTTTACTAAGGCTTCCAAAGTATTTTCGAAATACATTTTAAATAGTTAAAAAAAAAAACATTATAAGCACCATCTAGTCAACAGGCTCAATATAGCAACATATATAGCAAAGGAAATGGAGAGAAAAATGTATGCATACCTTCATTGTAAACCTGGTAAGTCTTCAAACTACTTTTTTTGTGTATTTATGCTAGAGCAGGGACCGTTCATTTATGGCCCTGTAAGTAACCAGTTTCTGAAAAAGACACACAGAATCCCATGACTTCAGTTATAGTGGATTGCATGTTTGCAAAAGGGAGGGGTTTATATGGTGTGTTAAAAGAATTGACCTTGCCCAGTTGAAAAAATTTAGAAAAATGAAGGCTACATTTTCTTCCGATAACTTCTTGCATTCTCCCATGACCTTAATTATAAAAAAATTATTGTGTTATGTGCAAATGTGAAGTACAATGATTATATATATATATATATATATATATATATATATATATATATATATAAATATATATATATATATATATATATATATATATATATATATATATATATATATATAATTTCATATAAAAACAAAGCATGATCATAAATGTATATTTAACCATGCCAAAACAAAGAATGAACATAGTAAATTGTGTACTTTCGGCACAGCATTTTACTTAACACTTGGGCATGAGTGTATTTTGTAACAAACAAGTATTCCCATCCCAGCCAACATGTCCATGTGGGCCCCACATGGGATTTATCTGGGTTATATGAGCATCACGTGGGCATGGGGTCAGAGTGGGCACTTTGATGGGCTGAATGTGGGCCCCAGCTTAGTCATGGTTGTGGGCCCCAATTAGGTTGCCCATTTTGTTTATTCGAGGGCCCTGTATGAGCCACATTTGGGCTATATTTAGCTATATTTGTCAAAAGAAATTTATCACTCATTATTCAATTGATGATAAATTCAATTGATAGTTTTTTTGCATGTTTTATAAGATCAATAGATTAACAAAAATGTTATATATTAACAATAACATATTATGACCTTTAGTTTAAAAAAAAAAAAAAAAAGAAAAGAAATCGGTTGTGCAGCTCACAGAGTCTCCCATTGGCTCCTTTGTCTCCCGCTTTCTTATTCTAAAGATACGGTCATCATTCACTACCACTAGAGCACCTGACCCGACCTGGATAACCTGGGATCTGTCACGGTAAGAAATTAGGTTTTGTTTTAGATTAATCACATTTTACTGTTGCTTTTATTTAATTAAATTTTTTTAAAGATTTGTGGTAATTAAAGTTACAGGCACGATATAACGAAGGTAAGTGTCGAGATTGAACTGGTTTACCTTAGATAAACACCTATAGAAAACTGAACATTGGCAGATAACTAGGAAATTGTCTACTAAAATGTGGAAATACCGACTTTTCAAACCATTTTCACCCGCGTTTTCTCCATATAGTGTCCTCATGATAACAGGAGGGTAAAACAGTAAAAGCACTGGAGTAATCTCTCTCTTTCACTACCTTTTATAACATGTGTATATGTAATACTGTCAGGGTGATGACGCGGATGCGGGAGTAACGCAATCATGTCTTTATTTTAACGTTAAATACACACAACGTGAAGAGTCTTCAACAGAAAGGATATCTGCTCGGGACGAATAATCTACAACAAAAGGCATTATCCAGAAACGAAAGTAGATTACCAACACAATCGAGTAATCCTCAGGGAGAGAGTCATGAGACCAGCGGGGAAGGTCTAGGATCCACGGTATCACCAGCATGACTTCCAAGAACCGACAGCCTGTGACTCGAGAACGTGAGTTTATATAGTCATCTCCTTAACAAGCCACAGTTGTCGGGAATCAAAGCCGGCGCGGCAAAACGAGGCAGCGTGAGGGGGGCGTGGCAGGGGGCTCCCTGACAAATACACAGATCCCTGAGAAAATTGTGACAATACTTAACATTATTTTAATGTGATTTAGGTGAAATAAGTAGAAGTGATAAAAAAAAGTTCATATTAATATAATTTCTAAAAATTAATAAAAATATGATACGTTATGATTATGCTACAGAGAACGTAATTTTGTGCCTTTCAGAAAGTCAGTCAGACTCCAGCTGCTTCCGCGAGCCCTCCCCACCGCTATTGGCTCCGAGGCTTCACGCATGCGCATAGACACCACGGACTGAGACGTGTTTGACTTGAAGCTGTTGTCAGGGATCCACCTGCCACGCCCCCTTTGGTGGCTCTCTATGCCTCCGCTCTCCCTAGAGCTCCAGGTTTAACCATGCACAGCTGGAGCTCATAATCATTTATGCCTCCACTCTCTCTGAAGCTCCAGGTCTAACGAGGTACCCCTGAAGCTTATCATCACTCCACCCCGCTCCTACATAAACCCCTCACTCACATTCACTCCCCGTTCGTTATTATATGTGTTGGACTTCGCGTGCGGGTTATGTTTGCGTGTTCCGGTTGTCACACAGGATTCCTCTCATCCGTTCCATTCGGACTTCAGAATCCCGTACCGGCTGCGCTTCTCCTCCCCGTGCATCTCGGGTCAGCTATGCTTTTCCCAAAGCGCACCTCGGACTCTCTCTCAACCAAAGGACTGCCGTGTGTGTGTGTGTGCGCGCGTGTGTGTCTGTGCTTGTGTGTATCTCTCTCTCTTGTACTGGTCATTAAAACCCGAGCGAACTTTACTCCCGCTTCCGCCCTATGTTTCGCTCGCACCATGACAGAATAACGAACCTCCTGAAAAGGATAAAAAAAAAAAAAAAACACACTACAAGAGACATGACCGGATTATCGCCGTGGTCCCGGTGCGAGCCGTACCTCGGAGGTGGGATTTGCTCTGCCGCGATAAAGCAGCAGCCAAGCTCTGCCTTCGGGAAAACCCGTAAACTCGCTGCCGTGTCGCGCGGATCGTGCTCGGCAGAGCCACGCCCCCTCGTTGACGTCACGGATTTCCCCGCTCGCTTCTCCGGTGACAGGGCAGAGTGGGGCATGTTCCTACGGAGCGTCGGGCGATACGTGGAGGTGAATCCATGCAGGTTCAGAGCTAAGATCAGATTCCACATCTATCTCCTGTCGAGTGATGCTCTCTTTCTCGCCAGTAAGATGTGGAGCGTGGTGGGAAATGAGTTCAACACCTGCACCAGCTTCATGGAGCTTCTCACGGGAATGTTGGGGATGACTGTGACAGCTCCACACTTCAAACACCTCGGTTCTGATTCCGCTCCGTTCCCGGGTCCCCACGAGTGCACTCCATTCCAGTGCTTCAAAAAGTGCACATCTCCATCCCAGGGGGTCTACAAGCGCGCTGCTCTGTTACGAAGCTCCTGTGGGCGCACCACTCTGTCTCAAAGCATCTACGAGTGCACCACGCTGTCTCAGGATTCCTACGAGCAGGCCGCACCATCCCAGATCATCTACAAGCGCGCCGCTCTGTTTCAGTCACCTCCCACCTCGTGATGATTACGGACCTTTGAAGAAGTAGATGCCGAACTCACAAACATCCCGAACCATCTAGAGACGTACCAGTGCCATTTGGATCCCGCTACATGTGTGGAGTTTGGCATTGGACCTCCTGGAGTGTTAAAGGCTCTGGCATGGAGAAGCTGATGCTGGATCTGTGGTGATCACAAATGCTGAGCTCATAAAACTCGGAGCTACTAACCATATAGACTGTATAAGACTGCAGAAAGAACATCACTTATAATCTTATACTCCAGTGCTCATGTTAGTTCTCACTCTCCAGTGTTCTGTATTGTTGAAAGATTTATGATCAAACTCTTGATGTCACCCAAAATGAGGATGGGTTTCCCTTTTGAGTCTGGTTCCTCTCAAGGTTTCTTCCTCATAACATCTAAGGGAGTTTTTCCTTGCCACAGTCGCCACAGCTTGCTCATCAGGGACAAATTCACACCATTCACCTTCACTGTTGATTTGTGTAAAGCTGCTTTGAGACAATGTCTGTTGTGAAAAGCGCTATACAAATAAACTTGACTTGACTTGACTTGACTTTCATGGTTCCCTCGGGCGTGCCGCACAGCCACAGAGTCACCAGGAGAGCTCCTTTCAGCTCCAGGATCCTGAAGAGAGCTCCGATCCGCTCCAGAGTCCTGAAAAGAGCTCCGCTTCGCTCCAGAGTCCTGAAGGGAGCCCGGCTTCGCTCCAGAGTCCTGAAGAGAGCTCGGCTTTGTTCCAGGACCTCCAGGAGAGCCCAGCTCCGCTCCAGTGTGTCCCTGAGAGCACCTCTCCGCTCCAGTGTGTCCCTGAGAGCACCTCTCCGCCTCAAACTTTCCAGGAGAGCTCAGCTCCGCTCCAGGACAGCCAGGAGAGCTCAGCTCCGCTCCAGGACAGCCAGGAGAGCTCAGCTCTGCTCCAGGACAGCCAGGAGAGCTCCTCTCCACTCCAGGGAGTCCCCGAGAGCTCCTCTCAGCTCCAGAGAGTCTCCGAGAGCACCTCTCAGCTCCGGCATGTCCCCGAGAGCTCCTCTCAGCTCCAAGGTCTCCAGGTGAGCTCAGTTCCACGCCAAGGTCTCCAGGCTAACTCTGTTCCACTTCAGGACCTCAAGGACAGCTCTGTTCCGCCCCGGAGCTTCCCAGTGCACTCAGCTCAGCCCCAAGGCTGCGAAAGGGAGGTTCACCGCCGTCTGGCCGCGAAAGGGACGTCGAACAACCGCCTGGTCGCAAGAGGGTCGTCGCACCACCGCCGCGTGGACGCAAAAGGGACGTCGTACAGCCGGCTCACGGTCTCCCCGAAGGCGACGGCTCGCCTCATGGTCACCCAGAAGGCGACAGCTCGCCTCACTGTCCCCCTGGAGGTGAGGCCACGTCACAGGATTCCTCTCCATGCCTCACAGAGCTCCTCTCAGAGCTCCTCTCTGCCCCAGAGCATCCCCGAGAGCTCCTCTCCGCTCCACAGAGTCCCCGAGAGCTCCTCTCCGCTCCACGACGTCTCGCCTCCGAGCTCCTCCGATGGCGACGTCTCGCCTCCAAGCTCCTCCGATGGTGCTGTCTCGCCTCCGAGCTTCTCCGATGGTGACGTCACGCCTCTGAGCTCCTCCGATGGCGTCGTTTCGCCCCCGAGCTCCTTTGCCGGTGATGTCTCGTTAGTGGGCACCCCTGCAGGCGACGTCTCACTCCCGTGCTCCCTTGAAGGCGACGTTTTGCTCCCCTGGAGGCGACGTCTCGCCCCCGAACTCCTCCGTCGGCGACGTCTCACCTAAAGGCTCCTTCAATTGCGTCGTTTTGCCTCTGAACCCCTCCGACGAAGACGTCTCAGCCCCAAGTCTCCCGGAAGGCGAAACCACACCTCCTGGACCGTCTGAAGGCGAAGTCACGCCTTAGCGCCCCTCTACAGGAGACGTCTTACCTCTGGGCTCCTCTCCGGGCAAAGCCACACCTCCCAATTCCTCTGAAGGCGTTGTTATGGCTCACAGACCCGCCGAAGGGGTCGCGGCGTCCCTCATCTCCACGGTGGTCGTCGCATGGCCTCGGGACTCCGCCGTGGGTGACACGCGGCCTCTGGTTCCCCCTGTGGGCGTTGCTCGGCCTCTGGACACCACCGAGGACGTTCTTCTGCTCCCGGTCTCCACCGAGTGCTTCACTCGGCCTCCGATCTCCGTGCTGGACATCACTCCGCTCCAGACCTCCCTGGTGGGTGTCAATCTGCCCCTGATCGGCACTACAGACATCACTTGGTCTCTGGTCTCCGCTGTAAAGGTAGCTTAGCCTATGGATTCTGCTGCGGGCACAGCTTGGTCCCTGTCCTACACCGGAGACGTCTCTCCGCTTCCGGCTTCCGCTGAAGACGGCTCTCCGTCTCCAGCCTCTGCTGCAGGCGTCCCTCCCTCCCCAGTCGCCGATTATTATTCCACTTTAGTTGAGCATAAAGACAAAAACTTTTTAGTCAAATGTAAGCTGTGTCTTTCTGGTTTGAAGTTCGTATCTACTGCGATAAACAGCAACTCCAATCTGCCGAAGCTCCTCCAAAAACTCCATGCCTCGACGAAGCTAGAAGCTAACCCGGTGTTATGTTGTACATTGTTGATAGTTTACATACTTAAGCTGTGAAAGGAAAATTTTTAAAGGGCGCAACACAACAGCTTTTATGATGCAGTTTTTGATTCTGAATATATTATTCAGCTTGTTTTGTTATTTATTTCAGAAATCCTTGTGATATATTCAGTTTGTGCTGGTCTGACTTAAATAAAACAGTGTTTAAAAATGCCTTTGAGTTTTGTGTTTGTATAGAACACATAAAGGGACATTAATAGGAACATTAAAGGACGTTCTTTAAAAAAGTAACTAAAAAATATAGCTGCAAGCAGCGATGGCGGGCCCTCGCACGTTTGTGTATCGCTATACGGTGCCTCCCAGAAAACAATGCACGGTGGGCAAGTGCATCAAGTGGGTAAATATCAGTGGACTATTTTATGTTGTTACTGACCTATTTGGGGACTGTAGGTAAAAGAAACCCCACATTTTAGACAAACGGGGGCGCTAGTGAGCCACTTAAGAGACACACCGTTGTCCGACCTTTTTGTCCACACTTGTGATGTATGTGACTTGTCAAATGTGATGTATGTGTCAAATTTCAAGATAATCTAAGCATGCCAAAAGCCTTAAATATGCCTGAAATAAAAGTAAAGTTTTTAGAAATATGATGTCGTTACAGGATGCAGAAAAACTAGTTCATGCTTTTGTTACTTCTAGATTGGACTACTGTAACGCTTTACTGTCTGGGTGTGCGAGTAAGTGCATAAATAAGCTTCAGTTAGTCCAGAATGCAGCAGCAAGGGTCCTCACCAGATCTAGGAAATACGACCACATCACCCCTGTTTTAATCAGTCTACACTGGCTCCCAATCAAATCTCGCATTGATTATAAAATATTACTACTGACGTATAAAGCACTTAACGGTCTCGCACCGCAGTATCTGAGTGAACTTCTGTACCAGTATGATCCTCCATGCCTACTTAGATCAAAAGGTGCTGGCTATCTGTTGGTTCCTCAAATAATGAAGACTACCGCAGGGGGCAGATCTTTCTCTTATAAAGCCCCACAGTTATGGAACAGCCTTCCAATCAGTGTTCGGGACTCAGACACCGTCTCAGTGTTCAAGTCGAGGTTGAAAACTTGTTTATTTAGTCAAGCCTTTTATCAGTAGATTTTTTTTCTTAGGTAAAGGCTCAGATCTGGAGGGAGCATGGATATAGAGTGTTTGGTGAACTGGTATATTTGTATGCTGTCGTCCCCTCACATTCACACGGTCACTCAGGTTTGTTGACGGTGGTGTGGTGGGTCGTCTCTTATCCCAGAGATCCCTCCTGTCTGTGTTACCTTCTGGTTCTCCCTTTTAGTTATGCTGCCATAGCGAGTCTTGCCGGAGTCCAAACTGCACAGTGACATTAACTTTCATACACCAATAGTTACACTTAATAATCCATATCCTTCTCTTCCCATCACCCCTCTCTCTCTCTCTCTCTCTCTCTCTCTCTCTCTCTATCTCTCTCTCTCTCTCTCTCTCTCTCGATCGAGTTAAACATGCTCCTGAGGCTCCAGTGACCACTGTTCCTGCCCCTCTACCCTCCGTGGATCTTCACACTTCTGTGCAGCTTGGGACGGTATCTCATCAACACCTTGGGTGGTTCCATGAAATTCCGGAGTAGAACGGGTGCTTTGAGGATGGATTGGACTGTAGTTGGTGTCGGCGGTCTGCTGCACTGACTCGGGAGTGCAGTTTGCTTCTGATCATCATCACTGTACCCCGCAACTTTGTATATATGCTTCAAATGGACATTTGGTGCAACCCAGATGAGGATGGGTTCCCTCTTGAGTCTGGTTCCTCTCAAGGTTTCTTGCTTATGCCATCTCGGGGAGTTTTTCCTTGCCACAGTTGCTCATCAGGGACAAACATACTTACAAAGAACATATTTACATTTAATCACCACATTATCTGTGTAAAGCTGCTTTGAGACAATGTTCATTGTTAAAAGCGCTATACAAATAAAAATGAATTGAATTGAATTGAAGTTTGACGCATTGCCATGAGAACAGCGTTCGAGATATCAAAAATCACTTTGCAAATTATCATCTACAATGTCTCGCCATCATGTTGATTACGTTTGGTGGCAATCGCATGAATATCCTGGGAGGAGTATTTAAAAGTTCACCACATGCAACTGTCAAATCCACCTTTTGTGACTGACACACTTCCTGGCGCCTGTTGGTGGCGTTATGTCCAAGATTCACAATAGGCACATCGATGCGATCGGAATCCTTGGCCGAACATACACACTGCGTGTCATCCGAATAAGAAATTTTTTGCTTTAGATATTAGACACTTCCTGTTTCTCTGAATTCGCCATAAATTTGTCGCCTCGCCACGGCAGCACCGTTCAAAATATAAAAAAATCCCCTCACAATTTAGCAAGTGCAATGTCTCGGCATCATGTTCACCATGTTTGATGTCAATCGCATGAATTCCCTAGGAGGAGTATTTAAAAGTTCACCACATGCACTTATGAAACCATCCAAAATGGCCGACTTCTTGTTGGGCGGAGCTAATAGGTTTGATTGTGAAAGTTGTTCGGGTTCGATGAGATCTATATGCCTACCAACTCTCGTACATGTGCGTACATGTTTGCCCGATCTGTGCACCAATATTTGTTTTTGCATTACAGGGGGCGCTACAGAGCCCTATTGCCACGCCTATGTTCCAGCCTTCGACCGGTCCTAATGGCAGACGACTTTGACGTCTGTGCCAAATCTCCGGTGTTTTCGAGCATGTTAAGGCACACAATGAAATGCTATGTCCAAGATTCACAATAGGCACATCGATGCGATCGGAATCCTTGGCTGAACATACACACCGCGTGTCGTCCGAATAAGACATTTTTTGCTTTAGATATTAAACACTTCCTGTTCTCCGAATTCGCCATAAATTTGTCGCCTCGCCATGGCAGCACCGTTCGAGATATCAAAAATCCCTTCGCAATTTAGCAAGTCCAATGTCTCGGCATCATGTTCGCCACGTTTGATGTCAATCGCGTGAATTCCCTAGGAGGAGTATTTAAAAGTTCACCGCATGCACTTATAAAACAAACCAAAATGGCTGACTTCCTGTTGGGCGTAGCTCATAGTTTAGAGGGCGAAAGTTGTTCGGGTCAATGAGGTCTATATGCGTACCAACTCTCGTACATGTGCGAACATAATTGCCCGATCTGTGCACGAATGTTTGTTTTTTAATTACAGGGGGCGCTACAGAGCCCCCCTGCCACGCCTGTATACCAGCCTTTGTACGGCCCTTGTGACAAAGGACCCTGACGTGTGTGCCAAATTTCAAGAGTTTCCGAGTATGTTAAGGGACCCCAAATGGCCAATGTGTGTAAAAAAAAAAAAAAAAAAAACAACGTTTAGAGTTTTAAAACACATGCTGCAAACCCCCACAATGCAACCAAGTACAGAAACACGCTGCAAATCCTCACAACACAACCAAACAGAGAAACATGCTCCAAATCCTCACAACACAAACAAATAGCACAGATCACAAAATAAATATTTCAAGGGGACCACAACAAGTGAAAACCCATCTGGGACTGCTTATTGTTCAGTGTCTATTCGTCAGTGGTGTTGTCGATGACCTGAAGGGTGAGTTGTTTGTTTATTTTATCATTGTTTGTTTATGATTCCTTGGCCATTTGGATATTATTATCCTAAATAATCTGATAAAATACACAATTAACTGTAAAATTTGCAGAACGTTTCTGTATTTAGTTGCGTTGCAAGGATTTGCAGCACATGTTGTTTAACTGATTAAGATGTTTTCTTAATTTGCTGCTGTTTTTTCTATTTGCATATGTTTTCTTTAGTTGCAGTGCGTTGAACCATGTGTGACTTGACTCTTAAACGAATATTTGGCCATTGCCAAAAGCCAGTGATTAGAACAATGATTCTGATCAGCTGAAAGATGTAAGTCACACCTAGGATCATGGTGGCCCCGAAAGACCTGCATGTTTCATCTCAGAATAAAATAGCTTGAAATAACAAAACACATTAACATTTACTTGTAAAACACTGTCTGGATGCAGTCAGAGTCTAAATGCATAGTATTTACTGAAACACACAGTTAGCATTTTTCTTTTACAGCAGTATTTTTTGTTTATAAAACACTAAAAACTACTTCTATACAAATAATTAAGTCAGAGCAAAGCTCTCTGGCTATTCATCCACTATACAGAATAGATTAGTTTGGTGGGAGATAGATGGCGCCGGTGAGTCCAGCTGCCGTCACGACTGCTCCGGCTACACTTTGTCTGTTTTTGTTTATTTTATATATTTATTTTTATAGATACTATTCTCTTTATATAAAATGGTCATCATTACATATGAAAGAGCCACTCTTATGTCTACTGGTGTATAATCTACTCAATTCTCAGCGTTTTTAAACCCGGACCCATTCTGGCCGATCAAGTTCAGGATGAGGGCACGCGCACACCTTACTTATTATCCTGTTAGCCAATGTCTAGTCTCTGGAAAATAACCACTGGTGTGACAGCACGAGTATTGTTTCTCTTTCGCACTCCTGCACACCAAATCTGAAACTACTGACCATCAAATGCCGGCCCTTCTATCTACCTGGGGAATTCAGCTTGGTCATAGTCAGTGCTGTTCATATTCCATCTCAAGCAGACACGGACACTGTGATATGGGATTTACATGAGACACTAGACCAAACACAGCATCGGGACACTGCGCTCATTGTGGTGGAAGACTTTAACATTGCCAACTTCAAGCGAGCACTGCCGAACTTCCAGCAGCACAAAGCGAAAGGACACTGGGCCACTGCTACACACCATTCAAAAGAAGCTTCAAGGCACAATCACGTCCATCGTCTGGGAAATCAGATCATGTCACCATCTTCCTCATGCCTGTATACAAACAAAGGATAAAACAGGAAGCTCTGGTTTAGAGGGAGGTCAAGCGCTGGACTGACCAAACGATGGCCGCTCTGCAGGACGCTTTAGATGATGCAGACTGGGACGTTCAGGCGCAGCTCTGATAATGTCAACATGTTTACGAAAGCGGTTGTGGGATTCATTGGGAAACTTGTGGATGATACAGTACAGAAAACCACCATCAGCACGTTTCCCAACCAGAAGCCGTGGCTGGATAAAACTATACGCAATGCTCTTAGATCCCTCTCCGCTGCCTACAACACGGGTTGACATGGACAAGTACAAATCTGCATCTTACAGTGTGCGCAGAGCGGTGAAGGACGCAAAACGGTGCTACAGGAGGAAACGAGAGTCACAGTTTCAACATGGTGGCTCTAGGAACCTGTGGCAGTGACTAAGAACCATCACGGACTATAAAACACCATCTTTCAGAATAGGGAATGTGGACGCTTCTCTGGCAGATGAGCTAAACACCTTTTACGCTCGCTTCGAGGCTGCAGCTAAACACACTGGTGGCACTAGTGGCACAAACAGCATGCACGCTGAAAGAGCTGGAGGGTTAAACACGTTCACCATCTTGGAGCATGACGTGAGGAGGGCATTCAGGAGATTGAATACCAGGAAGGCAACAGGACCAGATGGCATCACAGGTCAGGTTCTGAAAGCCTGCGCTGAACAACTAGCACCAGTGTTCACAGAAATATAGAAAACTGAAACTGCTGTGCTAGCCTGTCCAGGTGGCATGTATTTAGTCTGCTTTAGCAATTTTTGTAAATGCTGAAATACAGCCATAATTTCAAGGCAATATATGTGCCAGTAAAGAAGGTTGGGGTTGACACTTACAGGATGCAGTTGCTCCCGCATCATGACCAAATCCTCTGCAGCCTATAAATACTTTGTGCTCTGGGAAGGAGCGCGAATGGCTTTCCAGGCATTAAGTCTTAACCCCAGGATGACATCCCAATGTCAAAGCACATGTGTTAGGGATCCACCTGCCACGCCTCCCTCGGCTTCTGTCATGCCGCCGCTATCTCTGCCGCTCTTGGCTTTGATTCCAAACACCTGGAACTCGTTCACTACTCACCTATTTAAGCGCCTATTTAAAGTCACCGGTCGTTGGTTCTTAAACGTCATGCTACTGATCTTGTGTATCCTCGACCGCCAGCATTCCCTGCTGGTTCCTCCTTGGATTACTTCCAGTCCGTGGATCATCTCCGCTCTGTGGATTCTCTGTTCTGTGGATTATCTCCCTTCTGTGGACTATCTATCCCCGCATTACGGACCAAACCTGAATGTCGGTTCGTAACTCTCTGACTTCTGTGCGGCCGAGTGGAGCGGCTTCCTGGTAAGCACCCGTGGATATATCGGGACACAGTCATCCCAATTCCCCACCGAGCGAGCCAAGATTGCCTTTTTTATTTTCCTCATACGCTCATACGCCAATTTCATCGGGCTATTTTTGGGGATGTTCAGGATGACAATGGCGGACCTGCACGTCTGCCCCTTTAGTTCCACCGAGCACGTCTTCCCGCTCCAGCGCTCTGCTGAGCGCGTCTCTCCGCTCCAGCGTCCCGCCGAGTTCGCCGCTCCATTCCTACGTCCAGCCGAGCACGCCACTCTGTTCCTGCTTTCCTTTCCAGTTTTCCGCCGGAGGTGCCGCTCAGCTTCAAGCTTCCGCCAAGGTTGCGGCTCCGCTCCTGTACTCCGCCAAGGGTGCCGCTCCACTCCTGTACTCTGCCGAGGGTGCTGCTCCACTCCAGTATTCCCCCGAGTGCTCCGTACCACCGGCTGTCCTCACTATCCTCTGTAGGGTCTTGGATTCCGCAACGGATCAGTTCCCAAACCAGGCAATGATGCAGCTGCTCAGGATGCTCTCAATGGTCCCTCTGTAGATTGTGGTCAGGATGGGGGAGGGAGATGGGCTTTCCTCAGTTTTCTCAGAAAGTACAGACGCTGCTGGGCTTTCTTAGTGAGCAAACAAGAGAAGTTCTCCGCCAAATAAAAACCAAGGAATTTGGTACTCTTGACGATCTCCACGGAGGATCCATCGATGATCAGTGGAGATTGGTCGCTCTGTGCTCTCCTGAAGTCAACAATCATCTCTTCAGTTTTGTCAACATTCAGAGACAGTTTGTTGGCTCTACACCTGGCTGTTAACTATTCCACCTCTTCTCTGTATGCTGACTCATTGTTCTGATGAGACCCACCACAGTCGTGTCATCGGCAAACTTGCGATGTGATTCGAGCTGTGCATTGCTAAACAGTCGTAAGTCAGCAGAGTGAACAGCAGTGGACTCAGCACACAGCCCTGAGGAGCCACAGTGCTATTTGTGGTGGTGCTGGAGATGCTGTTTCTGATCCGGACTGACTCCCAGTCAGGAAGTCTAGGATCCAGTTACAGAGGGAGGTGATGAGGTACCAGTAGGCTCAGCTTCTCAATCAGGTGCTTAGGGATGATTGTGTTGAATGCTAAGCTGATGTCTATGAACAGCATTTGTACATATGAGTCCTTATTGTCCAGGTGGGTGTATACTATGCGTATACTAATCAAGAACTAACCTTAACTACACCATGAGTCACATGAATTCATGTGTGAACATCGGCTACCTTAATTGCATGTTAGTACATGTTTGTTAATTAAGGTATTAACATTTTAGGCTAAGCTAAATGTAACTTGCTCTGTAAGAAAGAATATAAATCAAAAGTGCACTATTTAAAATACATTGCCGAGTTTGCCTCCTCATGGAATGCACAAAGATACTATAATAAACACCTGTTATCACCTTATTATTCATACCTTTCTCATCAAATCTACCCACCGTGAGTGGCTGCCTATGGGCACTGCTCACTAACATGAAGCAGACGTTACTTTCCAAACTACAAATCAGGTTTAGCCTGCAGATAATGTTTTTCTCCTGCTTTACTGTGGCTATTCTGTGCACTGGTTTATTGTGTCAGTACAGATAAAGTCTCCTGTCTTTATATTATAATGAACAGTAAACAACAGTTGATGTACGTACGCACAGCAACTCTGCTCTTTAACTTCTTGACAAACCACCAAATGGTTGTCAAGAATTAGATGTGAATTAGATGAGCTAAATATGTGTAGTACATGTGTAATTAATAACAACTTTATAATGATGTGGCCCTCAAAGCAATGATGTAATAATACATTAACAACTCATGAGTTCATGTTGGTCAATAAGTTAGCAATAATGTGCACAGGAGGACACACTCCTGAAATATCAACATCCACCAAGGTCTTTATTTTGAACCAGTACAATATCCAAAAATCAACATGCTCCTCTATAAGCTGATGAATTGAAAATTTACCTGATGTTTAAATTAAGCACATAATTTGAAACACACTTTTAATGAAAGAAAAAAACACCTTAAAGCTTTAGAACAGCTCATATCAAGGTGCTAAATTGAACCTGTATTTACTTTACATCGAACACAGAATAAACTAAAAAAAAAATGAACAATGCAAACATTTTTTTTAACCATAAATATTTTAACTGTGTTTTTCAACAGGTCAGTGTTCATGACTCCACCTTAAGAAAGAGACTGGGCAAAATCGTCAGCATGGCAGCGTTCCAAGACAAAAACCGCTGCTGAGCAAAAGAACATAAAGGCTTGTCTCAGTTTTGCCAGAAAGACTTTTTCCCAAGACTTTGGGGAAAATACTCTGTAGACTGATGAGACTTTTTGGAAGGTGTGTCCCCCATTACGTCTGGTGTAAAAGTAACACCACATTTTTGAAAAACAACATCATACCAACAGTAAAATATGGTGGTGGTAGCATGATGGTCTGGGCCTGTTTTGCTGTTTCAGGACCTGGAAGACTTGCTGTGATAAATGGAACCATGAATTCTGCTGTTTACCAAAAAGTCCTGAAGGAAAATGTCCGGCCATCTGTTCGTGACCTCAAGCTGAAGCAAACTTGGGTTTTGCAGCAGAACAATGATCCAAAACACACCAGCAAGTCCACCTCTGAATGGCTGAAGAAAAACAAAATGAAGACTTTGGAGTGGCCTAGTTAAAGTCCTGACCTGAATCTTATTGAGATGCTGTGGCATGACTTTAAAAATAAAAAAACCTCCAATGTGTCTGAATTACAACAATTCTGCATAGATGAGTGGACCAAAATTGGGATGCAAAACAACCATAGGGTAATTGAAATAGTGTCACCTCAATTTAAAAAATAAAATAAATAACCACACAAACGTAAAAATACAAGAAACACAAATGTACTATCCTCCAGTCTTAATCAGTGATGTCATCAGTCAAAAAAAATCAACTTTCTTTTACAAATGAAGAATCTTCTAATGTTTCTGTTTTTAAATTTCATTGTTTTTTTTTTTTTTGCTTGTTTAAGATCGGACTGTGCAGTTGTCAGAGAGGCACCCATCACGCCTCCCTCCAACACATAACACTCTCGCTCAGCCTCTCCCTTCTACTAATCACCTACACCTGTCCTCCATTTACCCGTTCCCTACATAAGGCCCCTATTCCCCTTCACTCACTGTCCAATCTACAATGTACGACCATAGATCATCCAGACTACCCATTGCTCTTACTACCTGAGGCTCCATGCTCTTAGCTACGGTTCAGGTGAAGCACTCAGTTAAGTCTGCCATTTCCTGCAGTCTCGTTTCATACTCTCTTGTGTTTGTATATTTAATACCAATAAACGACAAACTGTTTTCCTGACGCCTGCTCTATCATTGACAGCAGTAAGTGCTCCTTTTAAAAGAGAAATAAAAAAATTTAAGTTTGCTGGAAACAAATAATAATCAAATAAATAAAAACTGTACCCTTCATGAACTAGGCTTAATTCAATCAACATATATAATTAAGTCAATACATTAAAAGACAAATTCACAATTAAAATAGAAAAAATATATACACAATTCAAAGAATAATATAAATGTAACAATTATCTTTGTCTTAATTTTTTCTGTAGTGTTCACATATCTTTTGTTTATGTAGAAAATTCTACAAACAAACCTGTGTCACTAGTTGGCTGTACAGCTGGCTGAATAATTGAGCTTGTTGGATTTTTCTGACTGAACCCTCTCGCATTCAAGTAGAACTAGGAAGAAACGAGTGTTCAACATGGAGGAAAAAAGGGAAAAAACAAACCAACTGAAATGTGTTTAAAGTATACAGCATACAACAACAAACAGCATGAAATAAATACTTACCGTAATGATCGGGGTTGTATTTTGTTTTCATTTTTTTTTTTTATTGTCCTCCCACTCTTTGTTTCTGTTTCTGGCTCATTCATTTTGTCCAGATCCTCTTGTTCATCTGCTAATTAGCCTATAGTTGGCATAAATGGCACCATCCCATCGTACATGTCAGCTGGTGACATAGTTTGAAATCCCAGTACAGTGATTCCACCTCTAAATCCAATGTGAAGCTCCGGTGGATCTTGTATGTCTTTACAGTTGTCCCAGTTAATAAGTGCATCCAAATAATTTGCAATTCCATAGAGTTTTAATTTGTCTAAACTATGTATAATGTTTAAGCTTACTTTGCCTGATTGAAGCATGGTTGGTCCTTCATTGTGCAGAAAAGCAATGAGTCTTTTGCGAACAAGTTGACTTTATGAACCGATTAATTTAAATGAACAATACGGCTCACATCTTAGAGCTGATTATTGTTTTTCTTTCTTTCTTTCTTTCTTTCTTTCTTTCTTTCTTTCTTTCTTTCTTTCTTTCTTTCTTAACAATAAAAACGCACCACAACTCTATTTTACTGAATAAATTTGGAGTATTGCTCAACACCATTCATGTTATGAAATCAAGTGTTCAAGATCCGTCACGCACACATACACACGAAACACCTTCAGTGAGTGCACAAGCATTGTCATTTGTGTACACATACCAATCATAGGTCAAAACATATCTAAATTAAACAAAATTATAAAAGGCAAACGGTATTAAACAAAGAGCCTTTTGGGATCTGAAAGTACCGGTTAGCTGAACCAAATGATTCAGTTCCCTAAAAAGAGCCAGAATTCCCATCACACAAACTTCTCTCCTCTCTTCCATCACTTCTCTCCTTTCTTTCTAAATCTTTCACACTGTTTTTAACCAACTGTCTGTCTATCTCTCACAAAACAACCTTAATGATCCATACCAGTTTGGCTTCAAAGATGATCCATACCTGTAAGAAAGGATTCCTATTCAGTTGTATTTCCACGCTTCACGACTAGAGGCAGACATACAGTTTACCAAGCAATGACAAGCTACCTATGACATCACAGTGCACCATCCTCCATCAAGAGTATAAAAGGCCAGAACACCGAGCAGCAGTCTCATTGACCAATGGCCATTCGACATCATGCAACCTGTCACTCACCACTGACCATTCAGCAGAGCAACCTTCCTGCGAGTGTCAGCGCCTACGACGCAGAACTCCCCCATCCCACCTTAAAGACTATGAGGTGAAATACTATGCACAGCAGTCTTGTGAACAAGAAGAAAAAACACAGCCAAGCACGATGAGAGATGAATCTAATGTGCTACCCCTGATTATAGTGATTCCCTTCCTTTAAGTTCACATACTGATGACATCGACGCAACTGCTGGAGCTACTGGCGCTCCGCATTCAGATGTCGACATACAACAAGATAGACCGTGGCTCACCACACAGCCTTTTGAAAGTGATGAAGAGGAGAAGCCTTTGTTACAACCAGACGAGGCTGCACCCACATCCGTCAGGCATAACTCAAAGCTTCAAGACCTGGAGAAGATAATTAGGCAACTGTATGAAAATCAAGTGGCCTTTCACGAGGAATTCTGACAATTTAAAACCCTTTATAAGAATATTCAGAATTTAACAGTAAATCCGCAGACAGCTCTGATGGCTCCCCGACCAAAGCAGGTCATAGAGACTCCAGTCCCTTTGCCCAGAACTATCTTTAAACCACCCGAGGCAGCGGTGCCAGAGCCAGAGCCTTATACTCCACAACCTAGCCCCCCGCAGATCCCAAGTACCACCTAGTAAGAGTCCCTTTAAGTCAGAAACAGATGCATGTGCCTGCGGGACAAGACCACAGCCCAATCCCGAACATAATCTACAATATCCTTCCTTGATGGGGAGGCTTCAGAGTGCTGTATCTCCGGACACGTCCTATAAGGGCCCGCATCCAACAATTCCAAATTTCACCAGTCCAGACCCTAGAGAGTTCACTCATCTAAGTTACCCCCGGATTTGCGTGCTGCATTCAAACGACACCTGCCCCATCAGGATTCCTACACTCCACCGGATCTGGCAGAGTGGCTCAGGATTGAATCCCGGTGTCAAGACTCTGAGCAATCGAATCAGGGGAAAGATCAGAGAAGTAAGATGGTGCGGCCCAAGCCAGGCCCAGTGGCGAAGCATAAACTCGCTTCTGTCCTGCATGGAGCTAACCGATCTCCAGAAACAGTTACTCGGGTGCCGTCGCCCTCGCATCAGTCCAAGCCAGCACAGGGATCTGAACAGAGCAGACCTCTGTGCCCATATTGTCACAGTACCGAACATTATTTAAGCCAGTGTACCACTTTCCAGTCGTTTAGTACAGAGCAGATGATCAAATGAGTAAAAGACAACAAGCGTTGTTGGAAATGTGGGCGATCACACTTAGCCAAAGACTGTACCCTAAAGAAGCCCTGTCGTCTATGCAGTGGGAAACATCTTCAAATCCTTCATGAGGTTAATAGCCAACCTCAAAGGGAGAGTACCTGTCTAGTGAGTTCCACGAACAAAACTCTGTATCTAGGCAGGCCAGAAGGTTCCAAGCGTGTCCTGCTAAAAGTGATTCCAGTTGTATTACAACACAACAATCGAGCCCTGAACACTTATGCAGTACTCGATGACGGATCGGGGCAGCAGTTTCCTTTAGAGTACGTTCTATATCACAGCCCCAACAGAGTTACTGGATCCAGAATGCCTTTACCTCTGAGCACTTAGGTTTAGCTGAACACTCTTATCCCATTGCAACACTCCAGCAGAGATACCAACACCCAAAGGACATTCCTTTACAGCCCATTGATAAAGTACAACCCCTCCTTTTAATAGGAGCCGACCATTCTCACCTTATAACACCCATTGAGCCTGTATGCCTAGGACCCCCTGGAGGTCCAGCAGCTATCAGAACTAGACTAGGCTGGACATGACAAGGCCCAACACGCTTTTTGCAGCAACAGCTACAGCCTCAACAATGTTTACATATCTCTATCACTCCTCAAAAGGAAAGAACTATCCCGGGATGTAGAGAGACTATGGCAAGGTGATACTATTTCACACAGAAATGAGAAATTAGTCACGCGATCAAAGCAGGATCAAGTGGCAATAGATCTGTTGCAAACCAGAACAACCAGGGTGATGGTAGATGGAGTGAATAGCTACGCAACTCCCCTTTTAAGGAAAGCTAATATGCCACAACTCTGTACCTCTAAGGACTCTGTTATGCCCAATTGAAGAAGCATAGAGCGGCGGTTGGCGAAGGATTCCGTGAAGGCAGTTGCATATATTGAAGAGATTGAGAGACTAGAGCTTGTTACACCTAACAGGTGGAGTCAAGGTCCACCCTTTTTACTTCAAGCTGAATCAGAGTGGCCAATCCTGCCATCTCTTAAAACCCCTGAAGATAAAGTGGAAAGAAGAGCCAGTATATTCTGCGGTGTTACATAAACATCAAAGCCCTTAGATCCCAGTGAGTACAATTCTTGGAAAGACCTTGTTGAAGCCACAGTTTAACACCATCAAAGTGATTTGGATCAACCTAGTTTACCTACAGCTAAGGACTATGTGACAGCAGAACATCTCCTTTTTCGTAACATTCAACAAGACAGTTTTCCAGAGAAATACGAACAACTAAACTCTGGTAAGCCTCTATCCACTACAAGTAGATTATTCACTTTAGCCCCAGAATTCGACAAAGCCAGTCAGCTTATACGAGTAGGAGGACGCCTACGTCCTGCCGAAGGCTTACAACTCCAAACAGTTCACCCTATTATCCTAGACCCTCATCATAGAGCCACCAAATTACTCATTCAAAACTATGATAGTAAGCTGTGTCACCCAGGACCAGAACGAGTATTTGCTGAAATGAGGAGGAGTGTCTGGATACTAAGTGGTCGTGAAGCAATTTGAAAATCCCAACATAACTGTATGGAATGTCGTAAGTGGAAGGCTAAACCTGAGAACCCTAAAATGGCTGACCTTCCTCCAGCATGCTTGAGACTTCATAAACCACCCTTTTACAGTACTGGTATGGATTGTTTTGGACCTTTCCAACCCAAAATAGGCAGGTGCCTGGAGAAAAGATGGGGAATAATCTTTAAGTGTCTTACAACTCGATGTGTACATATTGAGCTTCTCACAGCTATAGACACTGATTCCTTCCTCATGGCTCTGAGGAGATTTATGGCACGTAGAGGCACCTCCTCAGAACTGATATCTGACCAAGGCACTAACTTCCAGGGTGGAGAGAGAGAGTTAAAAGATGCCTTAAATGATAGCAGTCAGGAACTTCAACGGCATCTTGCCGAACAGAAGATCGAATTTCGGTTCAACCCGCCTAATGCCCCTCACTTTGGTGGCAGCTGGGAAAGAGAGATCTATTAAAAATGCCCTCCGTACAATAGTAGGTGCAAAAACAGTAACAGAAGAAGTTCTTCAAACAGTACTTATCGAGATAGAGGGAATCCTTAATAGCAAACCTCTAGGTTATGTCTCCTCCAATGTAGCAGATTAAGACCCAGTTACCCCAAATCCCTTGCTCATGGGGCGGCCAGACAGTTCTTTACCTCAAGTGATATACCCTGCCGATGAATCCATAAGATGACGTAGATGGAGACAAAGTCAAGCTCAGATATTAATCTACCAGAGATAGCAGATAAGGATGACACCAAGATCAAACCGACAGACTTTTAACTAAGAATTAGGAGCAAATATGCTATGCTAAGCAAATATGCTATGCAGATTCCTATTCAGTTGTATTTCCACGCTTCACCACTAGAGGCAGACATACAGTTTACCAAGCAATGACAAGCTACCTATGACATCACAGTGCACCATCCTCCATCAAGAGTATAAAAGGCCAGAACACCGAGCAGCAGTCGTCACTCACCACTGACCATATAGCAGTGGCCTTTCAGCATGCATTCTGCATCACGCAACCCACTGAACAGCAGCTAGCAGAAGACAGCAAGAATCACCTCATATACAATCAATTCTATACCCAGTAAAGTAGAGTGTTCTGAATCCTGTAGCGTGTTTTTACTGACGCGCTGGGGCGAGTACAATCCCCTGATCAGCGCATACCAGATAGTGAGAATCCTTATATGGTCTTTCAAACTAGATAGGAAAACTTCCTAACATACCAGTTTGGCACATTTTACAGAGACTGCCCTTTCAGACTTACCATTGGTGTCCCACATGGCTTGGTACTTGGTCCCCTATTTTTCTTCCTCTATACCCACTCCATTGGTAAAGTCATAACCTCACATAGGTTTTCTTACCACTGCTATGCGGATGACTCATCTTTTCTTTCCCTCCCTCAGATACCACAGCTACCACTTAGATCTCGGCATGTTTGACAGACAAATCTTCATGGATGAGTGCTAATCAATGAAAATTCAACCCCAACAAAACAGAACTGCTGGCCATCCCAGGTGAATTATCTCCAGGTCAAGATCGTCTCTAGGTTACGTATGTAATCCTAGTTCCCTGAGGGAATGAGTTGCTGCGTCACAACGCCTCTTTGGGAACGCCTCTGTGTTGCTCACTCTATGAATCATGTGTGAAATCGTCCCCGGCAGGGCGATGTCGCGAACCAGAAAGCTACAAAATGCATGAGCAGTAGAGCGACACTAGCTTCCGAAAAACGCTTTTGGGAACAAGTGTCCAATCGCTCCATACTGACAAGTCCCTGCCTAGTGTGTCTGAGCACAACCAGAATGCAGGACAGAGGAGCCGGGAGTGGCTCTAATGTGGAGGTCAGTGGGGTGGACCAGCCCACAGCATTGCAGATGTTCTGGAGTGGTACTCCAGCAGACCAGGCCGAAGAGGCCACTATACTCTGGGTAGAGTGAGCCTTGACTCCAAATGGATTGGGAAGACCAGGGGGCTCATAAAATGAAGAAATAGCATCCACTATTCCCCTGCTGAGAGTCTGCTATAAGGGCCATAGCAGACAAACAGCTGCTCTAACTTTCTCCACAGACTTTTTGTGTGGAGATACGTGTCCATTGCTCGCAGCTGATTTTGCTTCTACTGGTCGGTGGCTTGGAAAGGAGGAGGGCAGAATGACTGCAGCACGACAGGTCGTGGGGGAGCCATAGGCACCTTAGGTACAGTGGGGCAAAAAAAAGTTTTAGTCAGCCACCAATTTAGTCAGCCACCAATTGTGCAAGTTCTCCCACTTAAAAAGATGAGAGAGGCCTGTAATTTTTTATCATAGGTACACTTCAACTATGAGAGACAAAATGAGAAAAAAAAATCTCAAAAATCACATTGTCTGATTTTAAAAACATTTATTTGCAAATTATGGTGGAAAATAAGTATTTGGTCACGCACAAAAAAAGCAAGATTTCTGGCTCTTGCAGACCTGTAACTTCTTCTTTAGGAGGCTCCTTTGTCCTCCATTTGTTACCTGTATTAATGGCACCTGTTTGAACTCGTTATCAGTATAAAAGACGCCTGTCCACAACCTCAAACAGTTAGACTCCAAACTCCACTATGGCCAAGACCAAAGATCTGTCAAAGGGCACCAGAAACAAAATTGTAGACCTGCACCAGGCTGGGAAGACTGAATCTGCAATAGGTAAGCAGCTTGGTGTGAAGAAATCAACTGTGGGAGCAATTATTAGAAAATAGAAGGCATCAGATGTCCTGGCCCATCACTGCACTGAGACTTACAGAAAATGTTTGATCTCTGTCATTGCCAACAAAGGGTATATAACAAAGTATTAAGATGAACTTTTGTTATTGACCAAATACTTAGAGAAGGGGAAGGGAATGAAAGTCAGTAGGAGTAAGACAAAGTACATGTGTGTGAATGAAAGGGAGGGCAGTGGAGCGGTGCAGTTGCAGAAAGGAAGAGGTGGAGAAGGTGGAGGAGTTCAGGTACCTCGGGTCAACAGAGCAAAGTAATGGAGAGTGTGTTAAAGAAGTGAAGAAAAGAGTGCAGGCAGGGTGGAGTGGGTGGTGAAGAGTGGCAAGAGTAATTTGTAAAAGAAGGGTATCTGCAAAAGTAAAAGGGAAAGGTAATAGGACTGTGGTGAGACCTGCAATGTTGTATGGTTTAGAGACAGTGGCATTGAGTAAAAGACAGGAAGTGGAGCTGGAGGTAGCAGACCTGAAGATGCTGAGGTTTTCGTTGGCAGTGACGAGGATAGAAGAATGCTGAGAATGGAGCCGCCAGGAAGGAGGAAAAGAGGAAGGCCAAGGAGGAGGTTTATGGATGTGGTGAGGGAAGACATGCAGGTAGTTGGGTTGAAAGAGACAGATGATCCGCTGTGGCGACCCCTAATGGGAGAAGCCGAAAGAAGAAGAAGAACCAACGCTGACTCTGTGCCAGGATGAGGTCTAAATCCTGACTGATACATTTCAAAAATGTTATTCCTAAGTAGGTGTGAGCATAACTGCTGTGATATAACCTTTTTAAAATCTTGAAGATAAAGGAGAGGTTTGATATTGGCCTATATATTTGGACAGCTGACAAGGGTCAAGGTCAGGTTTCTTAATTAGGGGATTGATAACAGCCATTTAGGTAAATAACCAATGCTGATAGAAGAGCTTATTTATAGTTATTAGTTTTAGAACAAGATTATTTACTTCTGCGATTAATTGTTTAAAGAAATTTGTAAGCAGTGGATCAAGAATACAAGTTGAGGATTTTGATCATTAATTTTTGAGTGGTCTGTTTTAAGGTGCACATATGACCAGTATACCATGGGGCTAATTTTTCCTCCCTGATCATTTTGTTTTCAAGGGGAGCTCATCATCTACAGTGTAACAGAACGTTGATTCTAGACATTTAGTGGCCCAGTCGAGCTCTGCGGGGTCAGACAGAGATCGAATTAATGTAGACGGATTATTGATAAAACTCGCTGCTGTAGTTGAAGTGAATGTACACTTAACATGGTAACGCGGTGAGGTACTAATGCAATGACTGAGGCAGATTTTAGAAGAGATAAGGTAATGTTTCAACAAAGCTTCAGACTGTGGAATTATGACTAAATTGTTTATATTGTTAATATTTTTTATAAATGTTAATATTAAATCAAGAGTGTGTCCACCAATATGATTCGGTCCTATAACCTTTGATTAATTCCTACTGAATCTAGAATGGACACAACTGCTGTTCTTAAGGAGTCTTGTTGATTATCAAAATAAATATTAAAGTCACCAAAAATTAATTCTTTGTCTAAAGAAGTAGCTAAATTTGTGCATAGATTATTATTACAAATAGCTGCTACTCCACCTCCTCTACCATTTAGAAAGGTCTGGTGTATTCCTTCTGTACTCTGTGGAACTAGCTAAGTTAATGCTTGATATTAGTTCAGTTTAATCCACGTTTCTGTCAAACACATTATATTAAACTCCTGGTCAGTAATTATTTTGTTTATATTCAGCACTTTTGACAGGAGAGATCTAATATTCAACAATCCCATCATGTGCAGCAGTGAAAGACATTTCTGTGATTATTGACTCTAGTCTTTCCTTTGCGGCTCATATAGATAATATTACAAAGATAAACTTTCGTCTCAGAAATATTGTAAAAAAATAAATATGATGTCGTAACATGATGTTACATAAACATTTCAGTGGTGTCATAGATTTCCCTTCACTTTTTTTGTCGCAGGACATGCATGCAAATGTATAGCATTAGCCACCACAAAGTGCATACGAGGTGTTTGTTTCTATGTTTCTTTTGTTTTTTAAATGTCACGTGTTTTGTATCCACCCTTGTCTCATCATTGCTTCGTATTCGCCTGAAGAATATCTGCTCCAGAATTGTCAGAAACAGATTGTTTTCTTCTTATTTTTTCTAAAATAGTGCTCCACTGGTGCTTGTCCATGCTCTGCATAGGGCCTCTGTAATCTGTATAATGCCAGCAAAACTATAATAATACCCCTATTGTTAGGCGGGGGGTGGGGGTTACTATGACCATGGGATTAAAAATTATGAAAAAAAAAAAAGAATAGTATTCTATTTGTATTGCAGCCTGAGGATGTTTGCATGGAAATAATTGCTTCTGTGTTACCAGTTTAGTTCAATTGGGGTGGACAGCAAAATGTGAGGGACAGCTGACAATATCACCACTGTGTGTTCTTCCCAAGAAGCTACTGAGAACAGGATGATGAGGTGATTTGGGGGATGACGAAGAAGAGAAAAAGGAACAGTTGGTCATTATGAGCAAAATACGCATTAGTCTTCATTTATGCTATACATTTGGTTATGCTGCTTCTCAGTTCTACGCAGTTAAGAAGTAGAGAGACATTCGGGAAGGTGAGTTGATTTTGTTCTTAATAACAATAACAAAACATTTTCCACAACTATTTATGGCATAGTTTTCAGATTAAAATGCAAATAAATTAACGTGAGTTAAACCACCTAGCTATAATCCTAACCATTACAATAATTACTTAATATTTGGTAAATAAGAACTCTTTTGAAGAAGTCATTTGAATATAAAATGTTTGTGAAATGAGTGTTCAAATGAGAGGGGAAAGACATGTAATTTCTAAACAAATTTACATTTCCAGATGTTTGGTACATATAAATGGAATAATCTCTATTTGTAAATGTTTCCTGTGGTTTAATTAAATTTTTTAAAAGCAAGAAAGCTCAAATAAGGAATATGCTATGTCCAAAATAGGCTGATATCTATCTATCTATCTATCTATCTATCTATCTATCTATCTATCTATCTATCTATCTATCTATCTATCTATCTATCTATCTATCTATCTATCTATCTATCTATCTCTCTCTCTATACTATATATAGGTGTGTTTTTCATGTATTATCCAATATTGGTCTGTGACAGAAGTGGCTCAATTCTGTATTCATGACCACAAATGTCCTATGAACACTGTTTACTTGTTCTATGCTGCATACTTAATTAGGAATTTGTTCCTTTCAATGCACAAAAATTAGTATTTAAAGTCTAACTAAGAATCTAAAAATATTTTCTATTTAACTGCACATGTTAATGATTAGATTTTAGAATTAGATTGTAAACAAAATGTATAGACATTTGACCATTAGAAGTAAAAGATGCACAAAATCAATCAAAAGACATCTGTTAACTTGTTAACAGCCTATAGCAAGTTATATAGAATTTTTTATCACTGATAAGAAATTACAAATTGGGACTACTTGGTGTGATTTCCTGTCAGTTGGTTTGCTTTGTGTCTGCTTTTGATACAATGTCAATTTCAGATTTTTGCATTGCTATTTTTTAAGTCACATACACTGGTCATTTATTCAGATATTTTCACTCCTGATCACACTCCTGAGTGTTAGCTGAGAGGAAATGTGTCCATTGTGATAGCATTTTGAGTGGTAGCTGAGTGGACATGTGTTCATTAGGGTCCAAAAAGGCAATAAACTAAATGACACTCTCAAAGTCCATTAGGTTTATGTCACTTTTTGCACATCTCTAATTCAGCAAATACTCTTACCTAACTTGCAGTTAATAAAGTAGCTTCATATTTTCTTATTTGCACATATAAGGTGTGTGTTTTCTAAATATATTATATTGTCTACAATAATACTAGTAATTATTAATTGTACATTTTACAGTTACATTTAACATGTAAACATTGTATTATATTTGGAAAATATATTGTGTAATAATTAATTTGTTCATTGCTTTGAACCACAGGATTTCAGGGCACATTCTACACATCAACAGATTCTCTTATAGAAGTCCCATTACAAATGGTCTCAGTATCCTAATGAAGTACTTATGGACCTCTTGGAAAAGGGCAAGGGAGTAACAAGAAGTAACCAAACAATGATTAGCTACTCATTTTTTTCTGGGATTATCACAATCTTCTTCATGACTGGTTTTGTGGGGAGTGAGCTAAGAAGACTTCCTGGATTTAGAGTCAAACGTGGCTGGATCTGGAACCAACTGTCAGTTGAGGAAGAAGATCCAACTCCAAAAATAATTGGGCAGGTAAAACATATATATTAAATATATTGGGTATAATAATAGCTATAATTTATAGCTGTCTGTAATATATTTTACTGCAACTTTTTTTAATACTATCATGTATTTTAAATTTACTTGGTATTGTATTAGGATGTCAGGTGTGGCAGAGAAGTACAGTGTGACAGCAGCGAAGTGTGCAGTAGGAATGACAGACTGGTTCTAAACCTTTCCTGTTTGCAGTGATGATGAACAGATTGACGGGCAAGGTCAGACAGGAGTCTCTATTGACTATGATGTTTGCGGTGATATTGTGATTTGTGGCGGGAGTAGGGAGCAGGTTGAGAAGAGCCTGAAGAGAAGGGGAATGAAAGTCAGTAAGAGTTAGACAGAGTACATGTGTATGATGAGTTCAGGTACCTGGGGTCAACAGTGCAAAGTAATGGAGAGTGTGTTAGAGAAGTGAAGAAAAGAGTGCAGGCAGGGTGGAGTGGGTGAAGAAGAGTGGCAGAAATGATTTGTGATAGTAGGGTATCTGCAAGAGTGAAAGGGAAAGTTTATAGAACTGTGGTGAGACCTGCTATGTTGTATGGTTTAGAGACAGTGTCATTGAGGAGGTGGAGCTGGAGGTAGCAGAACTGAAGATGTTGAGGTTTTTGTTGGGAGTGACGAGGATGGACAGGATTAGAAACAAGTTTATTAGAGGGACCGCACATGTAGGATGTTTTGAAAACAGATGGCATTGGCTTTGTGACCTTGTGCATTTTCATGCTCCAAGTAGCAATTAAAAGATGGGTAAATTGTATCTATGAAGGAATGTGCTATTCATGGATGACTGATTGCTATTAATAGTCAATCAATTAGGAAATCCTTCTATTCTCCAGTACACCATCTCTACCAGCCTGGACAGTTGACACAAGGCAGATCAGGACGATGGATTCATGCTGTTTGTAATAAACTCTAACCCAACATCTATGTGCCTCAGCAAAAATCTAAATTCATTAATCCTGGATATGTTTTAGCACTGGAGGAACAAATTTTGTTCTTAACCTACAGAAAAAAGTATTTTGCTGTTGTAGTGCATCCACCTAAAGGTTTGCTTGAGTAAAAGTACAAAAGTATTTGCCCTCAAAGGCACTTAAGTATCCGATGTACTATGATTTATTATGGCTATAATGTCCTATAATCATTTTTGTTACAAGACTCTTATTTAATCAACTCAGTTTATGTAAAAAGACTTTGTTACTTTTAGAACACTAATCTATTAGTAGAATAATATTAATTAGTCAAACACTGATATCTGAGTGGAGGAAGGTGCACACAGGTGGACTATGTGCTATGCAGGAGATGCAACCTGAAGGAGATTGGAGACTGTAAGGTGTTGGCAGGGGACAGTGTAGCTAGACAGCATCGGATGGTGGTCTGTGGGATGGTTTTGGAGGCGAAAAAGAAGAGGAGGAGAGTGAGGACTGAAAGAAGAATAAGATAGTGGAAACTTAAGGAGGAAGAGTGTAGTGTGAAGTTCAGGAAAGAGGTCAGACAGAGGCTCAGTGGTGTTAAGGAGGTGTTGGATGATTGGGCAACTACTGCAGGAGTGATGAGGGAGGCAGCTAAAAAAGTACTTGGTGTAACATCTGGAAATAGAAAGCAAGACAAGGAGACGTGGTGGTGGAATGAGGAAGTGCAGGAGAGCATAAGGAGGAAGAGGTTGGCAAAACAGAAGTGGGACAGACAGAGTGATGAGAAAAGTAGGCAGGAGTACAAGGAGATGCGGCAGCAGGTTAAGAGGTATGTGGCGAAAGCCAAGGAAAAGGCATATGAGGAGCTGTATGAGAGGTTGGACACTAAGGAAGGAGAAAAGGATTTGTACCGATTGGCCAGGCAGAGGGACCGAGCTGATAAGGATGTACTGCAAGTTAGAGCAGTAAAGGATGGAGAGGGAAATGTGTTGACTAGTGAGGAGAGTGTGTTGAGAAGGTGGAGGGAGTATTTTGAGCAGTTGATGAATGAGGAAAATCAGAGAGAGAGAAGGTTGGATGATGTGGAGTTGGTGAATCAGGAAGTGGATAGGATTAGTAAGGAGGAAGTGAGAGCAGCGATTAAGAGGATGAAGAGTGGAAAGTCGGTTGGACCAGATGACATACCGGTAGAAGCGTGGAGATGTTTAGGAGAGATGGCAGTGGAGTTTTTGACCAGATTGTTTAACAGGATTTTGGAAGGTGAGAAGATGCCTGAGGAATGGAGAAGAAGTGTGCTGGTACCGATCTTTAAGCATAAAGGAGATGTGCAGTCTTGCAGTAACTACAGGGGAATTAAGTTGATCAGTCACACCATGAAGTTATGGGAAAGAGTAGTGGAAGCCAGGCTGAGAGAAGAGGTGACCATCTGTGAGCAACAGTATGGTTTCATGCCGAGGAAGAGCACCACAGATGCAGTATTTGCTTTAAGAATGTTGATGGAGAAGTATAGAGAAGGACAGAAGGAATTGCATTGTGTATTTGTGGATTTAGAGAAGGCGTACGACAGGGTGCCAAGAGAGGAGTTGTGGTATTGTATGAGGAAGTCAGGTGTGTCAGAGAAGTATGTGAGGGTGGTGCAGGACATGTATGAGGACAGTGTGACGGCAGTGAAGTGTGCAGTAGGAACGACAGACTGGTTCAGGGTGAAGGTTGGACTGCATCAAGGATCGGCCCTGAGCCCCTTCCTGTTTGCAGTGGTGATGGACAGGTTGACGGACGAGGTCAGACAGGAGTCTCCCTGGACTATGATGTTTGCGGATGATATTGTGATTTGTTGTAAGAGTAGGGAGCAGGTTGAGAAGAGCCTGGAGAGGTGGAGATATGCGCTGGAGAGAAGGGGAATGAAAGTCAGTAGGAGTAAGACAGAGTACATGTGTGTGAATGAGAGGGAGGGCAGTGGAGTTGTGCGGTTGCAGGGAGAAGAGCTGGAGAAGGTGGAGGAATTCAGGTACCTGGGGTCAACAGTGCAAAGTAATGGAGAGTGTGTTAGAGAAGTGAAGAAAAGAGTGCAGGCAGGGTGGAGTGGGTGGAGAAGAGTGACAGGAGTGATTTGTGATAGTAGGGTATCTGCAAAAATAAAAGGGAAAGTTTATAGGTCTGTGGTGAGACCTGCGATGTTGTATGGATTAGAGACAGTGGCATTAAGTAAAAGGCAGGAGGCAGAGCTGAAGATGTTGAGGTTTTCGTTGGGAGTGACGAGGATGGATAAGATCAGAAATGAGTTTATTAGAGGGACAGCGCATGTAGGTTGTTTTGGTGACAAGGTGAGGGAGGCGAGATTGAGATGGTTTGGACATGTGCAGAGGAGGGACATGAATTATATTGGTAGAAGAATGCTGAGGATGGAGCCACCAGGTAGGAGGAAAAGAGGAAGGCCAAGGAGGAGGTTCATGGATGTGGTGAGGGAAGACATGCAGGTAGTTGGTGTAAAAGAGGCAGATGTAGAGGACAGGGTGGTATGGAGACAGATGATCCGCTGTGGCGACCCCTAATGGGAGCAGCTGAAAGAAGAAGAAGAAGTCAAACACTGATATCTATTAAAAGTATTATAAGCCCATATCTTTCTTTTCAACTACTCAAAACAAATAACTCAACATACAACCATTATTGTCAAAATAGCTGTCAAAATGTGAGTACACCCTAAGTAATAGCAGCTGTATTTTGTTTAACCATGCAAAGCAACGTTTTTTTGCAAGACATGTTTTTGTCTGCTTGTCAGGACCATACAAATTTGTGTATCTTGTATTAGAGTAGTACAAATTTGAGGCAAATTTGAGGCAGTACAATTATCTCATACTGACCACTGGTTGTTTAACATTGCAACTCATGGCAAAGATTAAATAGTCCACGCCCACGAAGTACCAAGAAAATTGTGCCTTGCCTACAGTCAAGCATGGTGGGGGTAGCATCATTGTCTGGGGCTGAATGAGTGCTGCTGGTACTGGAAAGCTGCGGTTTATTGAGGGAAACATGGATTCCAACATATATACTGTGACATTCTGTAGCAGAACATAGTGCCCTCCCTTCAGAAACTGGGCCGAACCACAGTTTTCCAACATGATTGAGCACCTGTGGGGCATCCTCAAACGGGAGGTGAAGAAGCGCCATGTTTCTAACAACCAGCAGCTCCATGATGTCACTATGGAGGAGTGGAAGCTCTGGTGAATTTCATGCCCAGGAGGATTAAGGCAGTGCTAGAGAACAAAAGTGTGCACACAAAATATTGACACTTTGGACACACTTTTAAAATGTTCTCTTAGGATGTACTCACTTTTGTTGCCAGGTTTTTTAACAATAATGGCTGTATGTTGAGTTATCTTTAGAGTACAGTAAATCTATATTGCTATACAAGTTGCACATGGACTAATAAAATATATCCAAGTTTCAATTCTATAGTATTGTCCCTTGAGGAGATATACTAAATGGCTGTTAAAATGTACTCACTTTTGTGAGATCGACTCATAAATTAAAAGGGACCACTGATTTAGCAAAATGTAGTAAAGTACAAAAAGTAAGTAAAAAGTAAGATATTTGACTTTTAAATGTAGTGATAAAGTAAAGTCTCTGCAAATTGAAATACTTTAGATACATTTAAAAGCTACTTAAGTACAGTAACAAATTACGTTTACTTCGTTATTATCCACCAATGCTGGAATTACTTTATCCATATTGTCAGCTTAAACTGTAATGGCAATTCTTTCTCTCCATTATCATCCCCCTCATTTTCACTTTTAATGTGAACATCCGCTGGCCTGTATATGCATTATTTTATGCATTGCACCTATATCACAAGATTTGCTGATTGTATAATTGCATAAAAAAGTGTGTAACCGTATGCTTCTGTGGTTTGCTTTGTGTTGAAAATGGTGAAAAACAACAGGAGCGAGCCAGATTTGGTCTGCATAGAGAATGTATTTTTATAAACAGATTGTCACAACAGCTTCAGGCACAATAATCCTGTGGCACGGGGCAAGTGAAGTGCCAACGGCGGACACAGCGGGGCTTGAGGCGAACTGCTACGGGGTACAAGCCTTGGAGGTCAGGAAAGGCTGAACGAAGCGTGGAGCGAGCCTCCAGGTGACTGCCCCAAGCTCTTTCTGGCCGATGTGATGAGGCGGAGCGGCGCCCTCTGCGAAGGTCTGAGGCGGAGCGACGCCCTCTGCGGAGGTCTGAGGCGGAGCTACGCCCTCTGCGGAGGTCTGAGGCGGAGCGACGCCCTCTGCGGAGGTCTGAGGCGGAGCGGCGCCCTCTGCGGAGGTCTGAGGCGGAGCGGCTCCCTCGGCAGGACCCTGGAGCTGAGCGGCGACCTCGGCGGGACCCTGGAGCTGAGCGGCGACCTCAGCGGGACCTGCAGAGCTCGGGGGCCGGAGAGACAGCCGTTTCAGGAGGTTATTTAATAGTAATTGGTTTGCCACTGATTGTTCGTGACGCACCCGGAAATACTCATCTCTCTGCTGAGGGCTGAGCTTTAGAATGTCCACCGTCTTGGTAGGGTCCCTGAATTGTTGGTCTACAGTGGAGCTAGCCCAACGCTTCAGTGCATCTGCTGGGTCCATAATTTGGCCAGATTATTCTGTCAGCGAGCACAGGTGCAGGGGTTGGTGCAGAGTGATGGATAGGAGGACCCAAATGCAGGATGCAAACAAGGTTATGGAAAAACTGAATTTAATATATAAGGTATAGCAGAGGGCAAAGGTAGAAACAAAGTCCAAAAACAGTCCAGGGTCGAAAACACAGGCAAACAGGGCGATGCAGAGAAGACAAAAAAACAAATCCAAAAAACAGTCCAAAAAATCCAAAAACGGGCAAACAGAACAAAGAAGGGCAGAGCAGAATCACAAACCAATAACAGGCCAGAGTTCAAACCAGGGCAGAGGCAGTGCAGAACAGGGTACAGGAATCAGGATCAGGATCAGGAACAGGCAGGGTGGCAAGAACAATCTCAGGGGCTAGGAAAGTGGTAAGATAATCTGGCCCGGAACTAAAGTCAAGCTTGTCCTTATATACACCGGGAGGCGCGGGAAAAAACGGCAAGATGGCCGCCGACCCGGAAGTGCGTGCCGCGCAACCTGAAGTGCGTGCCGCGAAACCGGAAGTGCCCGGGAGATCCTGACACACATACACAATGCAATTCCTTCTGTCTTTCTCTATACTTCTCCCTCAACATTCTCAAAGCAAATAAGGCATCTGTGGTGATGAAACCATACTGTTGCTCACAGATGGACACCTCTTCTCTCAGCCTGGCTCTTACTACTTTTTCCCATAACTTCATGGTGTGACTGATCAACTTAATTCCCCTGTAGTTACTGCAGGTCTGCACATCTCCCTTATGCTTAAAGATCAGTACCAGCACACTCCTTCTCCATTCCTCAGGCATCCTCTCCCCTTCCAGAATCTTGTTAAACAATCTGGTTAAAAACTCCACTGCCATCTCATGCATCATGCTTCTACCGGTATGTCATCTGGCCCAACCGACTTTCCACTCTTCATCCTCTTAATCGCTGCTCTCACTTCCTCCTTACTAATCCTATCCACTTCCTGCTTCACCAACTCCACATCATCCAACCTGATTTTTCTCATTCATCAGCTACTCAAAATACTCCCTCCACCTTCTCAACACACTCTCCTCACTAGTCAACACCTTTTCCATCTCCATCATTTATTGCTCTAACTTGCAGCACATCCTTCCCAGCTCGGTCCCTCTGCCTGGCCAATCGGTACAAATCCTTTTCTCCTCCCTTAGTGTCCAAACTCTCTCATAGGTGAGAATAAGAGAGAACAAACAAAAACACCCGACTGGAATTTGAGAATGAAAAAAAAATAAAAGGAAAAAAAAAAAACAAAGCAAAGCCGCGATGGGCGGCACAGCGCGAAACCGCGGAAAAACAAAGAAGAAACGAAAACCGGAAGATCCGAAACTGAAAGCAAAATACGGGAAAAAACGAAACCGAGGGACAGGAAAGTCTCAATGAAAAAACACGGAAGCCAACGAGACAATCTGGCAGCGCGCGTGAGAAAACCGTGTCTATTTATGTGATGGCAAGATGGCGGCCTGGACGGTTGCAGGTTCGCGCTACCCCGGAAGTGGAAGCACCGGAAGTGCCCGCGCTGCTGGCTGACAGTACCCCCCCCCCCCCCAGGCCGGCTCCAGACGGCCCACCAGGCTGGTCCGGATGATCACGGTGGAAACAGGAAATAAGGCCGGGATCCAAAACCGGGATCCAGGCGCAGGGACCCACGAGCGCTCCTCAGGGCCGTAGCCCTCCCAGTCCACAAGGTACTGCAAGCCCCGACCCCAGCGCCTGGAGCGCAGGAGACGGCGCACAGTGAAGGCCGGGCCCCCGCCAACGACCCGGGCCGGCGGAGGGGGCCTGGTGGAGGGAACCAGGGAGCAAGCCTGGACAGGTTTGAGGCGCGAAACATGAAAGGTGGGATGGACACGGAAGACTCTGGGAAGGCAGAGGCGGACGGCCGCAGGATTGAGTAACTTGGATATAGGAAAAGGTCCAATAAAACGAGGGGCCAGTTTTCTGCATGCGACCCTTAGTGGCAGGTCCTTGGTAGAGAGCCAAACCCTCTGGCCGGGGCGGTAAACGGGCGCCGGTCGGCGTCTGCGGTTGGCCCAGCGGGCATAGCAGCGGGAAGACCTGAGGCGAGCCACCCGGGTCTTCCTCCAGGCATGGCGGCAGCGCCTGACCAAAGCACCGGCTGAGGGCACTGAGGTCTCAACTTCCTGAGATGAAAAGATGGGCGGGTGATAGCCATAAGCGGCTTGGAACTGGGAGAGACCAGTGGCTGAGGACGGCAGAGTATTATGGGCATATTCGGCCAATATCAACTGCGAAGCCCAGGAAGCGTTGTCGTCAGTGCAAAGGATGCAAAGGGCTGTCTCCAGGTCCTGGTTCAACCTTTCAGCTTGCCCGTTGGTCTGCGGGTGGAACCCGGAGGACAAGCTGACCGAGATACCCAGGAGGCGGCAGAACTCCTTCCAAAAATTGGCAGTGAACTGCGGACCCCGATCCGAGACGATATTACTAAGGAGACCATGGAGCCGGAACACGTGCTGCAGCAGAAGCTGGGCGGTTTCTTTGGCTGAGGGCAGTTTAGGGAGTGGTATGAAATGAGCCATCTTAGAAAACCGATCTATCACAGATAGAATGGCGGAAGTGGTGCTAAAACCGCGGATGAACTTGCGGTAAAAATTTGCAACGTCGTTGACCAGGGCCTGGAAAACAGCAGGGGGGTTAGTGAGGCCAAACGACATGACCAGGTACTCATAATGGCCTACTGGGGTGTTAAAGGCTGTCTTCCATTCATCCCCCTCACGGATGCGAACCAGGTGGTAGGCGTTGCGGAGGTCAAGTTTGGTAAAGACGGTGGCTCCCTGGAGGAGCTAAAAAGCCGTGGACATCAAAGGCAAGGGGTACCGGTTCTTAATGGTGATGGAGTTAAGCCCTCGGTAGTCGATGCAGGGGCGGAGGCTCTTGTCCTTCTTTTCCACAAAAAAGAAACCTGCCCCCGCCGGGGAGGAGGAAGGCCGGATGTAGTCCAGGACCAGTCAGGTGGTAGAGGCGGCCTCGGGGAGGAGCCGTTCCCGGCAACAGGTCAATACCGCAATCATAAGGACGGTGGGGCGGTAAAGACAGGCCTCTAGCCTTACTGAAAACGACGCCCAGATCATGGTACTCCGCAGGGACAGAGCTAAGGTCGGAGAAGGATTCCCCACCAGAACGACTAGGAGTCTGTGGAATCGAGGAGAGGCAGCTGGCATGACACGAAATCCCCCCCTCCAACACCCAGCCACTGGTCCAGTCCAGGCGAGGGTTGTGCCTCTGCAACCACGGGAACCCAAACATGGCCGGCGCTCGCGGTGATGGGATGATGAGGAATGATAACCATTCGCAATGCTGTTCAGCGATGGAAACGAGGAGAGGCTTGTTGCGGTGGGTGACCAAATGGAGAATATGACCATCAAAAGCGCGGACCAGGAGCGGTACAGGAAGAGGTTCGGACTCAACGCCCAGTTGACGAGCGAGCTCTTCGTCCAAAAACTCGGCGTCCGCCCCAGAGTCAACAAATACCGCCAATTTACGACTGCGGCCCTGGACATCGACCCGAACCTTGAGCAACGGCCTAGAGGGGGCTGGGAGTCCTTGGCCTGGCGTTGGCCCCACGTTCAACGCCGAGCCCTCTCTTTTGCTGGACAGGTGGCGGCCATGTGTCCCGCCTTGCCACAATACAAGCAGAGTCCCTGAGAGCGACGCCTCTCCTTTTCACTAGTGGAGAGGTGGCGGCGGCCAATCTCCATGGGTTGCCGAGGCAGACTAGACGAGGTACTGAAGTGAGATGGGTCAGAGGGAGAGACGGGCTGCCAGGTTCCGCGGAATTCCCTCATCCATCGGTCGATTCGGGTGGCCAGGCTGATCAGGGAGTCCAGATCCTCTGGAAGATCCCTGGCCGCAAGCTCATTCTTGATCTCCGCGTTGAGCCCCCTAAGAAAGACGTCGTAAAGCGCCGTGGCATCCCACTCACTCTCGGCCGCAGCGGTGCGGAAATCCGTGGCGTATTCCGCGACGGATCGCCCGTCTTGAATGGTCTGGAACAACGACCGGGCAGCGTCCTGCCGGGGGGGTGGCTGAATCGAAGATCTTGCGTAGCTCCTCAGAGAACGCGCGATAGGAGGCACAGACCGAGGAACGGCGTTCCCACTCCGCCGTGGCCCACCGTTTGGCCTTACCTGAAAGCAGGGAGATCACATAGGCCACCTTGGTGAGTTCATCTGGAAAAGAAGAAGGCTGAAGCTGAAAAGTTATTTCGCAGCTCAACAGGAACGGACGGCACTCCCCTGGTTGTCCTGCGAAGCGCTGGGGAGTCGGCAGATGAACCCCACACCTAGGTGCTGTTGGCGGGATGGGCGCCGGGGCGGCTGACGCGGCGGCATGAGCAGTAGGGTTCTCCGAAACAGACGCCTGGGCTACAGGGGCTGGGTTGCGCTGGAGAGCCAGTTCACGAATTGCGCTTGCCAGTTCCTGTATCTGCTGGTGATGAGAGGTGGTGAGCTGCACCAAAGAGGAGAGCTGAGACCGCACATCGTCCGCTGGGTCCATCTCTGGCCAGATTGTACTGACAGTGGTGCAAAAGTAGGACCCAAATGCAGGATGCAGCAATAAAGATAAACAGAAGTCTTTAATGCAAAATAATCCAGAAAGCACACAAAACAAAGTGTCCAAAAACTTACGGTCTTCAGGGTAAGATAATTCACACAAAAACCACACAAGAACAAGTGTCCAAAAACTTATGGTCCCCTGTGTAAAGTAATCCACACAAAAGCAAGGTGTCCGAAAACTTATGGTCCCCTGTGTAAAGTAATCCACAAAAACCGGGCAAAAACGTACAGTCCTCCAGGGGAAATAGTCCACCGAGAAAACGCACATAAAAAGAGAGAACAAACAAAAACACCCGACTGGAATTTGAGAATGAAAAAAAAAGAAAATGGAAAAAAAAACCAAAGCAAAGCCGCGACGGGCGGCACAGTGCGAAACCGTGGAAAAACGAAAACCGGAAGATCCGAAACTAAAAGCAAAATACGGGAAAAAACGAAACCAAGGGACAGGGAAGTCTCAATGAAAAAACACGGAAGCCAACGAGACAATCTGGCAGCGCGCGTGAGAAAACCGTGTCTATTTATGTGATGGCAAGATGGCGGCCTGGACGGTTGCGGGTTCGCGCTACCCCGGAAGTGGAAGCACCGGAAGTGCCCGCGCTGCTGGCTGACATTGTTGTCGGTCCACACAGTGAACTTGTGACCACATAACCAATGGCTAAATTTATTACAAATCGCCCATTTCATTGCAAAAAATTCAAGGCGATGTGCATGATATTTTGCCTGAGCATGATTACAGATTTGCTGGCAAAAGCTATTGGCCGTGCTTTGTCACTGTTGTGATGAATTTGCGACAGCACTGCACCAAGTCCAGCGGTAGATGCATCAACAGGTTGATCACACTATACTGCTTGCTAGACTTGAGAATGTTGTTGGAATAAAGGGAACATCTCTTTCGGCTCAGGTCTTATTTGACTGATCGCTATCAGTTTGTTGATGGTGAGTTCTCCACACTCTCTGAGGTAAAGTTTGGCGTTCCGCAAGGATCTTTCTTAGGCCCGCTGCTTTTCTCTTTATATATGCTGCCTCTGGGGGTAATTATACATAAACATGGTATTCGCTTCCATTGTTATGCTGATGATACACAGCAGTATATTTCAGCAAAGCAAGATGAGAGGGATCAGCTTAACAATGACACATAATAATCCATATCCTTCTCTCTCTCTCTCTCTCTCTCTCTCTCTCTCTCTCGGTCGAGTTAAACATGCTCCTAAGGTTCCAGTGACCACTGTTCTTGCCCCTCCCCCCTTTGTGGATCTTCCCACTTCGTCCAGGCCTGCCTCTGGATAGTGTTCTCTTCGATTGGAGGCCACTCTGTGCAGCTTGGGACAGTTTCACATCAATGCCTTGCGTGGTTCCATGAATTTCCGGAGTAAGAACAGGCGCTTTGAGGATGGATTGGACTGTAGCTAATGTCAACAGTCTGCAACATTGACTCAGGACTTCTTTTCACTTCTGATCATCACTGTACCCTGCAACATCGTATATCTGCTATAAATGGACATTCAGTGCAACCCAGATGAGAATGGGTTCATCTTGAGTCTGGTTCCTCTCAAGGTTTCTTCCTCATGCCATCTCGGGGAGTTTTTTCTTGCCACAGTCACCACGGACTTGCTCATTAGGGACAAACTTACTTATAAAGAACATGTTCACTTTTAATCACCACATTTTCTGTGTAAAGCTGCTTTGAGACAATGGTCATTGGTAAAAGCACAATACAAATACAAATGAATTGAATTGAATTAAACAGATAAAATGAACGGCTTACTAAAGTCGGGGTGAGCCAAAAGCACTTCTTCAGTGAGTGCTGCCTTAAGATCCCGAAAAGCCTGTTTACACTTCTGGGTCCAATCATCTGGGCCAGGTTTGCCGGACAACAAAGGCCTTTTATTGCTTTTTGATTTCCGAGGCCTTTTCTGACCACTAGTCAAAGCAAACAAAGGTTTGGCCAACACAGAACAGTTTTCAATAAAATGCTGATAGTGGATTACCAACCCTAAAAAGGAACGTATTTTGGAAGGCGATGGAGTGCCACCATCCAACTCCATCAAATCAGCCTCTGTCACCTTGACTATGGCTTCCACTTTATCTGGATCACTCGAATTTCCATTCTGGGAAATCACATGCCCTAGAAATTTAACCTAATGCCTCAAAAACATTTTGAAAGTGAGAGTTTCAAGTTATGTTTTTTCAGGCGCCGAAACACTATTTCCAACACTATTTCCAAGCTCTCTTCTTCGGTCTTGGCAAACACCAACAAATGGTCGAGATAACACAGAAGACTTAAAAAGTTCTGATCACCAAATATAGTAAGCATCATGCGCATAAAAGTTGGCAGGACTATTACACAGCCTTTGCGGGAGACTATTGTATTCGTGTAGTCCAATCGGTGACAAAAATGCTGTATACTTCTTGTTGAGTTCATGGAGGGGTATGATGTAATAGCCAGCCGTCAAGTCCATGGTGCTAAAAAACATATTTTCCCCAACGCAGCCAGGACGTCACTCTGATGTGGAAGCGGATGGGCGCCTTTAACAGTTCTGGCATTAAGCCATCTGAAATCCGTGCAGATTCGCAGATCGCTATTTTTCTTCCACACCAGAACCAAGGGAGCGGCAAATTCACTGCAGGATTTGCGAATAATTTCTTTTGCCTCCATCTCATTCAATGTCTCTTTCAGGTTATGATATTGAGCAGGCGATATTCTGCGATATGGCAACCTAAATGGTCGGTCATCTGTGATTCTAATACGATGGCAGAAATCCCATGCCTCACCCACAATCCAGATGATGTCTCGAGAAGACAGACTCATACGTCTCAATCAAACCAACAAGTTTCTCTTTACACTGTAATGACACTTCGCAGTCGCCAATCGGGATGGAGGTAAGCCCTAGCTTTTCCAGATTATCATTCACATCGATGATGTTACTGCATAAGCTTCTGGCAGTAAGGCTACAGCAGGAACTATTACTTCGCACTTTTTCCACATTTTGATGAACAGTTGTCAGAAAACTGATCAAAGTCCTCCAAAGCAATGCAGGGGAAAACATCTGCAATTTTTGGGTTCCTACGTAGAGTTATTTCTGCTGAAGTGGGGTTGATAATCTTTATGGACAGCCACCCATCTCCCCACAGTGGAGACACTATCCGCCCAACCATTATCTGTTTGTTCACACATGGGGATGCACATGGCTCAATGAGTACCGTGCTGCCAGCTGATAATACAGTAACTGTGGGCAATCCCACACCAAATGGGTCATAGGCCGAAGAGTTACTGAACTTCCAACTTTGTCTGGGATGGACTCCCCTCGCCATCTTTCTAGGTTAGACAGAAGACGAAGGAACTGGCTACTATCCACAGTGCAATCCACAGTGAGCAACTGTGTTGTGGTCATTAAAGACTTTACACACTTGTGGTCTCTTAACATTTGATTTGCGATGCACAACTGCCCTGGAGGACTGTGTGTTACATGTCAGCGCTTTCTCCAGCAAATTTAGTATCCTATCCATCGTGTTACTTTCACATGTTGCATGATCAGGCTCAACTGCAGGAGCCCTAACAACTTGGTGGTGTACCACTCAAATCATTACTGACAGCACTAGCTTTTTGTTGCAAGAACTGACACTCATATAATTTGCGGTTTCTTACAAATTCATCCAAACGATCCTGTACCTCTGCAGCGGTCCATTCACGCTGTGGTTTGCTAAAAAACATCATTGAGAGATCTTTATCAGGACAATTACGTATGAACATAACAACAATCTCCATGTCCCGATTTTGCAATGTTCTGCCCTCACTTTTAAGATGCTGTTCAGCTAGATCAGCAGCTTTGTTTAATCTAATCCAAAAATCATAAGGGCCTTCATTTTGATATGGCTTAGTAGCATAAAAGTCAGCCAGGGGAAGACCTGTGGATATAACACCGCCGAAGTGTTGTTTGAGGATACGGAATACCATATCTACATCACCATTCCTAGAGACTGAGACACTGTTGCGCAACCATATATGAATAACATCCCTTGCCCGGCCCATCAATGCATTCTTGTTTGAAATAATTGCCTTTTTCAAGGTAGGTCTTTGGCAAATATTCCCATTTAAAGATTGAACACTTATCTGAATTGTCACCACGAAAGTATGGTGGCTCCTCACCAATTTTCAGCACAAGCTTTATCTTTGAAGCATCAATAATGGTGGTAGCACACGGATCCACAGGTAAGCACCTCTGACAATCGTAACAAGAGTTGGAGGTAGGTATCTGATTGTTAAGAAACATGCTAGATTTAATCGACTGACTGATATCAGAGCTCAGTTGTTTTACCTGTTTATTAGAAAGTGCTACAGTAGGTTCTAATAAACTCATTTCAAGTGGTGGTATGTCATAAGATGCTGGAGTAGAAAACCGTACTCTATTAGCATCAAAATCAATGTCTTCCCAGGAGTACATAAACCAATAAATGGCAAAACCCCTCTGCCTCTCCCAAAATGGTAGGCACCAAAATCACTAGCATCTTTGTTAGAATGCATCATAAATTAACATACAAAAAAAAAAAAAGAATTGCATTCAAAACAATAAATGATATTGCACTTTTGCACTATTAACTTTACAACTCTAATAAATCAATCAATTGCTTAAAACATTTGAGGCACTATCAAATCAAATCAATGTTCACTTAAAAAAACAACAGGAGAGCGCCAGATTTGGTCTGCATAGAGAATGTATATTTATATACAGATTGTCACAACAGCCTCAGCTCACACATCAGTATCACTCTTCCGTTCGGGAGAGAGAAGGAAAAATGAAAAGAAAAACAAAAGGAAAAGCAGGTACTCCATACACAAACTTATACAGAGGAACATATGAAACGCAACAATATTGATTTCAAATATGTTTTGTCAATGCATACCTGCATAGAGAATGTATTTTTATATACAGATTGTCACAACAGCTTTAGCTCACACATCAGTAACACTGTCAACAAAAATAACATCCCAAAGTGCATAAATTGTCTGTGTTTAAATTATTTTTAACCAATTCTAGCCATTAATCTGTAGCATGGAACACAGCATACCTTTTCCGTTCGGGAGAGAGAAGAAAAAGACCGCTAAGAGAGCGATCAGCAGATATGGCTACCTGGACTGAACCACTTTGTTGTTAAGGGGGGGTGCATAAACAAGAAAATCTATTGAAAACCTTGTGTGAAAGACTAACAGCTTTCTTGAAATGCTACTTGTCTAATCACAATTATTGGACTGAAATTAACTGTTCTTTACTGTGTTATTTAATAGTATAATAGTAATTATGTTAATATAGATACATTTTCATTACTACAATATTATCTCTAATTATAAGTACTATTTCATTACTTTTACTCAGCTAAAAACAACCTACGACACAGAAGTCCATGCCATCAAGTATTCCCTGTCTGGAGAGGGAGCAGGAGAGATCTTTAACATTGACGAGTTCACTGGTGAAATCCATATTCATAAGACTTTGGACAGGGAACAGAAGGCATTTTACATGCTCCATGCTGAAGCTGTTGATCGCAAAAGTGGCCAGCCATTGGAGCCTGAGTCGGAATTCATCATCAAAGTCCTGGATATCAATGACAATGCTCCACAGTTCATAAATGAACCCTACACATCCAGTATTCCTGAAATGAGTCCAATAGGTACAGTATAATCTAATTTACTATTAAAAATAAATAACATTTATATATATTCTGTCTTACAATATCACATTACAGCTAAGAATGTGTATCTATGTGGACATAAAAAGTAGAAAAATCATAAAATGGGGTGTGTGGGTTATAGCACTGAATTATAATGTACAAAATGGTACATACACAAGAGAACTATTTAACAAATGGGAATATAGGAAGGGACATGTAATTAGTTTCTACTGTAGAGTAAAAAAATTTGACAGTTTCAGGTTTAATGTTTAATGTTATTGTTAAATGATTTTAGACCACACAAAAGTTGTGATGGTTTTCCAGGCTTTTCCCCAGCCTCTTTCAAATTTTGTTTTGTTGCACCGGGTTTCAACCTTCACGCTTGCTGCGTGATAAATTGCTTGATTAATTTGGCTTCATCTCTCTGTAAAATGTTAGAAAATGTTTCTGTTCCAGAGGCAGCAGCACAAGCCCAAGCTAAGACACTGCAATCCTGAAAAGTCCTCTCAAAGGTCAAGACCAAACTTCTTTTCACACTTGGTGATCTACACCAATTTTCCCTGCTCCCCTCACAACAGTTCACGCCCCCCCATCCAACATGGCTTTTTCCGAGTATTCAAGAAGCTTAAGACATCTAGACCCTCCCACACACACATATTACACTTCAATTACACTTCAACTATGAGAGACAAAATGAGAAAATAAATCCAGAAAATCACATTGTCTGATTTTTAAAGAAATTATTTGCTAATTATGGTGGAAAATAAGTATTTGGTCACCTACAAAAAAAGCAAGGTTTCTGGCTCTCACAGACCTGTAACTTCTTCTTTAAGAGGCTCCTCTGTCCTCCACTTGTTACCTGTATTAATGGCACCTGTTTGAACTCGTTATCAGCATAAAAGACACCTGTCCACAACCTTAAACTGTCAGACTCCAAACTCCACTATGGCCAAGACCAAAGAGCTGTCAAAGGACAGCAGTATCAAAATTATAGACCTGCACTAGGCTGGGAAGACTGAATCTGCAATAGGTAAGCAGCTTGGTGTGAAGAAATCAACTGTGGGAGAAATTATTAGAAAATGGAAGACATACAAGACCACTGATAATCTCCCTCGATCTGGGGATCCACGCAAGATCTCACCCCGTGGGGTCAAAATGATCACAAGAATGGTGAGCAAAAATCCCAGAACCACACGGGGGGACCTAGTGAATGACCTGCAGAGAGCTGGGACCAAAGTAACAAAGGCTACCATCGGTAACACACTACGCCACCAGGGACTCAAATCCTACAGTGCCAGACGTGTCCCCCTGCTTAAGCCAGTACATGTCTGGGCCCGTCTGAAGTTTGCTAGAGAGCATTTGGATGATCCAGAAGAGGATTGGGAGAATGTCATAAGGTCAGATGTAACCAAAATATAACTTTTTGGTAACAACTCAACTTGTCGTGTTTGGAGGAAAAGTAATGCTGAGTTGCATCCAAAGAACACCATACCTACTGTGAAGCAAGGGGGTGGAAACATCATGCTTGGGGTCCTGTTTTGCAAAGGGACCAGGACGACTGATCCGTGTAAAGTAAAGAATGAATGGAGGGAGTTGAAAATCAATGTTGCCCAGTGACAGCCCCAAAACAACACTGCTCTAGAGGAGATCTGCATGGAGGAATGGGCCAAACTACCAGCAACAGTGTGTAAAAACCTTGGGGAAACTAACAGAAAACATTTGATCTCTGTCATTGCCAACAAAGAGGATATAAAACAGTATTGAGGTGAACTTTTGTTATTGACCAAATACTTATTATCCACCATAATTTGCAAATAGATTCTTTAAAAATCAGACAATGTGATTTTCAGGATTTCTTTTTTCTCATTTTGTCTCTCATAATTGTAAGTGTACATATGATAAAAAATTACAGGCCTCTCTCATCTTTTTAAGTGGAAGAACTTGCACAATTAATGGCTGACTAAATACTTTTTTGCCCCACTGTATATTGATTGATTGATTGATTTGTTCGGAACTGGTCGTTGTCCTGAGTAGTGTTTCTTCCCCTGAACCTCGTGCTCTCCCACAAACATATTTAGACTACAATGGAGAACCATATATTGCACACTAATACAGTCACCAGAGATTAAATTGAAAAAGGTAAACAGAATCACAAATTAAACACCTTATTAGCTCTTTAAAAAAGTTTAACCTTTTCCAGAAAAACATGTTTACATGCTTACTAGGTGACAAAAAACTTTGGATTGGCAACCTACAGATGCATGATCAGATTATTATCTGGTAATTTCTAAGTCAGTCCTAAACTATTTTAGCAGACTGTTAAAATTAAGTACAGTTCAGATACATAATCATAGTTCTTGAGTTGCCTACTTCAAGTATATTTAGGCTGTTCATGTGGAACTATCCTCAGCAGCACCAAGTAGTCTGGAATTCAAGAGAACTCCATCCAGAGGTAGAGCATCAAAATAAATCAGGCAAATGCAAAAAGACTTAAGGGGCAGGAACACTGGTCACTTGTATCTCAGAAACATGTTAACTAAAGAGAGAGAGAGAGAGAGAGAGAGAGAGAGAGAGAGAGAGAGAGAGAGAAAGAGAGAGTGTACAGGGAAAGAGAAATAAGGATTATTACGTATACATATTGTTACATAAAAGTTAAAGACAAAGTATCATGGACCAAGTAGGGACTCCAGCAAGACAAAGCCAGATGGTAACACAGATATGAGGGATCACTTGGATAGGCCCTGCCACACCACTGTCAACAAACTTGAGTGAACACGTTAGAGTGGGGGGCCGACAACATTCAAATATCTCAGTTAACAAAAACATTTTATATACAGTACATGATCCCATATACTGCTATATACTGAACCTTTTGATTTAAGTAGGGTTGATGGATCATAACGTAACAAAGGTTCACTCAAATACATCAGCACAAGACTATTCAGTGGTTTATACGTCAGTAGTAGTACTTTTTTTTTATTAGTTTGAGATTTAATTTGGAGCCAATGTAGACTGATTAAGATAGGGGTGATGTGACCATATTTTCTGGTTCTGGAAAGGACTCTTACTGCTGCTTACTAAAGCTTACTAATGAACTTACTTGAATTTCCAGTCAATAAGTCATTACAATAGTCTAATCAAGATGCAACAAAAGTAAAAAACATTAACTACTGGTTAAACAACTGCATGATAAACAAGCATCATTAAGAAAAATAGTTTTCTTGGCCATATAATGTGATTAACAATTGAAAGGACATTTTATTGTTAGGTCATGAATTGCATTTAATAATATGAAGATATACATACTTTATTTGTAATTTAGTAATTTTAGAGCAAACTGTTGATAATAAGGATCATGAAATGTGACAATCTATTTTTATTTAAGATATATATATATATCCACATCAAAGTGCCCCTGATTGAAAATGAACAGTGGTCCAAGAAGCTATCCATGTCAGTTAGGAACAACAGTTAACCTGCACTACCACTGCTGCAGATATCAAATGTAATAAAATTACAAAGATTACAGACCAGTGGCTGTAACATCCCACATCATAAAGACCATTGAGGGATTCGTCCTCCATACAGATCCAATCCAGTTTGCATACCAACAAAAACTGGGAGTTAAGGATGCCATTATTTACCTGCTAAACCGGATGCACTCACACCATCAGGCCAGCACTTCTGGGTGAAAAGCTGACAGTGATGCAGGTTGATGCCTTCCTTGTGTCTTAGATAGTAGACTGCCTGACTGGAAGGCCTCAGTTTGTGCATTTACAACACTGTGTGTCAGAAAAAGTGATCAGCAATACTTGGGCTACCAGACAGAGTCTTGCCATCTTCTTGCCAAGTTCTCAAATCACTCTGCAATAGTGGGATTTATCGGTGACAGTGATGAGAAGAAGTACAGGACAGTGGTGGAAAACGTTTTCACATGGTGTGAGGACAACTTTCTACATTTTAATTTGGACCTGAGAAAGAGAAAGGCACCTATAAATCCTGTCTTTAATTGTGGCATTGGTGTGGAGATGGTGGAGGATTTCAAATACCTGGGGGGTTTGCATAGACAAAACTAGAATATACGAAGAACACTGAGGGGCTCAACAGTAAGGCCCAGAGGTCCTCTATTTTTTTTTGAGGAGAATCCCTCAACATCTGCAAGGCAATACTGGAGAGATGTTTTATAAGACTGTTGTGGCCAATGCACTCCTGTATGCTGTGGCATTCTGGGGAAGCAGGCTTAGAGTGGCAGACACTAACAGACTTAAGAAACTGATCTGCAAGGCCAGCAATGATGTTAAGGAGGAGCTTGACTATTTGACAATAGTGTCTGAAAGGAGGATGCTGTCCAAAGTACATTCCATCTTGGATAACTCCTCCTATCCACTACATAAAACACTGGGCAGTCTAAGAAGTATGTTCAGTGACAGACTCGTACTGTCAGTGATAGTACTGAAAGGACCCAAAATGCAAAATTAAGCAATCTTTAATGGAAGTAGCAATAATATTAAGATATCGACTGTTCGAAAACTTATGAACACTTCTATAGGGTAATATAGGAGAAGCAGGATAAAACCACTAACAGTCCATAGTCTGAATATAGGCAAATAGATCAATAAAGGGCAGACAGAATCAGGTTCAATAACAGTTCCAAGTTCAGAGCTGACAGACAGTGCAATGTGGGAAGAGCAAAAACACAGTCTGATAAACAGTCCTTACTTCCAGATACTGGTAAACAGGGCAATGTACTGTAGAACAGAGGCAAAGACAGAATTCGAAACAACAGTCCTTTGTTAAAAAAAAAAAGAACACAGAGCAATGCAGGCAGAGGCAAAACAGAATCCATGAGAGTGTCCAAAGTCCAAACAGTGTAACCAGGGTAAACCAGGAAGAACATGGATTAGAGACAGGGTTTGAGACCAAGAAAAAGTGCAGGCAAAAAAGGAAGAATAATCTCAGGGACACCGACCCGTAAGTGCACGTTGCAAAACCGGAAACACGCACCACAAACCGGAAAAAGAAGATTCTGACAGATACAACTTTGTTGCATCATAGAGTGCCACAGGAGATTATTTCTGCCTGCGACTATCAAACTATATAACTCCTCCCTCTGAGTGTTACACAGATGCTTCACATTGTAGATGTTATACAATATCGATAATATAGATATAGTTCTAATTATATATTTTTGCCACACAAATTGTTAATACCTTGGGCAATTATGTGCAATAATTTCAGTGCAATAATAATAATTAGTTCCCTATGAGATCTATAAATGTTTCTGATTCTAAATACTAGTGCAAGTTTAATTCTGCAATCTGTGGAATTTTTCATCATCTTTTTTTTTTTTTAACAGATAAACCGATCACTCTGCTGTGTCACCCATGACATATTAATTAAATTTAATTCAACATTTTTATTTGTATAGCGCTTTTAACAATGAACATTGTCTCAAAGCAGCTTTACACAGATACTGTGCTGATAAAAAATCAATATGTTCTTTATAAGTAAGTTTGTCACTGATGAGCAAGCCCGCATTATATTCCCCTGAATTCTTTTTTTTTACCACTGAGTGTGAGTACACCATCTTATTCTCTGAATAGGGACAACAGTCTTTCAAGTGACAGCAATAGACGCAGATGACCCCTTGATTGGAAATAATGCCAAACTTATCTACTCCATTCTGCAAGGAGAGCCTTATTTCTCAGTGGAGCCAAAAACGGGTAGTTACTGCATTATATTTATTTGTTATATCACACAACCACCTTTACATAGTAAATATTCTATATGTATATGCCTTCTTCTTCTTTCGGCTTCTCCCATTAGGGGTTGCCACAGCAGATCATCCATCTCTATACACCCCTGTCCTTTACATCTGCCTCTTTCAAACCAACTACCTGCATGTCTTCCCTCACCGCATCCATAAACCTCCTTGGTCCTCCTCTTTTCCTCCTTCCTGGCGGCTCCATCCTCAGCAGTCTCCGACCGATATAACCCATGTCCCTCCTCTGCACATGTCCAAACCATCTCAATCCAGCCTCCCTCACCTTGTCTCCAAAATGTCCTACATGCTCTGTCCCTCTAATAAACTCATTTCTAATCCATCCTTGTCACTCTCAACGAAAACCTCAACATCTTTTGCTACCTCCAGCTCCTGCCTTTTAGTCAAAAAATTCTATATGTGTAATTATTTTGAATGATTAAATTTCACATTTGACTTAAAAGATGATGTTGGTCCATCTTATTTTCAGGAATAGTAGTGACATCTTGGCCAAACATTGACAGAGAAGCAAATGAGAATTACCTTGTTGTAATTCAAGTGAAAGACATGCTTGGAAATACTGGAGGCTACAGTGCTACAACAACAGTGACCATCAACCTTACTGATGTTAATGACAATGGACCTACTTTTCAACATAGTGAGTAAAAAAATTACTAACTGATGGATTTTTAAAGCTTAAACACTGGACATGTACCTGTAACAAATATAAGTCGGGATGCATACTTATTTATTTAGGTTATTTCAGGATTGTCTGTTACTGAACAGCAGGATCAAAAATGATTGTTAGAGACAACCGCACCACAATCTATATTCATAAACCTTATAGGAACAAGTTTTACAAAGAGAGAAAAAAAACCATTGGACTTTGTCATGTCAGCTAATTTCTTTGTTTCCTTAAAGTTGTTTTTAATATAATATATCTAAATATATATATATATATATATATGTGTCTGTCCAAGATGGCGGCACAGCAGTAGCTCGCAGCGGCCGCTCCGGACCCAAAATGGTGCTAACTTCATTTTGTAGCCCGCCCTACACAACACATGGACATCGGAGCAACCGGTGTCCCTGTGTACAACCGCAAAACACTGAAAGAACTCAGAAACAACCCAAACAACACCATTAATGATGACCTGCGGCAGAAGCTACGCAACCTCGGCGTGCTCCGAGAACCAGGCCTCCAGACCTCGGCATCGCCTGTGGCGGACGGATGGAGGAGGGGGAATCGGTAGCGCTGCGCAAGGAAGCAGAAATGCGGAAAGCGAGCGGGTGCTTATGCTAGGCTAAAAGCTAACCCTAGCCGGCCCACTCTACCATCGCTACTGCTGGCAAATGTCTGCTCCCTGGACAATAAATTAGACTACATCAGACTCCAACAAGCTACTCGGCGTGAGTACAGACACTGCTGCGTTTTTGTGTTTACTGAGACGTGGCTGAGCGACAGAGTTCCGGACGCTGCCATCCAGCTGGATGGGCTAGCCGCGTTTCGTGCTGACAGAAATGCAGCTCTGTGCAGTAAGACTCGCGGCGGCGGTCTGTGTGTTTACATCAACACGGAATGGTGTGAAAACTCTGTGCTTGTTTCCACCTACTGCTCATCGCTGCTGGAGTTTATTGTTGTAAGATGTAGACCTTTTTATTTACCACGGGAATTCACTACCGCTATTGTGCTCGGAGTGTACATATCACCTAGCGCTAATGCTATGGAAGCGCTCAGTGTACTCTACAGGACCATTAGCGAACTTCAAAACACACACCCTGACGGATTGTTTATAGTTGCCAGAGATTTTAATCACGCAAATCTCAGGACTGTGCTTCCCAAATTCAAAATCAGCATGTGGACTTTGCAACCAGAGGAGAAAACACGCTGGATGTTGTTTACACAAGCATACCGGGCGAAGCCCCGCCCCCACCTCAGGTACTCAGACCACATCTCTGTTATGTTGATCCCAGCATACAGACCACTAAGCAGGCGTTCAAGACCAGCTCGAAAACAAGTGAGAACCTGGCCAGCAGGATCCATGTCTGCTCTCCAGGACTGTTTTGAATGCACTGATTGGGACATGTTTAGGGAAGCTGCAACCAATGGCGATTTCATCAACTTGGAGGACTACACGTCAACAGTGACCAGCTAAATTGGCAAGTGCATTGATGACGTGACTATCTCCAAGACCATCACCACACGCTCCAACCAGAAGCCATGGATTACCGCCAAGGTGCGTGCGGTGCTAAAAACAAAAAACTCTGCCTTCAGAGCAAGGGACAAGACGGCCTTAAAAACAGCAAGGGCCAAACTGTCCCGTGCTATCAGAGAGGCGAAGCGCGCACACGCCAAGAGAATCCATGGCCACTTCCAGGACAGCAGAGACACCCGGCGCATGTGGCAGGGCATCCAGGCGATCACGAATTACAAGACACCACCACCTGCTTGTGACCGTGATGCCTCCCTCCCAGATGCGCTGAACGACTTCTATGCCCAGTTCGAGGTGCAGAAGAACGTGGTGGCGAGTAAGACCATCCCTCCTCCCAGTGACCAGGTGCTCTGTCTAACCACAGCTGAAGTGAGGAAAACTCTATGCAGAGTTAACCCACGGAGGTCTGCTAGACCAGACAACATTCCTCGCACAGTGCTCAGGAAATGTGCAGAACAGCTAGCGGATGTCCTTACCGACATCTTCAACATCTCCCTGAGCAGCGCCACTGTTCCCACGTGCCTTAAGACGACGACCATCATTCCTGTGCTGAAGAAGTTTTCTGTCTCCTGCCTCAATGACTATCGTCCCGTTGCATTCACACCCATCATGATAAAGTGCTTCGAGAGGCTCGTCATAAGGTACATAAAGACCCAGCTCCCACCCGCACTGGATCCCATGCAGTTCGCGTATCGTTTAAACCGCTCCACGGACGATGCCATCTCCACAACCCTCCATTTGGCCCTCACCCATCTGGATAACAAGGACTCTTATGTAAGGATGCTGTTCATAGATTTCAGTTCAGCATTAAACACAATTATTCCTCAGCACCTGATCGAGAAGCTGAGCCTACTGGGCCTGAACACCTCCCTCTGCAACTGGATCCTGGACTTCCTGACTAAAAGACCTCAGTCAGTACGGATCGGGAACAGCATCTCCAGCACCACCACACTGAGCACTGGAGCCCCTCAGGGCTGTGTGCTCAGTCCACTGCTGTTCACTCTGCTGACTCACCACTGTGCACCAACGCACAGCTCAAATCATATCATCAAGTTTGCCGATGACCGTGGAAGCAAGAATGATGAGTCAGCATACAGAGAGGAGGTGCAACGGTTAACAGCCTGGTGTGTAGCCAACAACCTGTCTCTGAACGTTGACAAAACTAAAGAGATGGTTGTTGACTTCAGGAGAACACAGAGTGACCATTCTCCACTAATCATTGATGGATCCTCAGTGGAGATCGTCAAGAGCACCAAATTCCTTGGTGTTCATCTGGCGGACAACCTCACCTGGTCACTTAACACCAGCTCCATCACCAAAAAAGCCCAGCAGCATCTCTACTTCCTGAGAAGGCTGAGGAAAGCTCATCTCCCTCCTCCTATCCTGACCATGTTCTACAGAGGGACCATTAAGAGCATCTTGAGCAGCTGCATCACTGCCTGGTTTGGGAACTGCACCGTCTCGAATCGCAAGACCCTACAGAGGATAGTGAGGACAGCTGAGAAGATCATCGGAGTCTCTCTCCCATCTATCATGGACATTTACACCACACGCTGCATCCTCAAAGCACACAGCATTGTGGACAATCACACACACACGTCACACACACTCTTTACACTCCTACCATCAGGGAAACGGTTCTGAAGCATTCGGGCCGTCACATCAAGACTGTGCAACAGTTTTTTTCCCGCAAGCCATCAGGCTCCTCAACAAACATCTGAACTGAACTCTCTTACATACACACACACACACACACACACACACACACACACACACACACACTTACACACACTTACACGCAACTGTGTGACTGATCTGTACAACCGGACTCAACACACATCATACACTTCGGAATCAACACACATCATACACTTCGCACACCCAGGTTTCAGCACCATTCACACCTTTCATTATCGCAAAATGTTTACATGCCATTTGTTGCCGATCTTCTGGGACTTGCTCTTTTTGCACAATATTCTGTCCAAATCCTTTGGTCACTGTTCAGTTCATTTTGATTGCTGCTATTGTTGAATTGCACAATTCTGTTTACATTTTTCTGCTATTGTAGAATTGCACAATTCTGTTTACATTTTCTGTTTACATTTTTCTGCTACTGTGCACCTTATTCTGTCACGACAGGTTTTACTGGCGGAGCTATTGCTGTTTTTATTTTTATATTTTGTATATTGTGTATTGTCCTGCACTGTCCTGTGTAGTCTTGCACTGTCTTGTGTTGTCTTTTGCACTGTTTGCACCAGTTGCACACATGCACTTTATGTGGTGAGGATCTTAGGTTCTGGCCCTGTGTTCTTCTGTTCTGTGACTGTTGTTTTATGTTGTTTTATGTAGCACCTGGGTTCAGGAGGAACGTTATTTCATTTCACTGTGTACTGCATCAGCTACATATGGTTGAAATGACAATAAAAGCTTCTTGACTCTTGACTTGATATATATATATATATATATATATATATATATATATAATCTGCCAGTGTATATTTCACGTTGACGCTCCTCAGCATCCTCCGCGAAGCGGTGAATTCCCTCCGTTTTCTGGCTAACTCTCTTGACATGTCAGGGAAGAATGAAATCCGACATCCCTCCCATTCGGTCATTCTGTTTTCTCTGGCCGCTTGTAATACCTTCTCCCTGGCTGACGACCGTAGAAACTTGATCAAGAAAATTCTCGGCTGCTGATCTGTACTGGGCTTGGAAGCGGGAGCGTGATGTGCCCTCTCAATTTCTAACTCTCCATCCGGATCGATACCCAGTCCTTCCGATAAGATTTTATACATGCACTTGGCCATTACACCTGCCTCCAGCTCTTCTTTGAGACCGATCATCCTCACGTTGTTGCGGTGGCTTCTGTTTTCTAGATCTTCAATTTAGTTCCACATAACTTCCACACGTTTATCATGCCGCTCCCCGTCACCGACGAGCTTCGAGGTGACGTCTTCCATATTAGAGATGCGGCCCTCCGCTTCGTCCAGCCTTTCTCGTATCGCATGCACAGAGATTTTAAGGTCAGTAACAACCTCTTTGATTGACGACACATCCGTCGCTACTCCTTGCAAAGTAGAGCTCATTTTGCTTATTTCAGATAATAGGTTTTCCATCTTTGAACCTTGTTTAATCGGCTGGGGTGATGGCAACTCGTGTGCCGGCAAAGTCTGCCTGGTTGTCATGCGGCTCGTCATTGTTCCCTTGAAATATTTAGATGTGGACGTCGACATTTGCGGTCCAGACCACTTTTTCTTTATTCACAAGTGTTTAATCACCAGGGACACTAACTTTGAGAAATACACGTGGAGTAAATACGTTCGAATAAATTGAAAATATGGGTGAGCCTAGGGAGCTACACGACTATGCTTCCATCTTCCTCGGCAGTCCCACGTGACTCCTCTACATTTGTTAATTACAATTATTTCTCACTGCATAGGAAACCTGTCTGTGATGCAGTGTTCTGTTGTACAGGTTTTTTTTTTATATAACATTGGTTTCTATAGCTGTGGCAATATAATGGTAGTATTAAGAAGTAGACTGATTTTAAGTAGAACACCACTGAAAGCACTGAAATGCATGTCTCCCCACTGATTCATTTAGCAGAAGTTAGTTTTTGAGGTGAAAGAGAACTATTAATGTTAACTATATTAATGTTATTTTTTCTTTAATTCGAAGTTTGGAAACATCCTATGTTGTTTACAGATATGCATCAATCAAGAGGTAACCAAGAGATGGCACTTAGACAGTTTATACTAAGCTATAAGCTCAGCTCTATTATTGGGTGAATACTTAAATAGCTTATACATAGACTTGCATGTCATCTACTGTCTGAAGTTAACACCTTAATTTGTTTATTCATTTATTTGTTTGTTTATTCATTCATTTTCAATAATTATTCTGATTCTAAAGCATAGATCTGCAAATGAATATACTATACACAATAAATAGAATCCTTCCATTAGAAAGCATTTGACCTGTTATGAATTTCTGTTTTACATTTATCATAAGTAATTGTTATACTTTTCAAACTACATTTTCTTAACACAGCACATTTGCAGAGAAGATGAAAAAGGTATTTAAATATGTCAGTGGGGAAACCATTACAAAGCTGTTTCTAAAAATGTGGGAATAAAGTGACAGCTAAATAATGATTATCTCCAAATAAACAATGCAGTGTTTGGAACAGTGGTGAATTCAGAAGTGTCCAGCTTACCCCAAATTCCCCCGTAAGCACATTGACAACTCATGCAGGAAGTAACAAAAATCCAGATCAACATCTTCGTCCAGGCCTGCCTCTGGATAGTGTTCTCTTAATTTCGAGGCAACTCTGTGCAGCTGGGGACGGTTTCTCATCAACGCCTTGGGTGGTTCTATGAAATTCCAGAGTAAAAACGGGAGCTTTGAGGATGGATTTGGACTGTAGTTTATGTCAACAGTCTGCTACATTCACTCAGGACTACAGTTTGCTTCTGATTACCATCACAGTACCCTGCAACATCCTCTCAAGGTTTCTTCTTTATGCCATCTCGGGGAGTTTTTCCTTGCAGTTATAAAGAACATATTCATTTTTATCACCACATTATCTGTGTAAAGCTGCTTTGGGACAATATTCATTGTTAAAAGCGCTATACAAATAAAAATGAATTGATTCAAATTATATAATTAAATGCCTAATGCTCTTCAAATGTTTTCATTGGGTCATCATATATTATTTTCTTACAATTGCAGACCTGTACACATTTGCTGTAGTGGAATCAACTCCACTTGGCACAACAATTGGTAGGGTAATGGCAGAGGATGCTGATGTTGGTGTGAATGCCAGGATGAATTATACTATTGATGACCTAGAGGAAAGTGCCACTTTCAGAGTCAAGACCGACCCTGCCACACAGGAAGGTATAGTGATACTAGCCAAAGTAAGTACATTTCCCTATCTTATTGACATTTATGCGAATAAAGAAAGTACACCTGTCTTCAATTATATAATTAAATTTTATTGTTCCAACTTTATAAACAATATAAACAACCAATTTTAATATGCAGTCATAAAGTAAACCAACATTAAGAACAAAGGTGGGAAAAGATTTGTACCTTACTTCCACAATCATTAATCATTTATTTAAAAGAATAATTATCAGGCAGGTGATAGTAATAATGCAAATGATTTGTTGAACCATGACAACTCTTGGTATGAGGGTAGTCATAGTTAATGGGAATGGGTTGTACAACTCCCATTTTAAAAAATGTTGGGATGCTGTGTAAAATGTAAATAAAAACAGAATGCAATGATTTGCAAATCTCATTTTTTATAATAGAGCATAGAAAACACCAGTTGGTTAAACTGAGGAAATGTAAAACTTTAAGGAAAAATTAAGGTAATTCTGAATAAAATAAAAAGAATGGCTGGAAAATTTTGCAACTAAATGCATCCAAAGGGGATGCATTGGATGAAAGTGCAAGAAGGTTCCTTTTTAAGTGCACAAATAAAATATATACATAAGAATGTACACAGATGAGTGAGGTATTGTAACTTAACCATACAATAATGAGTGATACATATTAAAAAAGTAATAATGGCCTGGTGCTTAAATGCAAAATAATAACCAAGTAGTGCATGAACAGGACAGTTGAGCTGTGCGGAATGAAGAAGGTGGACAAAGGTGGAAAGATTATGAGAATATTCTACTCAAATAAAAATATAAGCAGAAGAAAATTTACCAGTCTAGAAATCTAATGAAGTAAAAGTCTAAAGTAGTAAAATTTAAACATAGTAAAAGTTACTTAGTTACCTTATTAAAGTGGGGGAACAATAATGCAAAGTAAAACATGTTTGCAGTGTTAGCATTCTGATTTATTTACATTTTGCAGTGTGCCAGCTTTTTTGGAATTAGGGTTGTATATGGAGTACTTATTTTTCCCTTGCTAGTTTCTTGATGCTGGGTAAGGTTTTTGGAAGTTAGTAAGCATCAAAAAGCCCTGTTAACTAAACACATACAATTGCAAGAGTGTTTATGTATTTTTTTCTCATGGCTAAAATTTATTTGCACCATGTTATTTAAAAATGTTCACATTTATTAACATTCATTCAGAATTTGATGTAAATATGTATTTTTAAATAAAATGTTTTTAGATACATTTTAAGGACTTTTAGAGATTAATTTATCCCAAGGGCACTATATTGTTATGGTAATAACCTGCATTTGCCTAGCATTTGGATGTGGCTAATTATTGTTTTAGGAGCTAATAAGAATTCAAATGTGTTATTTATACTACAATACCTGTTCCATAGTTTAAAAGTTTAATCTTTTAATAATAAATAATTAGAAGCTATTAAACTAAACACTAATTTTTTCACCACCAACTTGTATTCCTGAACTCAAAAATATTTAATTTCTTGTAATCTTAAATAGGATGAATACCAGTGTGTTCAAAGTGTTTTCAGATCTCCTAATTATTTTTAACGGTTTATTGATTTAATGCTAGAGATTTAATTTCAAATAGATTCAATATTTTTCTGTGCTGTCAATCTATCAGTAATTGTTATGAGGTGGAAGCACATTCAAAATAAACTTTAGGCAATGGTAGTAGAAATAAATAGCCACAAAGTCAGGCAATCAGTAAACAGAACAGACTAGGAAACCCAGACTCACAAAAAAACAGTTGCAACATTAAAAATGCCATAATACCAATCTAAATCTAAAAACAGATCCTTAAATCATCCTCAAACTCAATTTATTGGGAATTAATTAATGAAGGAAGTGAATTTGGTTGCAAATGAAGGGTCAGTTTGTTGGGCAGGTAAAAAAAATAAAGTTTGCCATATTTTTTTTACATAATTGAAATATTTATTTAACAATATGTTAGTTGTTAAGGGATGCTGGTGCTCTTGTAAGTGTCTGCTAGCTGGCTTGGGTTCGCTGCATTAATTGTTACACATGATGTGTTGATGTACACAAAACTCTTATGGTCAGTAAAGATTGTAAATGGATTTGTAGTCCCCTTTTTTCCAAAGGCAGTTTAATGTTAGTAGTTCTGGGTTCTGTTATTTGAATTCTGCAGATGATAATTTCCTGGAAAAGACATTATTGTTTTAAAAGTGACTACCCTTAAATCCAAATGGACTGGTCAGTGATGGAGTCTAAAGTTTTCTGTCAGGAATCGCAGGTAACTGGGTGAGTGAGAACCCAAATGCAGGATGCAACAGTAGTATGATTAAAATGGTCTTTAATAAATAAACAGGCAGTGGGAAAAACACAAGTCAAAAATGGTTCTAGGGTCAGAGCTGACATAGAGAGCAATGAGGGCAAGGCCAACAATCATTCCAAGTCCAAGAGCCAGAAGACACAGCAATGCAGGAGATACGAAATCAGAACACAAACAGTCAAAAATCCAAGAGCCGACAAACACAAAAACAACCCAGAGTCCAAACCAAAAAAAGAAACAGAAACAGAGCCAGAGCAGAGCAGAGGTCAGGGTCAGGGTCAGAAACAGGAACAGGAGCAGGAACAGAAACAGACAGGGTGGCAAGAATACAGACAGGGTGGCAAAAGTACAAGTCAAGTAAAGTCAAGAAGCTTTTATTTTCATTTTGACCATATATATATATATATATATATATATATATATATATATATATATATATATATATATATATATATATATAACATTTAATACATACATTGCTACATTTAAAAACATAAAGCTACATAACAGAAAACACCGAGCTAAGGACTAAAAAGTGTCCTGGCCACATAAAGTGCATCGTGTGCAACCTAGTGCAAACAGTGCAAGACAGACAGTGCAAGACAACACAAGACAGTGTAAGACAACACAAGACAGTGTGGGATAAATACACAAAACGCAAAATAGCTTCACCAGTAAACCTACTGTATATTACACAGTGCAGTGTGTAAGAGAGAACTGAGTACTGAGTACAGAAGTAACTTGAAGAGTGTGTGTGACGGGTGTGTTGGGTAGTCCACAATGCTGTTGGCTTTGCAGATGCAGTGTGTGGTGTAAATGTCCATGATAGAGGAGAAAGACACAGATGATCTTCTCAGCCATCCTCTCTATACTCTGTAGCGTCTTGCGATCCAAGACGGTGCAGTTCCCAAAACAGGCAGTGATGCAGCTGCTCAGGATGTTCTCAATGGTCCCTCTGTAGAATATGGTCAGGATAGGGAGTGAGATTAGTTTTACTTAGCCTTCTCAGAAAGTAGAGATCGTGCTGGGCTTTCTAGGTGATGGAGCTGGCGTTGAGTGACTAAGTGAAGTTCTCTGTAGGATGAACACCAAGGAATTTGGTGCTCTTGACCATCTTCACGGAGGATCTTTCAATGATCAGTGGAGAATGGTTGTTCTGTGTTCTCCTGAAGTTACAACCATCTCTTTAGTTTTGTCAACATTTAGAGACAGGTTGTTGGCTCTACAACGAAAACTAGTCCTGAGTCAATGTAGCAGTCTGTTGACATTAACTACATTCCAATCCATCCCCAAAGCGCCTGTTCTTACTCTGGAATTTCATGGAACGTCATAGGTCCCTTCCTCATACAAAAGTATGCACTTCGATAAACAGATCAGTGCAGTAGTGAAGGCAAGGTTTTACCAGCTAAGACTACTCAGCAAGGTCAAATAATTTTTGTCCCGATCTGACCTTGAAAAAGCTATTCATGCCTTCATCAGCTTGAGGATTGACTACTGTAATGCTCTCTACACTGGACTTAATAAATCACTTCTCAATCGGCTCCAAATGGTACAAAACGCGGTTGCACGTCTTCTCTCCAACACCTCCAAACGCTCACACATCACCCCTGTCCTTTCGCTCTCCGCTCTTCTGAGCATACCTCTCTGGTCACTCCCAAGTTCAAATACAAAAAGTTTGGAGGCCGGTTATTTGCTGTCCAGGGACTAAAGCTGTGGAACGCACTTCCAGCACACCAATGAAGCATCACTGTGCTGAGTGTTTTTGAATTGCAGTTGAAAACACATTTATTTATACAAGCTTTTGACACGTAGCCTCTGATTCAACTGCTATTTTATTGTGTTGTTATATTTTGTTGTCTTTTGTTGTTTTTATTGGAAAGCGCCTTGTGCTTCTTTTGGCTGTTGTAAGGCGCTCTATAAATAAAACTTGATTGATTGATTGATTGAGATAATCTCACCCCAAGTAAGTGTCTTATGTGTTTTTAACCTGGTGGTACGGGAAAAACGGCAAAATGGCCGACGACCTGGAAGCACGTGCTGTGAACCGGGAGTGTGTGCAGTGAAGCCGGAAGGTCCTGACATTTTTTGGAGTAAATCAATAACATTACAGAATATTTACATATATTTTACAGCAATAACAGATAGGACATTTTAGGTACAGGCACATATGTAGACAGTAAGATGAATACCTATGCACATTATTAGAGTCATAGACCGAACATATAATAGACATAGGATTAAGCCAAAAAAAAAAAAAAAAAAAAAAAAACATAGTTCAGGATTTATTTTAAGCACAAAAGTATATTTTGTTTCAGCCACTTCATAAATGTACATGGTTTACAATACAATATATATGCATACACATGCATACATACTAATAAAAATTTTTTTCTTGTTTTTCTTATTTCCCCTTTTTTTTCCCACTTCTGTTCTATCTTCTCTTACCCCTCTATATGTCTATATGTCTACAAATTTCCAAGGCTTCTTGTTCTCCTGTCTAGTTATCTGTGTAAATTTGCCTCTCTTTACCAGTCATGTGCTCCTGCATTATACATAACAATGGTGGTGCTGATGTGGCATTGTCCATTCAGCCCCCAGGTTGGGGTCAATTGAGGATCATGCAAAGGTTTTGCAGGTGGAGGGCCAAATGTAAATTGTTTAATACACTTGTATTCTAGCAAGTTTGAATTTCAATTCAATTCATTTTTAATTGTATAGCACTTTTAACAATGAACATTGTCCCAAAGCAGCTTTACACAGATAATGTGGTGATTAAAAGTGAATATGCTCTTTATAAGTAAGCTTGTCCCTGATGAGCAAGCGGGTGGTGACTGTGGCAAGGAAAAACTCCCTGTGTCATAAGGAAGAAACATTGAAAGGAACCAGACTCAAGAGGGAACCCCTCCTCATCTGGGTTGCACCGAATGTCCATTTATAGCAGATATACGAAGTTGCGGGGTACAGTGATGGTGATCGACATGAACATTGGTGTTTATTCTAATACATTTAATAATTTATTTCAAATAACAGTAGACAATCTTGTAAATCTCAATAAAAGTCAAAATATTAAAAATTAATGTTATAGATGTCACAGTAATTTCCACCATTCAATTAGGGGAAATCAAGAACATGCTCCCTTAACTTGGAATTCCTACTTGGGACCACAAGATGGTCTTCTCAATTCTGGGTTCCTCAAAGCTTGTCAAGTAAAGTCACATTACAATTGCTGTTCACAACAGTAAACAAAGCAATACTTGTTACTCTTTAAATAGTTTATATTCTATATGCAAGTGTTTATTCACTATTTATTCGTAAACTCGCTGTTTTGAGGAGGAAAATATGCTAAATTTATCACCGTCAGCTGGCTAGCTTGCTAACATGGGACAAAACATAAAAGTATACCTACCGACAAGGTAAGGTAAATGCAGCATTAAGTATAGAAGCAAAGGTTAACTGTAAAAGTTAACATGGTATAGAGGGCAAGGACATTTCTCATATAAATCAAACATTTATATTTACTCTTTACAGTTTAAATATTTACATGTATCATTACAATTTTTTTAAGTCTTTTTTAGGCTGCTAAAAATTCAACATACAAACATAAATAAGACTTTATGAGAATTTGTAATACAAAATGACATTAAAATATTGTTTAGTCATTTTTAGCTTTTCCAATATCAACATAAAAATTTGGAATTATATTATTGCTCTTAAAGTGCTAAAGAATTCACTTCATGCTACCTAGAACCTACAGAAATTATGTGATGCCATTCGTAGACTAATCTGATGTAAATGTTGGTTGTCAATTCATGCTCAGTACTTTGTATAAGAATGTTAAGTACACTACCTGGCTAAGAAAGGGATAATAGTTACTAAGCATATTCCCTATATAGAGCCTGGCCAGGGCCAGACCATTAATGGCTTTGAACACAAACAGCAGGACCTTATACTTCACCCTAAACCGCACCGGGATGCCATTGAAGCGAGCGGAGAACAGGAGTGATGTGTGAGCATTTGGAGGTGTTAGAGAGAAGACGTGCTGCCACGTTTTGTACCATTTGGAGCCGATTGAGAAGTGATTGATTAAGTCCAGTGTAGAGAGCATTACAGTAGTCAATCCTCGAGCTGATGAAGGCATGACCTTCCTGAGTAGTCTTAGCTGGTAAAAGCTCGCCTTCACCACTGCACTGAACTGTTTATCGAAGTGCATACTATTGATGCACTATTGAGATCAGAGAGTTAACCACAAGTGCCTCTCGAAAGCCACCAGGGCTGCCATAGACTGGCCATAAGCCTTAGTGGTCTCCATGGTGGCCCGAAGAGACAGGTCTGTGGGACGACGCAACTCTAGGATGTCATTGTTCTTAATATCTACTTCCTTATCCAGCTCCTTAAACAGGTCAGCCTGATATGCCTGCAAGACTGCCATGGTGTGCAGGCAGCCTTCGGCCTCACCTTCCGCCGTGAACGCTTTGCCCACCAAAGCCGAGGAGGTCCGAAGTGGCTTGCTAGGCAACACCAGCGCCTTAAGGGACAGTGCAGCACCCGGGGAAGAGATAGCTCGCAAGTGTCTCTTCAACCCAGGAAATTGTCCCAAAACACACTCCTTTAATCCCATTAAATTAGAGTAGAAGGTGACATTGTGGCTGAAGAGGCAGGCCAAATAAGAATTATTCCTAGATCTGGACACCTCGGTTTGCAGATCAGGTAAAAAAAAGGCAGGCCCTGGCGGGGAGGCAGTGACTTAGGTCACAGGAAACACTGGTAATAGCGCCCTCCTCTAAAAGATGTGTAGACATGCGTACACAATTCAAGCAGTTAGCTCCCTCAAGAGCTGAACAAGCATGCTTCGCCCCCAGACACACAACACACAAACTGTGTGCATGTGCTTTTGTGCTGTTGGTGATGTCATAGGCTTCCATTAGACAGATTACACACATAGTTCAGAGCATGGTAATGCAGAGGCGTTCCCAATGCAGTGTTGATGCAGCTCGAGTTCCTAAAAGGGAATCTGTATTGCAGTGGTTACTATGTCTCAATATAAAAAAAAATTAAAACTGATCCAGTGTGTAGGTTCTCATTTTTTCCTAAATAATGAATTGCCCAGAACAGAGTCCTGTCCTTAAGCTCATTCAAAGCTTTTGGAATTTTCTATAGAAGACTTTACATAATTGTTCTTGGCTGCAGTACATAAGGTGGATAAAACAATGCCACAACAAGTGCATACTGTAAAAAAAAAAAAAAAGTGTGTGCCTTTTTTGACCAGGCAGTGTATTTATTTAAACACTTTTAAATTGCTTTTTTTTTTAAATATATATATATAAATTAGGTATTTCTATGTCTTAAAGTAACACCCACTCTTTTTCACCAGCCTTTAGATTATGAGAAAAAGACTCGCTTTGTGTTTGCCATAGAGGCCATCAATTCTTTTGTGGACACGCGTTTCCTAAGCATCAGTGAATTTCGGGACAGGACAATGCTCAAAATACTGGTGATGGATGTAGATGAGCCACCTGTTTTTTCTGCACCTTTCTATGAATGGAAAGTTCTAGAGGATGCAGCTGTTGGTACATTGGTTGGCACAGTGTATGCCAGAGATGCAGATGCTACCAATAACCCTATCAGGTAAACCAAACGTGGATTTATTTATTTTGATTTTGCACGTGATTGGGGTCTTTCTTTAGTAGATGTATTAATGTTTTATCAATCAGTATTTTTAATTGTGCAGATATTTAACAAAAAGGTTTCCACTTTAGGTGTGTACGTGTTGTTTAATTTGTATGAATAGTGGCTGAAATGTGGGATCTAGCTACCCATTACATAAGTCAATATTTACTGAAAAGTTTTGAAAATGTGGTGAAAATGGTAGGTTAGTTTTCTAAAATTCTAATAAGTTTAAATGGGTGAAGCTAACTGTTAAAAATGGCAGTTTAACAGTTTAACTATATCACAAGTATACATTAATATAAAAAACATATTTTAAGTAAAGTATTGGAACAATGCCCATGTGCTCAAAGCAAGCTCCATGAAGATAAGTTTTACATGGAGTGGAAGATTTTGATTGGCCTGCTATAGAGCTCTGACTTAATTGAAACAATTGTTATATATATACAATATACAATCTTCTTCTTCTTCTTCTTCTTTCGGCTTCTCCCATTAGGGGTCGCCACAGCGGATCATCTGTCTCCAATACCCCTCTGTCTTCTACATCTGCCTCTTTCAACCCAACTACCTGCATGTCTTCCCTCGCCACATCCATAAACCTTCTCCTTGGCCTTCCTCTTTTCCTACTTCCTCATATCTCCATCCTCAGCATTCTTCTACCGATATACCCCATGTCCCTCCTCTGCACATGTCCAAACCATCTTAATCTCACCAAGCTCACCGTGTCTCCAAATCGTTCTACATGCACTGTCTCTCTAATAAACTAATTTTTAATCCTGTCCATCCTTGTCACTCCCAATGAAAACCTCAACATCTTCAGTTCTGCTACTTCCAGCTCCACCTCCTGTCTTATACTCAATGCCACTGTCTCTAAACCATACAACATTGCAGGTCTCACCACAGTCCTATAGACTTGCCCTTTCACTCTTGCACATATCCTTCTATCACAGATCACTCTGCCACTCTTCTCCACCCACTCCATCCTGCCTGCACGCTTTTCTTTACTTCTCTAACACACTCTCCATTACTTTGCACTGTTGACCCCAGGTACCTGAACTCCTCCACCTTCTCCACCTCTTCTCCCTGTAACCGCCCCACTCCACTGCCCTCTCTCTCATTCATACACATGTACTCTGTCTTACTCCTACTGACTTTTATTCCTTATCCCTCCAGTGCGTACCTCCACCTGTCTAGGCTCTTCTCAACCTGCTCCTTACTCTCACCACAAATAACAATATCATCCGCAAACATCATAGTCCATGGAGACTCCTGTCTGACCTCGTCCGTCAACCTGTCCATTACCACTGCAAACAGGAAAGGGCTCAGAGCTGATTCTTGATGCAGTCCAACCTCCACCTTGAACAAGTCTGTCGTTCCCACTGCACACTTCACTGCTGTCACACTGTCCTCATACATGTCCTGCACCACCCTCACGTACTTCTCTGACACACCTGACGTCCTCATACAGTACCACAACTCCTTTCTTGGCAGCCTGTTGTAAGCTTTTTCTAAATCCACAAACACACAATGAATCTCTTCTAACCTTCTCTATACTTCTCCATCAACATTCTTAAAGCAAATACTGCGTCTGTGGTGCTCTTCCTCGGCATAAAACCATACTGTTGCTCACAGATGGTCACCTCTTTTCTCAGCCTGGCTTCCACTACTCTTTCCCATAACTTCATTGTGTGATTGATCAACTCAATTCCCCTGTAGTTACTGCAGTTCTGCACATCTCCCTTGTTCTTAAAAATGGGTACCAGCACACTACTTCTCCATTCCTCAGGCATTCTCTCACTTTCCAAAATCCTGTTAAGCAATCTTGTTAAAAACTCCACTGCCATCTCACCTAAACATCTCCATGCTTCTACCGGTATGTCATCTGGTCCACCCGACTTTCCACTCTTCATCCTCTTAATTGCTGCTCTCACTTCCTCCTTACTAATCCCATCCACTTCCTGCTTCACCAACTCCACACCATCCAACCTTCTCTGTCTCTCTCTCAATTTCCTCGTTCATCAGCTACTCAAAATACTCCCTCCATCTTCTCATCACTCTCCTCACTAGTCAACACATTTCCATCTCCATCCTTTATTGCTCTAACTTGCAACACATCCTTCCCAGCTCGATCCCTCTGCCTGGCCAATCTGTACAAATCCTTTTCTCCTTCCTTAGTGTACAACTTCACATACAGCTCCTCATATGCCTTTTTCTTGGCTTTCGCCATATCCCTCTTTACCTGCTGCCGCATCTCCTTGTACTCCTGCCTACTTTTCTCATCACTCTGTCGATCCCAATTCTGTTTTGCCAACCTCTTTCTCCTTATGCTCTCCTGCACTTTCTCATTCCACCACCACATCTCTTTGTCTTCCTTTCTATTTTCAGATGTCACACCAAGTACAATTCTAGCTGTCTCCCTTATCACTTCTGCAGTAGTTGCCCAATCATCCAGCACCTCTTCACCACCACCGAGCCCCTGTCTATCCTCTTACCTGAACCGCAAACTACAGTCTTCCACCTTCAGTTTCCACCATCTTATTCTTTTTTCAGTCTTCACTCTCCTTCTCTTCTTCTTCACCTCAAAAACCGTCCTACAGACCACAATCCGATGCTGTTTAGCTACACTGTCCACTGCCAACACCTAACAGTCCCCAATCTCTTTCAGGTTACATCTTCTACATAGAACATAGTCCACCTGTGTGCACCTTCCTCCACTCTTATATGTCACCCTATGACCCTCCTTCTTCTTAAAATAAGTGTTCACCAGTGCCATTTCCATCCTTTTAGCAAAATCTACCACCATCTGCCCTTCCACATTCCTCACCTTAAAGCCATACCTACCCATCACCTCCTCATCACCTCTGTTCTCTTCACCTACATGTCCATTGAAATCCGCCCCAATCACCAATCTTTCATTCCTAGGTACACCTTCTACCACTTCATCTCCAGAATTTTTCAATCTCCTCCATCTCACAACCCATTTGTGGAGCATAAGCACTGATGACATTTATCATTACTCCCTTTTCACTTGGTCTCCTGAACACACAACATATCTACCTTTCTCCTTTCCATCATATAAGCTACCTCTCTCCCTTTACCAGTCATAGTACCAACATTTAAAGTGCCAACCCTAACCTCCACTCCCCTACACCTCTCCTTTAATTGCTGTCTCTGTAAACGTCTTTCTCCTTCTCCTCCTTCGGCCAACAGTAGCCCATTTTCCACCGGTACCCTGTTGGCTAACGATACCTGTGGCGATCGTTGGTAACCCGGGGCTCGACCGATCCAGTATGAATTTCTCTTATGTGATACGCATATTTTAATTATAATAAATTGGCACATGTTTTATGCTGGATGCCCTTCCTAACGCAACACTCCCCATTTACCCGGGCTTGGGACCGGCACTAAGAATGCACTGGCTTGCAACCATAATGGCTGGGTTATATACAATATACAATACTATATATATATATATATATATATATATATATATATATATATATATATATATATATATATATATACACAGTGGAACCCGGTTATCTCGACCTCGGTTACCTCGACAACCCTATTAAGTCGACGTTTTTGAAGTGAAACCGCCAAATTCTCGCTTTTTCTAAGCATTTTTTATCGGTTATGTCTTTTTTTATGTCGCCGAACCCTAATATCTCGAGCACAAGGGGGGGAAAAATTTGCCATTTAACGTCGGTTATCTCGGTGCAGCCGCAAAAGAACTCGTGGAAGTGGCGGAAAAATTCAATTCAATTCAATTCATTTTTTATTTGTATAGCGCTTTTAACAATGAACATTGTCTCAAAGCAGCTTTACACAGATAATGTGGTGATTAAATATAAATATGTTCTTTATAAGTATGTTTGTCCCTGATGAGCAACTGTGGCAAGGAAAAACTCCCCGAGATGGCATAAGGAAGAAACCTTGAGAGGAACCAGACTCAAGAGGGAACCCATCCTCATCTGGGTTGCACCAAATGTCCATTTGAAGCATATATACAAAGTTGCGGGGTACAGTGATGATGATCAGAAGCAAACTGCACTCCCGAGTCAGTGCAGCAGACCGCCGACACCAACTACAGTCCAATCCATCCTCAAAGCACCCGTTCTACTCCGGAATTTCATGGAACCACCCAAGGTGTTGATGAGAGACCGTCCCAAGCTGCACAGAAGTGTGAAGATCCACGAAGGGTAGAGGGGCAGGAACAGTGGTCACTGGAGCCTCAGGAGCATGTTTAACTCGATCGAGAGAGAGAGAGAGAGAGAGAGAGAGAGAGAGAGAGAGAGGGTGACGGGAAGAGAAGGATATGGATTATTAAGTGTAACTATTGGTGTATGAAAGTTAATGTCACTGTGCAGTTTGGACTCCGGCAAGACTCGCTATGGCAGCATAACTAAAAGGGAGAACCAGAAGGTAACACAGACATGAGGGATCTCTGGGATAAGAGACGACCCACCACACCACCGTCAACAAACCTGAGTGACCGTGTGAATGTGAGGGGACGACAGCATACAAATATACCAGTTCACCAAACACTCTATATCCATGCTCCCTCCAGATCTGAGCCTTTACCTAAGAAAAAAAATCTACTGATAAAAGGCTTGACTAAATAAATAAGTTTTCAACCTCGACTTAAACACTGAGACCGTGTCTCGAACACTGATTGGAAGGCTGTTCCATAACTGTGGGGCTTTATAAGAGAAAGATCTGCCCCCTGCGGTAGTCTTCATTATTTGAGGAACCAACAGATAGCCAGCACCTTTTGATCTAAGTAGGCGTGGAGGATCATACTGGTACAGAAGTTCACTCAGATGCTGCGGTGCGAGACCGTTAAGTGCTTTATACTTCAGTAGTAATATTTTATAATCAATGCGAGATTTGATTGGGAGCCAGTGTAGACTGATTAAAACAGGGGTGATGTGGTCGTATTTCCTAGATCTGGTGAGGACCCTTGCTGCTGCATTCTGGACTAACTGAAGCTTATTTATGCACTTACTCGCACACTCAGACAGTAATGCGTTACAGTAGGCCAATCTAGAAGTAACAAAAGCATGAACTAGTTTTTCTGCATCCTGTAACGACATCATATTTCTAATTTTAGCAATATTTCTTAGGTGAAAGAAGGCGATCCTGGTGATATTATTCACGTGAGACTCAAAGGAAAGACTCGGGTCAATAATCACACCAAGGTCTTTGACATCCGTACATGCTGAAACAGAAACACCATCCAGAGATGCTACGTAATCAGAAAGTTTGCTTCTAGCTGCATGTGGTCCTAGTAAAAGTACTTCCGTCTTATCTGAGTTGAGCAGAAGAAAGTTATTAAGCATCCACTGTCTAATGTCCTTTACACACTCCTCAGCACTGTTTAACTGATCTCTCTCATCTGGCTTTGCTGAAATATAGAACTGTGTGTCATCAGCATAGCAATGGAAGCGAATCCCATGTTTATGAATGATTTCACCAAGAGGCAGCATATATAAAGAGAAAAGCAGTGGGCCTAAGACAGATCCTTGAGGAACACCAAACTTTACCTCATAGAGTGTGGAGAACTCACCATTTACATCCACAAACTGATAGCGATCAGTCAAATAAGACCTGAGCCAAGAGAGAGCTGTTCCCTTTATTCCTACAACGTTCTCAAGTCTAGCAAGCAGTATAGTGTGATCAATGGTGGCCAAGAGCTGCACTAAGGTCGAGCAAAACAAGTAAGGAGACAAAACCCTGATCAGAGGCCAATAACAGGTCATTTACCACCTTAACTAGCGCCGTCTCTGCGCTATGATGAGGCCGAAATCCTGACTGATACACTTCAAAAATGTTATTCATAAGTAGGTGTGAGCATAACTGCTGTGCTACAACCTTTTCTAAAATCTTGGATATAAAGGGGAAATTTGATATCGGTCTGTAGTTGGATAACTGACATGGGTCAAGGTCAGGTTTCTTAATAAGGGGGTGGATAACTGCCAGTTTGAAGGATTTAGGTACATAACCAGTGCTAATGGAAGAGTTAATTATTTTTAAAACTGGTTTGATTACCTCTGGAGTTATCTGTTTAAAGAAACTAGTAGGCAGGGGATCGAGAATGCAGGTTGATGATTTTGATGAGGAGATTAATGAAATTAAGTCCTTCTCATGAATAGGAGTGAAACTTTGTAGTTGATTGTCCGTTATAATTACACTGCTGTCTACAGGGTTATTTGTAAAATAATTTGGATTTATATTAACCGTCTGGATTTCTTGCCTGATGTTTTCAATTTTATTATTAAAAAAGTTCATGAAATCATTACTACCTATTGATGGTGTGCATGTTAGTGCAGTGCTTTTATTCCCTGTTAATTTTGCTACCTTGCTGAATAAAAATCTAGGATTATGCTTGTTATTTTCTATGAGGGTGGAGAAATATGCTGATCTAGCAGCACTAAGAGATTTTCTATAATTTAAGAGGCTGTCCTTCCATGCAATTTGAAATACTGTTAATTTTGTTTGACGCCATTTACGTTCTAATTTTCGAGTGGTCTGTTTTAAGGTGCGTGTATGATCAGTATACCACTGTGCTAATTTTTTCTCCCTGATCATTTTGGTCTTAAGGGGAGCTACATCATCTAGAGTGTAACGTAACGTTGTTTCTAGATGTTCAGTGGCCCAATCGAGCTCTGCGGGGTCTGACGGAGATCTATCTAATATCGTAATTTTGGGAAGATTATTAATAAAACGCCTGCTGTAGCTGACGTGAAAGTACGCTTAACACGGTAACGTGGTGAGGTAGAAATGCAATGACTTAGGCAAATTTTAAACAAGATTAGATAATGGTCTGAAATAGCTTCAGACTGTGGAATTATGACTAAGTTTTTTATTTTTAATCCAAATGTTAACAACAAATCGAGAGTGTGTCCACCACTATGAGTGGGTCCTATAACATTCTGATTAATTCCAACTGAATCTAGAATGGACACAACTGCTGCTCTTAAGGAGTCTTCCTGATTATCAATATGAATATTAAAGTCTCCAACAATTAATGCTTTGTCTAAAGAAGTAGCTAAATTTGTAATGAAATCTGCAAATTCTATGAGAAAATCAGAGTAGGGCCCTGGGGGTCTATAAATAATAATTAGTGGAATTAACTGGCTTGACCTGCTTTCGGACACTGAACATTTTATGTTGGTGTAAAGAACTTCAAATGTTTTACATTTGTATTTAGTCTTTTGTGTGACGTTTAGATTATTATTATAAATAGCTGCTACTCCACCTCCTCTGCCATTTAGACGGGGTTGGTGTATGTAACTAGACCCATGAGGACTCGCCTCATTTAATGCTACATATTCATTCGATTTAATCCACGTTTCTGTCAAACACATTATATTAAACTCCTGGTCGGTAATAATTTCGTTTAGAGTCAGCGCTTTTGGCGTGAGAGATCTAATATTCAGCAGTCCTATCTTTAGATCAGAGGTGCTGGCTGTGCGTTCAGTCCTATTTAATTTAATGTTAATCAGGTTACTTAAACAGACTTTCTGATAACTCCTATATTTTGGTTTTGCTCGGGGGACAGACACAGTCTCAATATGGTGGATCCTGAGTGACGACTCTGTGCAGCTAGCAGACGGTCGGTTTAGCCTGTCTGTCTGCTCCCTGGCCTTGGCTCTAGACAGTCACTTGTTAACTAGTGCTGTTCTGAGACTATGACCTATACTACAAGAAATGAGAGCAGCACCTTCCCGGGTGGGATGGACACCGTCCCGCCCTAACAGGCCAGCCTTGCCCTCAAAAATGCTCCAATTATTAATGAAGCCCACATTGTTTTTGGAGCACCACTTGGACATCCAGCAGTTCAGCGACCATAACCTGCTGTAGGCTACATCGCCACGTCGCATTGGGATGGGGCCAGAGCACCCATGTACAAAGATGGCGCCGGTAAGGTCGGCTGCCGTCACGACTGCTCCGGCTACGGTTTTTCTTTTTTTGTTTATTTTATACTTTTATTTAACTAGTTTTAGTTTCATCTACACAAGATGGACATCATTAGATATGACAGAGACACTCATATCTATTGGTGTACAATGCACTCACCTTTTGCCGTTTTTAAACCCGGACCCATGCTGGCCGAGCGAGATCCTGAGGGAGAACAAAGGACGTGACCCGTACCGGCGTCCGCGAGGGAAACGAGCCGGCGTCAGGAACAGGCTGAGGGCACGCGCACACCGCGCTCCCTTACCTAGTATCCTGCTAGCCAACGTCCAGTCACTGGAGAACAAGCTCGACGACCTCAGGGCAAGGGTCAAGTTCCAGAGAGACATTCGGGACTGCAACCTTCTCTGCTTCACCGAGACATGGCTGAACCCAGCGGTACCAGACCACGCCATCCAGCCGGCCAAGTTTTTCTCGGTTTACCGCATGGACAGAACACTAGATTCAGGGAAGTCAAGAGGAGGTGGAGTGTGTCTGATGGTGAACAACCACTGGTGCGACAGCACGAGCATTGTTCCTCTTTCCCGCTCCTGCACACCTAACCTGGAACTACTGACCATCAAATGTCGGCCCTTTTATCTACCTCGGGAATTCAGCTCGGTCATAGTCAGTGCCGTTTATATTCCACCTCAAGCGGACACGGACACTGCAGTATGGGACTTACATGAGACACTAACTCTTCACCAAACACAGCATCGGGACGCTGCACTCATTGTGGTCGGAGATTTCAACAGTGCCAACCTCAAGCGCGCACTCCCGAACTTTTATCAGCACATCACCTTCCCCACCAGGGTCGAAAGAACACTGGACCACTGCTACACAACATTAAAAAACAGCTACAAGGCACAATCACGTCCACCGTTTGGGAAATCGGACCATGCCGCCATCTTCCTCATGCCTGTTTACAAACAAAGGCTGAAACAGGAAGCTCCGGTTCAGAGGGAGGTGGCGTGCTGGACTGACCAATCGGTGGCCGCTCTGCAGGACGCTTTGGATGACGCAGACTGGGACATGTTTCGGCGCAGCTATAATGACGTCAACATGTTTACGGAAGCGGTTGTGGGATTCATCGGGAAACTAACGGATGATACGGTGCAAAAAACCACTATCAGAACGTTTCCCAACCAGAAGCCGTGGGTCGATAAAACCATCCGCGATGCTCTAAGATCCCGCTCCGCTGCCTACAACACGGGGCTCGCCACCGGGGACATGGATGAATACAAGGCTGCATCTTACAGTGTTCGCAGAGCGGTGAAGGATGCAAAGCGGCGCTACGGGAGGAAACTGGAGTCACAGTTCCAACAAGGTGGCTCTAGGAGCCTGTGGCAGGGACTAAGGACAATAACGGACTATAGAACACCATCTTCCAGAATGGTAAATGCGGACGCTTCTCTGGCAGACGAGCTAAACACCTTTTACGCTCGTTTCGAGGCTGCAGCTAACCACGCTAGCGGCGCTAGCGGCACAACCAGCGTGCACGCCGAGAGAGCCGGAGAGGTAAACACATTCACCATCTCGGAGCATGACGTGAGGAGGGCATTCAAGAGAGTGAATACCAGGAAGGCAGCAGAACCAGATGGCATCACAGGTCAGGTTCTGAAAGCCTGCGCTGACCAGCTAGCACCGGTGTTCACTGAGATATTCAACCTCTCTCTGGAACAGGCTGTTGTCCCCTCATGCTTCAAACAGTCCACCATTGTTCCTGTCCCGAAGAAAACCCAGCCCGCCTGCCTCAATGACTATCGCCCTGTAGCCTTGACCTCAGTAGTGATGAAGTGCTTTGAGAGACTGGTCAGAGACTTCATCACTGCCTCACTACCAGACACACTGGACCCACTACAGTTTGCATACCGTCAGAACCGTTCGACTGAGGACGCAATTGCACATCTTCTACACACTACAATCAGCCACCTGGACCAAAGAAACGGGAATTATGCAAAGATGCTGTTTGTTGACTACAGTTCAGCGTTTAACACCATAATTCCCTCCACACTCACCTCTAAGTTGGAGGTCCTGGGACTCAGCCTGCCACTGTGTCAATGGATCTCACTTTCTGACGGATCTCACTTTCTGACGGACAGACCACAAGCTGTACGGGTGGGAAAACACACCTCATCCACCCTCACCCTCAGCACTGGAGCTCCCCAGGGTTGTGTTCTGAGCCCCCTGCTGTACTCGCTGTACACGTATGACTGTGTGGCCACTTCCAACTCCACCACCATCATCAAGTTTGCTGACGACACCATTGTGGTGGGTCTGATCTCCAACAACGACGAGACGACCTACCTACAGGAGGTTAAAAACCTGGAGAGATGGTGCCAGGAGAACAACCTTCTCCTGAACGTCAGCAAGACTAAGGAGTTGATTGTGGACTTCAGCACAAAGCGGGAGCGGTCATACCAACCGCTAAACATCTGCGGGACTCCAGTTGAGAGAGTGGACAGTTTCCGGTACTTGGGTGTTCACATCACACAGGACCTGTCTTGGTCCTGTCACATTAACACCCTGGTAAAGAAGGCCCGGCAGCGTCTGTACCATCTGAGACGCCTAAGGGACTTTAAGCTACCCTCTCAGGTGCTTAAGACTTTTTACACCTGCACCATTGAGAGCGTTCTGACGGGTAGCATCACTTCCTGGTTCGGAAACAGCACCATGCAGGACAGGCGTGCCCTCCAGAGGGTGGTGCGTTCAGCTGAACGTACCATCCACACCGAGCTCCCTGACTTGATGGACATCTACAGCACGCGGTGCAGGACCAGAGCCAGGAAGATTGTGAAGGACCTCAGCCATCCCAACAATGGACTCTTTTCTCTGTTGGGTTCGGGGAAATGCTTCCGCTCCCTAAAGCGAACACAGAGAGAATGAGGAGGAGCTTCTTCCCGCAGGCCATTCGGAGTTTAAACCAGGAAACACCCAGGATCTAAAAACTGGCCCACTCTCTCCATCATCACCCTTTTTTTCCCCTGCACAATCACACTTTCGTGCTACGGCACATTATACACTGGACCTGCACAGCACAGTGCACTTTACATTTCATATTTATTTCATATTTTTATATTCTTATTTTTATACCACACCATTCCGCACAAGGACACTTT
>JBCEWE010000393.1:780000-797500 GCA_039877035.1 Silurus lanzhouensis | reverse complement strand
CGCGGAGGCCAGGAATGGAGCAGAAGCAGGGGGGGAAGGAGGGACGTCTGCGGCAGAGACTGGAGACAGAGAGATGTCTTCAGCGGAGGCCGAAGGTGGAGAGACAGCCCTGGGGTAGGACAGGGACCAAGCTGCGCCTGCAGGGGAGTCCCGAGGCTAAGCAACCTCCACGGCAGAGACTTGAGACCAAGTGACGCCCTCGGTGGCGATCAGGGCCGGATTGATGCCTACTGGGGAGGTCTGGAGTGGAGCTACGTCCATAGCAGAGATCGGAGAACGAGTGATGCACTCGGTGGAGACCGGGAGCAGAAAAACGTCCCCGGTGGTGTCCAGAGGTCGAGTGACGCCCACAGCAGAGATGAGGAAAGCAGTGACACCTTTGCCAGGGCTGTGAGCCGTGACGACGCCTTCAGAGGAACTCGGGAGTGCTTTGTCAACCTCCGAGGGACTTGGAGGTGTTACGTCGCCCGGAGAGGAAACCAGAGGCAAAACGTCGCTTGAGGCGTGACTTCACCTTCAGATGGTGTAGGAGATGTGGCTTCGCCTTTTGGAAGACTCGGGGCTGAGACGTCTTCGTTGGAGGAGCTCGGGAGAGAGACGTCCCCTTTGGAGGAGCTCGGAGGCATGACATCGCCATCGGAGGAGCTCGGAGGCGAGACGTCGCCATCGGAGGAGCTCAGAAGCGAGCTGAGGCTGTCAGAGGAACCGTGGGTTACCATGGCACTGTCATAGGCAGTACGACCTCCTTCTTGCGGCCAGGCGGCAGTGCGACGTCTGTTTCGCAGCCAGGCGGCGGGTCGACATTCTTTTCGCGGCCAGGCGGTGGTTCGACGTCCTTTTCACGGCCAGGCTGTGGTTCGACGTCCCATTCGCGGCCAGGCGGCGGTTCGACATCTCTTTCGCGGCCAGGTGACGATGCAACGGCACCCTCGGCGGGACACTGGAGCCGAGTGGAGCACTCTGAGGAGCCCAGGAGCAGAGTGGAGCTCTCGGGGAAACTCTGGAGCAGAGCTGAGCTCACCTGGGGTCTCTGGAGCGGAACTGAGCTTTCTGGGAGGTCCTGGAGAGGAACTGAGCTCTCCTTGAAGCCCTGGAGTGGAGAGGAGCTCACGATGACTCCCTGAAGCGGAGAGAAGCTCACTGGAACGCTCTGGGACAGAGAGGAGCTCACTTGGGCGTCATGGGGCGGAGCTGCGCTCACCTGGAGGCCCTGGGGCGGAGCTGTGCTGTGCTCCTGGAGGCCCTGGGGCCGAGCGGAGCCATCCTGAAGGGCCTGGAGCAGGGTGGAGATCTTCTGGAGGTCCTAGAGGGCCTGGAGCAGGGTTTGAAACAGGGAGGAGACCCCCGGAAGTCCTGGGGCGGAGCAGAGCACTCTGGGAAACTCTGGTGCGGAATGGAGCTTTCCGGGAAACACTGGAGCGGATCTGTGCTCTCGGGAGCGGGAGAGAGATGGTGGAGATCCGCGTTGACCATCCCTAGTTCCCTGGTGAGAAGTCGGATAAACCGGGCGTACGAGCTGAATTTGCCTCCAGTCGCGCTCCACAACTCACTGGCCAGAGAGAGGGATTCTCCAGACAGTAGAGAAATGTGGAGCAGGATTTTGCCTGCTTCAGTGGGGTAAGAGGATGAATAAACATCCATGTATTCACTGACGCTACGTATAAATCCCCCCCACTCTGTCATATTGCCAGAAAAGCGGGCCGGGAATTCCATCAGACTCACAGGAGGGCGTGGCGCGGCTGCGCTTGCATGTTCCCGAGCCAGTGAGGATGAATCGCCTGCGTGCTTCCGGGTGTTTCCAGAGGCCGTCGCTTTATCGTGGCACAGCGAAACCTCCATCAGAGGTTTGGATCCCCCTGGGATCACGGCAGCAACCTGATCATTTGCCTGTCTTCTTTTCCCTTGCTTTTTTTATTTTTATTTTTTTTTATTTCCTTTTCAGGAGGTTCGTTATTCTGTCAGGGTGCGCGTGAAACAGGAGGCGGGAGCCAGAGTACAGCTCGCTCGGGTTTTAATGACAGGAGTGAGGGAGAGAGATACACACAAGCAAACACACACACACACACACACCCACACACGCACATGGCAGTCCTTCGGTTAAGAAAGTCTGAGGTGCGCTTGGGGAGAAGCGTAGCTGATCCCAGATTGTGGAGTCCGAATGGAACGGATGCATAGAGTCCCGTGTGAAACCCAGAACACAAACATACAGCAGTATGTAAAGTCCAACACATACATAGAACCCACAAATTCAATAACGAACAAGGGAGGGAGTGAAAGTGAGGAGCTTATATAAAAGCGGGTTGGAGTGATGATGAGCCTCAGGTGTGCGTGATTAAGCCTGAAGCTCCAGGGAGAGCGGAGGTATGAGTGACAACGGGCCCCAGGTGTGCGTGGTTAAGCCTGGAGCTCCAGGGAGAGCGGAGGAATGAGAGCCACAAAAGGGGGCATGGCAGGTGGATCCCTGACAATATATATATTGTCAGGGATATATATATATATATATATATATATATATATATATATATATATATATATATATATATATATTCAGCCTTCGGGTGGCGCGGATGAAACGTGTCACCAGAGGGTGCCTACCCAGCGACTTTGCAGGCAGGGTAACATAAGCTGCGATAGCGGACACGTAAACCTTCATGGTTGAAGGGGTCAACCCTGTGGCAAACTGTTCCTGTAAAAACTCCAGAACTGAACCAACCGGGCAGTTAACTGGGTCCAACCCGTGGTGCTCACAGCACGTCGTGAATAGCTGGCGACCTACTCATGGATGGAGCTTTGGAATGGAGGACGGTCTTCACTACCTCAGCAAAAAGACACAAACTGCACCCCCTCAGGGGCCACAGCCACAGCCTTCACAACTCTGGGCGGGGGTGAACCAGGGTTCCCCCCGCTTGCGAGAGGAGATCCCTCCTGGGAGAAATCTCACAAGGAAAGCCCTCAAGGAGGTACACCAGGTCCGTAAACTATGGTCCGACCAGCCATCTAGGTGCTACCAGGAGGAGACGGGCTCCTTCCCGGCCAACTCTCCCCAGAACTCCGGAGAGCAGGGGGAAGGCGTAGAGACATAGCCTCGGCCACGTCTGCACCATGGCATCCAGCCCTAACCGGGCTGGGTGAGAGAAAAAGAACCAGAGGGGACAGTGTGAGATCTCCTGAGTCACAAACAGATCCACCTGGGCTCTGTAAAACCTCCACCATATCTGCTCCCCAGGCCTTGGCCCTTGTCTGGAGAAGTCGTCTGCTCTTGAATTTAACTGTCCCAGGATATGAACAGCGAGAGGAGGTTCCCCTGGGACCACAGAAGGATCTCTTGTGCCAGCTTGTATAAGGGGCAAGACCGGCGACCCCCTGGCGGTTGATAAAAGAGACCACCACTATGGTCCATGTGAACCAACACATGGCAGCCCCTCAGGTCTAGGAGGAAGTGCTTTAGACCCAGAAACACAGCCATTATCTCCAGGCAGTTTATGTGCCATGAGAGGTGCGGCCCATTCCACAGACCCTGGGTGGAGTGGCCAAGGATCGGAGATCTAGGATTGGACGCAACCCACCATCCTTCTTCAAAACAACGAAGTACGGGCTGTAGCAGCCTGACTCTCTGACCGAGGGGGGAACCACCTTGATGGCCCCTTTCCTCAGGAGAGCAAGCACCTCCTGTCTTCCCCCGAAAGAAATACAGAGCACCGCATTACACGTACCGGGAGAAGGAACCGATGAACGAGTGCTTTTCCCAGGAAAAGGGAGCTCGGCCAGCAGCCGGGAACGCACAGCCACATGCCTAAAATGCTAATAGCGGACTCCCTCGAGAGCAGACTAAGCATGCTTCTAAGCTAAGCAAACAACACATCGGCTGCATGTATCCACCCCCCCAAAATGAAAAGGGGCAAGAAGGAACATGCAGACAGAATTCTGCCTGCATGTAAGATCATGACTGCACAGATACACACACAAAGCACTTACCCGAACAAGCAAAAGCTTGAAGTTCCCGAATGAGAAACGTCTCTAGGTTACGTATGTAAGACGCTGCGTCCCCGTGCTACACTCCCTGCATCCCTGTGGTGCTTACTTTCTCTCTGTGCAGAAGCCAGTGTTGCTACCACCGCACAGCCATTTTGTAGCTTCCTGGTTTATGTGAGGCTTAACTTCTTAGGCTTCTCGGTCGCGTAAACGGCAATTGTTCTCAGGTGTTAATGTTTAGCAATAGATTAAATAAATAGGGAGAAGCGTAACCATGACTAACTATACATCATTCTAAAGCTCTAAGTCTCAAGCAGCGATTTCAGATCACTGTTTTTCAATGGAAAAAGTATAACAAATGTATTTGCTGAATTTGTGTGAGCAGTACACAACAACATGCATAAAAAAAACGCACTACTTACATTAATATTGTAATAACGAGTCACAAACACATCCACTGCTGCTAATCCCGGTTTATTAGGAAAGATAAGGGTCTAGTGAACAACATGCCGTAAAGCATTTCTGCTCCAAACAAACAATAGTGTTGTAATTTAGATGTTTATTCCTTCGTTTACGTCACAGAACTTCGGCTGGTGTTTGTGTTTATATATTTCCGAATAACTTTCACATAAAAAACGACATTTTGGTGACAAAAAAAAATATGGCTGGTAGAATATAGTGTTACAAAACGGTTGAGACCACAAAAAACTAAAAAAAATTATAATAAAAAAGTAAAAGAGTATAAATCTTGGGTGGAGTCTCCTCTCTCTCTCTGCAGGTGTCGCCATGTTTTTTTATGCACCAAAATTTTCAAAATTGTATTTCCCAGCCAGTAACATTATGGAAACAAAATGACTGATGGACAATGTAGCCAATAAGTGCAGGATTCTAACGATATATGGGAGGATTTTATTCCCCACGTGTGTGAGGCTTTATTACTCTTTATTACTTTTATTACTCTTTACAAACTATTACTGGCTGAAGCAGCGAAGAAGCTGTGACGAACCAGGAAGTGATGCGGCTCTCAGGTCAACATAAACAGCTGTTTATAGCTCGTGCTAACTGGACTTTGTTTACAAAAAAAAGAAAACAAGGAAAAAAACGGACAATCAAATAAGTTGTTTTATCTGAGATTTGCAAAAAAAGCAGCGATGTGGAAAATATTTTTGGGGGCGGAGTAATAACAGAGACATGGAGATCTACATCTGTAAGTTACAATAAATCTCCCCTTATAGCTTTATACGATTTTATTGGTTTTATTGCCTGTTTGTTTTTATAAGAGAAATGCTTGAAAAGTAAGTTTGTGTGTGTGTGTGTGTGTGTGTGTGTGTGTGTGTGTGTGTGTGTGTGTGTGTGTGTGTGTATTGTTGAGATTGGAATGGCCAGACATCAATATGAATGGCCATGACTGTAGAACAATAGCTTGTCTGGCTACCTGGTCATCAATATGAATGCCAAATCAATATTAATAGCCCCAAACATGTATAACAAAAGCTCAAAGTGTCTTATTTTCAAAGATATTTAAATTGTATATGTAGCACATTTTTAATCAGGAACTGTTAACATTTAAAGTTAGGTAGAGAATTTAAGCTGGGAGTCCTAAAATTTGGGTGGGGAGGGGCGAAACAGACATAGTATCAGATAAATGTTTGTAGGAATCTCATTTTTTATGATATCTTCATTCAATTTAAAATATAAACTCATGAGACATGTGGCTTTCAACCCATTACTTTTCTGGATTGCTATAGGACAGATTTCATGTATTTATATATAAAGGGAAAAAAATTATTTAAGGATTTTTTTTTCTACAGTACTTAATCATCTATAACTTATTTTTTTGAACAATATCAACAGTGAATAATGGATAGTAAAGCTCAAAGTGTCTTCTTTTTAGAGATATTTAAATTGTGTAGGAAGTACACTTTTATCAGGAACTGTTACATTTAAAGTTAGGTAGGGCATTTCAGCTGTGAGTCCCAAAATCTGTGTCGAGGCCTAACAGGTGAATAACTTTACTCAGGGTGGTAGCAGCTGAATGAATTTAGAAGTCTACAAAAACATTCTGACTGCCAATTTACAGGAAAATAGATAACACAACAAAGCAGTTAAATACGGTGCAGGAAATTTAACATTTGTACTGTACATTGTTAAGTGATCATGAACACAGCCAGAAAGCATCTTTAAAGAAATATATAGATTGGGAATATACATTTAAATTAATCAAATTATCAATCGAGTTGATCTATATTGAGCAAGCTAGAGTTGACATTTGCAATGGAAAACATCCTGAGATTAGATGAGGAAGAAACCTTGAGAGAAACCAGGTTCAACCCATCCTCATTTGGTTAATACCTGATAGTGTAATTATAAATAAATAGCTTTGGCAACTGTGTAATATGGCCATACATTATGGTTGTGCAGCCAGAAAATAAATGTATTAAGAAGCCTAGTTTGTTGAAGTTCACTGATACACATAATTTTGCCATGAGCAAAACATGCTATTTGTACTCCTAACCAATGTAGTGAAACTGTTAACCATATTAACTGCTATCTTCATGAATTCTAAATGGTATCATCCACAGTATGTCATGTACTTTTTAATCTGCTCATGGGGGCCAATCAACATTTCACTTTCTAAAGGGGAGACTTTAAAAAACAACTGGAAATAATTGTGGTACAAGCCTGGAAAAGCATAAAAAATTAAGAATGCAATAATTTGGAAAGGTCAATTAGTCACTGGCTTGAAGCAATTTTTGCAAAAAATTATTATATGCCAAATATGAATCAAATACTACCTATTCCTATATGTTCTACGTTGTTTAATACATCACCTTAACATTGACAATCATTGAAGGACAAAAGAAACACAGAAGGCAGAACTTAAGTAGTGACACTCTTTAGGTAGAACACAAAAAAGATATGGGTGATAAGTGTAGAATGTAAATTGGAACATGTGGGTGCAGTGGCTGAGGTCACTCCTGACAATAGCTAAAATTCTGATCTATCATTTAATTTGTATCATTTAATAATCTCTTTTATGTCTTCAGGGCATGAAAAAGAGACTTGACAAAGGGGACTGTAAAGTCTTGATGTTAAAAGTAGTGTTATTTTTCCTGTCAGGTTTTCTCTATCCAATAACAGTGAGTTAAAGAATGTCTTTAAGATTGATACCAACAATGGAACAGTGGTCCTGATCAAACCTTTGGACCGAGAGACTGCAGCATGGCAAAATCTTACTGTTATTGCTAAAGAAACAAGTGAGTGTACACAATTAATTTTTTTTTAGCAGAATGCTAACTGTATTGTCTTATAGCATTTACATTGCAGTTGTTTTCTTTTTAGGATTTCAAGTGGTATATGTTTCTTTTATATAGCACTATTAAAAAATAAAATGTTTTATTGAACAAATGAAAATGCACTCAACTGCAATGACAATTTATTTATTTTATATGTATTTATGCATTTTTGATTAGATTCATTAGATTAGATTCAACATTATTGTTATTACACATGTACAAATACAAGGCAACGAAATGCAGTTTAGGTCTAACCAGAGTGCAATAGCAGCAAGTGCAGGATATACAGTGTTTACATGAGTTAAATACATTTTTTAAAATGGTAATATAGGAGTAATTTACAGATGTGTATACGAGCACGCACACACACGCGCGCACACACACTCACACACGCACACGGCAGTCCTTCGGTTGAGAGTCCGAGGTGCGCTTTGGGAGAAGCGTAGCTGACCCAAGAAGCACAGGGAGGAGAAGCGCAGCCGGTATGTGATTGTGGAGTCCAAATGGAACGGATCAATAGCGTCCTGTGTGAATACCGCAACATGAAAACATCACCCGCACGTAAAGTCCAACACATGCAATAACGAACGCTGGGTGAATGTGAGAGAGTGGTTTATGTAGGAGCGGGGTGGAGTGATGAGGAGCCTCAGGTGTGCGTGATTTGGCCTGGAGCTCCAGAGAGAGTGGAGGCATGATTGATGATGAGCCCCAGGTGTGCGTGGTTAAACCTGGAGCTCTAGGGAGAGCGGAGGCATAGAGGGCCACCAAAGGGGGCGTGGCAGGTGGTTCCCTGACAATAATATACAGATGGCTATTACTATAAACTGAAATTTACAGAAGGATATTTGCTGTAACAAAATATATGGCTATTACTATAAACAGTAATTTACAGATGTGTATGTCCTATGAACATAACATACAGGTAAATATAAATGTACTATGAACATAATATACAGATGAATATACAGTGGGGCAGAAAAGTATTTAGTCAGCCACCAATTGTGCAAGTTCTCTCACTTAAAAAGATGAGAGAGGCCTGTAACTTTCATCATAGGTACACTTCAACGATGAGAGACAAAATGAGAAAAAAACAAAATCCTGAAAATCACATTGTCTGATTTTTAAAGAATTTATTTGCAAATTATGGTGGGAAATAAGTATTTGGTCACCTGCAAAAAAGCAAGATTTCTGGCTCTCACAGACCTGTAACTTCTTCAAGAGGCTCCTCTGTCCTTCACTTGTTACCTGTATTAATGGCACCTGTTTGAACTCTTTATCAGTATAAAAGACACCTGTCCACAACCTCAAACAGTCAGACTCCAAACTCCGCTATGGCCAAGACCAAAGAGCTGTCAAAGGACACCAGAAACAAAATTGTAGACCTACACCAGGCTGGGAAGACTGAATCTGCAATAGGTAAGCAGCTTGGTGTGAAGAAATCAACTGTGGGAGCAATTATTAGAAAATGGAAGACATACAAGACCACTGATAATCTCCCTCGATCTGGGGCTCCACGTAAGATGAGCAAAAATCCCAGAACCACACAGGGGGAACTAGTGAATGACCTGCAGAGAGCTGGGAGCAAAGTAACAAAGGCTAACATCGGTAACACACTACGCCACCAGGGACTCAAATACTGCAGTGCAAGCTGTGTCCCCCTGCTTAAGACAGTACATGTCCAGACCCATCTGAAGTTTGCTAGAGAGCATTTGGATGATCCAGAAGAGGTTTGGGGGAATGTCATATGGTCAGATGAAACCAAAATAGAACTTTTTGGTAACAACTCAACTTGTCGTGTTTGGAGGAGAAGTAATGCTGAGTTGCATCCTAAGAACACCATATCTACTGTGAAGCAAGGGGGTGGAAACATCATGCTTTGGGGCTGTTTTTCTGCAAAGGGACCAGGACAACTGATCCGTGTAAAGGAAAGAATGAATGGGGCTATGTATCGTGAGATTTTGAGTGAAAACCTTCTTCCATCAGCAAGGGCATTGAAGATTAAACGTGGCTGGGTCTTTCGGCATGACAATGATCTCAATCACACCGCCTGGGCAACGAAGGAGTGGCTTCGTAAGAAGCATTTCAAGGTCCTGGAGTGGCCTAGCCAGTCTCCAGATCTCAACCCCATAGAAAATCTTTGGAGGTAGTTGAAAATCCGTGTTGCCCAGCGACAGCCCCAAAACATCACTGCTCTAGAGGAGAACTGCATGGAGGAATGGGCCAAACTACCCGCAACAGTGTAAAAACCTTGTGGAGATTTACAGAAAACGTTTGATCTGTCATTGCCAACAAAGGGTATATAACAAAGTATTGAGATTAACTTTTGTTATAAATTCTTTAAAAATCAGACAATGTGATTTTCTGGATTTTTTTTTCGTATTTTGTCTCTTATAGTTGAAGTGTACCTATGATGAAAATTACAGGCCTCTTTAGTCTTTTTAAGTGGGAGAACTTGCACAATTGGTGGCTGACTAAATACTTTTTTGCCCCACTGTATATGTACTATGAACATAATATACAGATGGCTATTACTGAAGGATATGAAGGATATCAACAGAAGGATATGTGCTATAGACAAAATATATGGCTATTACTGTAAACAGAAATATACAGAAGGATATGTACTATGAACATAATATATTGTTATTACTATAAACAGAAATCAGGTGGATAGAAGTTTGCAAATGAGCATAGTTTTTGTGTAAACAGTCCATTAGTGCAATAACGAAGTGTGAGGTGAGAAATGAGCAAATGTACAAATGAGCATATGTTTTTGTGTATACAGTCCATTAGCGCATTAACGAAGTGTGAGGTGTGTAACAGTGTATGAAGGGCAGTAGGACCAGCGTGGGGCAGAGTTCAATAAAGAGACAGCTCTAGGAAAAAAGCAGTTTTTTAGTCGGCTGGTCCTGGTTCGGAGGCACCTGTAACACCTACCGGAGGGCAGAAGAGAAAACAGTCTATGGGCGGGATGAGAGGAGTCCTTAAGAATGCTGTGAGCTCAAAGCAGATAGCGTTTCTTCTGGATGCCCTTCATGGCTGGAAGTGGAGTCTCTGTGATGCGCTGGGCGGTATTTACCACTCGCTGCAATGCCCTGCGTTTTGCAACAGAGCAGCTCCCTTACCAGACTGTGACACAGCTGGACAGGATGCTTTCTATTGTGCAGCAGGAGAAGTTCACCAGGATATCCGAGGAAAGATGATTTTTCCTTAGTGTCCTCAGGAAAAAGAGGCGCTGCTGAGCCTTCCTGATCAGGCTGGAGGTGTTGATAGTCTAGGACAGGTCCGCTGAGATGTGGATCCCCAGGAACTTGAAACTGGAGACGTGCTCAACAGCCATCCCATTGATGTGGGTGATGTCATGTGTGCCTCTTGTCTCTTTCCTGAAGTCCACAATAAGCTTCTTTGTCTTGAAGGTGTTAAGGAGCAAGTTATTGTCATTGCATTATGTGGCTAGGTACTGGATCTCCTCCATGTAGGCAGTCTTATCATTGTTGGTGATGAGACCGATCACGGTAGTGTCATCTGCAAACTTGATGATGGAGTTAGATCCATTCACAGGCCTGCAGTCGGAGGTGAAGAGGGAGTAGAGGAAGGGGTTCAGCACACAGCCCTGTGGTACACAAGTGTTGAGTGTGATGGTGTTGGAGCAGATGGAGCCTGATCGAACCTGCTGGGGTCTGTGAGTCAGAAAGTCCAAAATCAAGTTGCAAGAGGAGGTGTTAATGCCCAGATCTACAAGTTTGGCTATTACACAGATAATGTGGTGATTAAAAGTGAATATGTTCTTCATAAGTAAGTTTGTCCCTGATTAGCAAGCCAGTGGCGACTTTGGCAAGGAAAAACTCCCGAGATGGTATAAGGAAGAAACCTTGAGAGGAACCAGACTCAAGAAGGAACCCATCCTCATCTGGGTTGCACCGAATGTCCATTTATAGCAGATATACGATGTTGCAGGGTACAGTCATGGTGATCAGAAGCGAAAAGTAGTCCTGAATCATTGTAGCAGGCTGTTGACATTAACTACAGTCCAATCCATCCTCAAAGCGCCCGTTCTTACTCGGGAATTCTTACCCAAGGCGTTGATGAGAAACTGTCCCAAGCTGCACAAAGTGGCCTCCAGTCAAAGAGAACACTATCCAGAGGCAGGCCTGGACGAAGTGGGAAGATCCACGGAGGGGAGAGGGGCAGGAACAGTGGTCACTGGAACCTCAGGAGCATGTTTAACTGAGAGAGAGAGAGAGAGAGAGAGAGAGAGAGAGAGAGAGAGAGAGAGAGAGAGAGAGAGCGAGTAGAGGGGTAACAGGAAGAGAAGGATATGGATTATTATGTGTCTTTATTGTTGTATGAAAGTTAATATCACTGTGCAGTTTGGACTTTGGCAAGACTATGGCAGCAAACTAAAAGGGAGAACCAGAAGGTAACACCAAAATGAGGGATCTCTGGGATAAGAGACGACCCACCACACCACCGTCAACAAACCTGAGTGAACGTGTGAGGGGACGACAGCATACAAATATCCCAGTTCACCAAACACTCTGTATCCATGTTCCCTCCAGATCTACACCTTTACCTAAGAGAAAAATCTACTGGTAAAAGGCTTGACTAAATAGATATGTTTTCAACCTCAACTTGAACACTGAGACTGTGTCTGAGTCCCAAACACTGATTGGAAGGCTGTTCCATAACTGTGGGGCTTTATAAGAGAAAGATCTGCCCCCTGCTGTAGTCTTCATTATTTGAGGAACCCACAGATAGCTTGCACCTTTTGATCTAAGTAGGCATGGAGAATCACTCAGAAGTAGAAGTTCACTCAGATACCGCGGTGCGAGACCGTTAAGTGCTTTATACTTCAGTAGTAGTATTTTATAATCAGTGCGAGATTTGATTGGGAGCCAGTGTAGACTGATTAAAAGCGGTGCGAGACCGTTAAGTGCTTTATACTTCAGTAGTAGTATTTTATAATCAATGCGAGATTTGATTGGGAGCCAGTGTAGACTGATTAAAACATATAACATAATATGCTCATATTTTTTAGATCTAGTGAGGACTCTTGCTGCTGTATTCTGAACTAACTAAAGCTTATTTATGCACTTACATGCACACCCAGACAATAAAGCGCTACAGTAGTCTAATCTAGATGTAACAAAAGCATAAACTAATTTTTCTGCATCCTGTAACGACCCCAGCGAGCTGCTCAGCACATGCCCTGAGTACATGTCCAGGGATGTTGTCTGGTCCAGCGGCTTTGTGTGCGCTGATACAGCTCAGTGCGTTGCAGAAAACTGTGGAGAAGAGTGAGATTGGAGGGTGGCCAGCCGAAGGTTTAAGCCTGGTGGCAGTTCTTCTGTTGTCTCTCTCAAAGCAAGCATAAAAGTCATTAAGCTCATTCAAGAAGAGGACATCAGTGGCAGCGGGGGTGGAGTGGGAGGATTTGTATTCACTGATGGCCTGGATGCCTTGCCACATGCGTGGCCTCTTCGATGCCCCTCTTCAGGTTAGCTCTGGATGTGCTGTAGGCCTGTGCGTCGCCTGATCTGAAGGCAGTCATCCGTGCCTTGGGTATGTGATGATCTGTTTTTGAGTAGTAACACTGTCTATGGTGGTATTGATGTAATCCAGTACAGAGGAGGTGTAGCAATCGATGTCCGTGTTACTGGTGGCCTAAGAAGCAAATGTACTCCAGTCTGTGTGTAGAAACCTTTCCTTGAGTTTGAAATCTGCTTCTGCAGGCAACATCTTGAGGGTTCTCACTGATGGCTTCACCCGATTGATGAGGGGTGCATATTTGGAGGTGAGGAACAAGGAAAGGTGATCTGACTGTCCCAGGTGGGGGAGGGGGGGGCGCATTGTAAGCTCCAGCTATGTTTGTGTATACATGGTCTTTGGATGCACAGTCGAATCTCCTTTTGTTCACCAGTGACCGAACAGTGGCAAGGAAGACGCTGGGTAAAGAGAGCCGTTGTGGTGTTAGCTTTAGCTTAGCTTTCACTCCGCCACGCTTCCCCCGTCTTTGTTTATAATTTGTTTATGATAAAGGTTGAATGCTTCATGGTTTTGTGGTCAGGCAGTGTACCTTTTAAGTCTGATTCACTTTTGACTGCACTTTTTGACCAACTACCTCCTACCCCATGAACCCCATGATACATATTTTTGGGGTTAAAAACATATTGAATTAATTATACTTTTATTTTTATCTATCTATCTATCTATCTATCTATCTATCTATCTATCTATCTATCTATCTATCTATCTATCTAGGTAAAAATCAGCTGTCCTCAGTTTCTGTGGTCATCAAAGTACTAGACGTCAATGACAACATACCCACTCTGTCTAAAGAATACAAGCCCTATGTGTGTGAGGGCACACAGGCAGGGAAAGTATGTTGATATGCATACATACAGACAAACTAATGTTCTCTAAGTATTAAGCTTTTAATGTCATACAGTAAAACTCTGTTGGACGAGCATAATTCGTTCTTGAAAATTGCTCGTAGGTCCATTTGCTCATACGTTCCAACCAATTTTCCCCATAGGAATGAATTTAAAAGTGATTTAATTCGTTCCGAGACCTCATTCGAACGCTTATTTCTGCACTTAAAAAGTATTTGTAGCCTATTTTAACAAACACTTACCCATGTGGAGGTGGTTGATTGCGAGTGTGAGACGCTCGTATCCTTTATGGTTTCAATGGTAATTCTATTTACTTTCGTTTTCACAGCATTATCAATGATTTTCTTGGGAGACATTTTTTAAGATTTCTAGTGAAATAAAAATATATATTATAATATAATATATTTTTTTTTGCTGCACTGAACAACGAGAGCGACCGAGCAATACGTCATCAACTAAGCGATTGATGCTGCTCTCGGCCAAAAACGGGGAACTGGCAGCATGGGTTTGCTCGTGCCTTCAAAATTTGCTCGTGAAATAGGGTAAAATTTTGCGAGCAAGGTCGCTCGTATCTCTGTTTGCTCGTACTATTAGTTGCTCGTACAACAGGGTTTTACATTATACATTTTTTAGATAGGATTTAAACATGTTTACCTACAGTATAGGCACCATTTTCATGTATTTTTTACTGCTGCCTCTGAGTGTTTGTTTTTATACTTGCCTACTCAGAACAGGTTTTTTTTCTTTCTCTATAACCAATTACGTTCTAATTGGTTGTACCCTTTACCTATGCACTGACATCAACAAGAAGAACACACTAAATCAATTTTAAATATATACAAATATATTACAATATATTTACTTATAGCATGATTAATTATAATGAACAGAAGTGTTTGTTTACTAAGCTTTAGGCACTCGTATGCTTAATCCTGAACCAGCATATTTCAATTTACTCAACTATGTAAGTAAAGTTTGGTGCTGCTATTTGGGGTTAATTTCACTTGATATCTTGGTCTGTTTGGATAAAACCAGATACATCTTTAAGCATTTTATTATATTATGCTTAAGAGACATTTCGAAGTTTATCAAATACAGACATGATGATAATAGAGAGATTATTCAAAAAGTTTTTTTTTTTTTTTTTAATAAAGGTTATCCAGGTTATAAGTGCTGTGGATGCTGACAATCCCACAGAAGGTCATCATTTTTATTTTTCCATGGTCCCAGATAAAACCATTAACCCCAACTTTACCATCAGGGACAACCAAGGTGCAGTAAATGACACAGTAACAAAATACAGCTCATATATGTATTAAGTAATATTAAACTACAAATACATTTTGTTTTGTTACTATAAAATGTTTGTTACAAAATAGCTAAGCTTAGTATCTGAACAGAAGCATAACATGAGACATATTATGAATGAAGTCTACATATATATTGTACATCAGCCAGTTCTTTGTAAATTAATCTTCTTTCTTTCTTTTACAGACAACACAGCAGGCATTTTGACCCGTCGTAGCACGTTTACACGTCGTGATCAAATACTATATCATCTCCCTGTAGTAATAACAGACAGTGGCTCTCCTGCTCTATCCAGCACTACCACCTTTACCATAAGTGTGTGTGTATGCCATTCTAGAGTGCACTGTCCATCTAGCGGATTTGAAACATTAACCCTATCTTTGGGTGTCAACATGCAGGCCCTTCTAGGCCTTTCGATATGCCTCATTATCATAATAGGTATGATATTCAGTATGAACTGCAATATGAACTAAATATGACTAAAAACAAAATGTTTGTATAATTATTTTTCTTAAAATAATACAGAATTATACACTAACAATCACATAAATGAAACACAGAATGCTCTTTTGACAGAGAGCCTGTGACTGTAAAGTCTAAATCAGCTCTGCTTCAAATCAAGTAGGCAAGTATGGGCCGTCTGACAAGCTTATCCTAGATTACCAGTGTGAACTCAACACAGATTTAATAATAATAACAATTAAAAAAATAATAAATAAAATAATAATGATGATAATAATAATAATAATAATAATAATAATGATAATAATGATAATAATAATAATAATAATAATAGTTGACAGATGTATGGACTTGACCAGGTTAATAGCAGGGATGGTCACTATAATTTTTGTTGAACACTTGGCTTGTGGGCACAGGTAGTCTGTTCCAGCCTCTGATGTGTGTTTTCCTACCCCACCAAGTCTACTGAAAGCAGTAATTTATGTCTGCTCAGGCATAAGGGGTTAACATTCTGTTAGCTTGGGGATGGTATCCTGAGGTCAAGTTATCTGTCACTCCTAGTTTCTCACTCCTTTCTTCAATTTCTTCACTCCTGGTTTACTTCTGAGGTGAACTGGGGCCCTGGTCATTGAGTATCTCTACTGGGATTCAAAAAGATACTAAAACAAATAACAGATAAGGAGCTTTGCTGTGGCCAAGGTAGAGGGGATGCTGGGGAGTTGTATCATAGTGCAATATATTGAAGAAGCAATCTACTGTATATTACTATTACCATAGCAGTGTTCTCCAGGAAATCAGGCAGATCAGTGTAAAAGCGAATGGCTAATAGGTATAGGCAGTAGGAGTGGGTGTGCAAGGTGCCCAGTTGGCCTGTGCAACTGTGATATGGGCCCAGTTGATGAGCCGTGTTTATAATGAACAATGGAAGAATAAGTTCAGAAACTTGGTAGTGTGGATGTCTAGTTTCTTGTGATCATAAAAAAGACTCAACAAAGCACAAATGAATCTTCTTCTTCTTCTTCTTCTTTCGGCTGCTCCCATTAGGGGTCGCCACAGCGGATCATCCGTCTCCATACCACCCTGTCCTCTACATCTGCTTCTTTTACACCAACTACCTGCATGTCTTCCCTCACCACATCCATGAACCTCCTTCTTGGCCTTCCTCTTTTCCTCCTACCTGGTGGCTCCATCCTCAGCATTCTTCTACCAATATAATTCATGTCCCTCCTCTGCACATGTCCAAACCATCTCAATCTCGCCTCCCTCACCTTGTCACCAAAACATCCTACATGCGCTGTCCCTCTAATAAACTCATTTCTAATCTTATCCATCCTCGTCACTCCCAACGAAAACCTCAACATCTTCAGCTCTGCTACCTCCAGCTCCACCTCCTGTCTTTTACTCAATGCCACTGTCTCTAATCCATACAACATCGCAGGTCTCACCACAGTCCTATAAACTTTCCCTTTCAATTTTGCAGATACCCTACTATCACAAATCACTCCTGTCACTCTTCTCCACCCACTCCACCCTGCCTGCGCTCTTTTCTTCACTTCTCTAACACACTCTCCATTACTTTGCACTGTTGACCCCAGGTACCTGAATTCCTCCACCTTCTGAAGCTCTTCTCCCTGCAACCGCACCACTCCACTGCCCTCCCTCTCATTCACACACATGTATTCTGTCTTACTCCTACTGAGTTTCATTCCCCTTCTCTCCAGCGCATATCTCCACCTCTCCAGGCTCTTCTCAACCTGCTCCCTACTCTCACAACAAATCACAATATCATCCGCAAACATCATAGTCCAGGGAGACTCCTGTCTGACCTCGTCCGTCAACCTGTCCATCACCACTGCAAACAGGAAAGGACTCAGGGCCGATCCTTAATGCAGTCCAACCTTCACTCTAAACCAGTCTGTCGTACCTACTGCACACGTTACTGCCGTCACACTGTCCTCATACATGTCCTGCACCACCCTCACATACTTCTCTGACACACCTGACTTCCTCATACAATACCACAACTCCTCTCTTGGCACCCTGTCGTAGGCCTTCTCTAAATCCACAAAT